>CM068384.1:19890339-20327775 GCA_034770075.1 Aralia elata
ATTTTGAGTGTGAATACTGTCGTTGAAATAATAGTTGTAAATAGGAAATTTCGTATCTATAATGTTGTTTTTGGCGACCCAAGTTTTGGGGTTGTGTTTTGGACCCCGGAATTTGGGGGTGTCACATTTTACATACTGCTCACCTTGAAATTTTTTTGGCTTTTCAGGAATATTTCAAATTATATAATATAAAAAAGTATTAAAAATTATATAATAAAACATTATTAATGTAATACATTGCCTCATAATTATAGAAGTTGGACCACGGCGATGGATCATGGGCCGCGGCGCTAGTGAAGGAATGTCGCGACGCTAAGGCCTTTGAGCGGGCGCGTGGGCGCGTCGTCGTGCAGCTGATTTTTCCTAACTTTGCAATTACTGAGGATTACGACTGGAACTTGGAATATTATTTCTTATAGGCTTAGGGCTTTTACCTAGGAGTATAAATAGATTGTATTAGTCAAGGTTTAGGGACTGCCTCTTCTTCATCTATTATACAATTGCAAACCCTAGTTTTGGACATTAAAGGCATGTCACGCTAAATACTTTATTCCAGTTCTAAGGGATGTTGAACCTTCTTTATAATTAATGGTTTGATCAAGTTTACTTTATTTATTCCTTCTTGTATGAGATTTATTCTGATAATCCGTTTTAACTGATTACATGTTATTCTATCTGATTGATTTGATATGGCCAGTTATATTAATCTAATTGATATCATCTGTTAGATTAAGATATAGTATTAAGCAAACGATATTATATCTGATCATAAGTAACAATTAATAATACATGTTTGTGGACAAACTTTTACGTATTATTATGATTATTATAAGACAAGTTAAATAATCCATGATTGTGTGATTGTTACTTGAAAACCTAATTTTTTAATTCTTAATGTTATTGTTATATTAAATCTAGACTGATAGTTCTGGGTTGTATAATAGTTAGGGTCTATTGGGGGCGATAGTCACATTAGATTTAAAACCTGAGGGGGATTTCGGATAATTAGCGATTACTGTTATCTAGGGTTATTAATTTCATTGAAGGATAAATATTGTATAACTTAATTATTCCAATGACTGTAAAAGGGTGATACTAAATTGAAGAACTGAAGTCTTTAATTCATTGATTATTCTTATTAATTATTTTCTATTTTGTTAGTTTAGTTAATCAACTGAAAACCCCCAATTTATATTTAGCAGTATTTTGATTTAGAAAATAATAGAATAATTAAAGATAAATTCACTCTCTGTGGGATCGATCTTCGCTTGTCGCTATACTGATTTCTGTGTTAGTAGAGTAATAGTAAGGTTTAATTTTGGAATGTAAACGACAGCTTCCAATCTCACAGAGCTCTTTCGTTTTTATACTGTTGTTTGTATCACTTGGTTAGTCAAGGTCCTTGACAATTTATTGAGGACTTTTCTTTAGTTATTTAATTGTAAATTTTATTGAAGGTTATAAAATGTCATGGGCTTTAGGGTCAATCCATCTCCTTCTCCTAGTAAATATAGTTGGATCCAGGAAAGAATCCATGCCTTCATTGTATTTGGACCGTTTATACTCGATCTCTGTATCAAATTTTACATGTTTAAAAGCCCATACAATTCACAAAAAATGGGTCCTTAACACTAATATACAACAATTAGAAAATAATTACAAAAATAAAACACACACCAAATAATTACAAAAATAACACACAACATAATATTAATCGTAACTACCCTTTTCAGGCAACCCATCAAGGTCCAAAATTCCTTTAACATGATCGAAGTATCTGTGATGTACATCAAACGCAAAAGTGCCAATCGCGTCACTGCTCTGCAAACCCCAAACCGCAACTATGAATACAACCATCAGCAAGTAAATATAGTTATTATTAGTGTAAAACGCCATCTGGGTTTGTGAGAGAGAATCAAAAATTATTCTCTGAAACTGTAATGTCTTTCTTTTTGTTTTCTTCATTATTAAGAACTTACTCCATGATTTAAGATGTATGGTAGTTTAGCATAAAGGTCTTTTTGTTTGTTTACTTTGCTATGCAGTATGCACAAAATTGAATCTTGTTGCTCCTTACAGTCAAGTCTGATTATAGTTCAGGTCAGGTCAAAAATAATTTTATATAATAAAATAGTAAAATGTCTGTAATACATAGGTAACCAACCTTAATACATAGGTAACCAACCTTTAATACAAAAGTAACCAAACCTTAATACAGAGGTAACTAACCCTTAATACAAAGGTAACCAAAACTTAATACAAAAGGTATCCAACCTTAAAACAAAGGTAACCAACCTTTAATACAAAGGTAACCAAACCTTAATACCAAGGTAACCAACCTTTAATACAAAAGTAACCAACCTTTAATACAAAAGTAACCAAACCTTAATACAGAGGTAACCAACCTTTAATACAAAGGTAACCAAACCATAATACAAAATGTATCTAACCTTAAAACAAAGGTAACCAACCTTTAATACAAAGGTAACCAACCTTTAATACAAAAATAACCAAACCTTAATACAAAGGTAGTCAACCCTTAATATAAAGGTAACCAAACCTTAATACAGAGGTAACCAACTTTTAATACAAGAGGTAACCAACTCTTAATACAATGGTAACCAAAAATTAATACAAAAGGTATCCAACCTTAAAACAAAGGTAACCAACCTTTAATACAAAGGTAACCAACCTTTAATACAAATGGTTACCTTGGTATGAAGGTTTACCGAACCCATTAACCATTTGTCCGAAAAGAAAGAAGAAAATGAGCATGGAGTAGCCATGAACGACGACACCATGAAAACGGGCATGGAGGAGCCATGAACGACGGGAGCCATGAGAAGGAACAGGAAATAGAGAAGACAGTAGGGCGAAAGACAAAGAGAGATTTGGAGTGAAGTAAGAGACGACATAATTAAGTAAAGACAAACAGAAATCAACACCATTTTTGTTGAAGTGTTCCTTGTTCTTGTTGAATCCGCCATTGCAGCAGTTGTCACTCTTCTTTACTTTCTCTCTCTTTCCTCCCTTTGGTGCAATTTTTAACGGGCTAGTTCGTAAGGTCTAGTCTCCAAATCAATCAATCTTGGGCTAGTTTATTTGTACTTATGAAGTATGGAAATATAGCCCATTCCTATCCTTTTGGATTAAAAAATGGGTCCTTAACAATAATATACAAGAAGAAGAAATGGAAAGAGTAGAGAGAATACTTTTGTAAATAAAAATGAAAAAGTATAATACTTTTGTAATTATTTTATGGATGTATGATTTTTGTAATTATTTTCAAAAATGTACTAATATATGTAATTAATCAAAAAAAAAGTCACTTGCGGCCATAATGTTCTTGACCCTAACACCCATGACGTTTATTAAAGTAGGTTTGGGATTACTTAAAAAATATAATTAGTGATTCTGATTATTATTTTTGCTTATAATCAGTTTTAAAAAAAGTAGTTTATATTTAATAAAGAAAAAACACTTAAATTAGTAGGTGTAAAAAGTATTTGATATAAAAATACTTGCTAATCACATATTTCAAGTATAAATTACTAAAAAATAATTTTTAAAAAAATAAAAATGAGTAATGGATGGAATTATTAAAATAAATAAGGATTTAGTAAGATATTTGGTCACACCTGATAATTAAATTTGACAAATAATCAAAAACTCAAAATTGAAACTTCTGATTATTTCTATAAAAAAGTGATTATAAACAGTTTTAGAATCAAGTTACCAAATACTTTTTGCATCTTAAAACTGATTATAATCATGTTTGACTGCTTATTACAAGCGACCCCAAACACCTTATAAGACATTTATCAAGAAACACAATACCTTGAGCTCTCGACATAAATTAGTCTAGGATACGAATTTCATTTGTTATGCGCATATATAAAAATTAACACTGATTTTGTTTTCAAATGAACTATTATTTCATTTTTTAAGCTTTATTTTTTTGGAGATTAGAAGAATTAATCCATAAAATGATTTTACAAAATAGTGACTAAGGGGGTTGTTTGATAAAACTGAATGAAATGGTCTGAATAATTAAGAACGTCTGAATGGCAAAATGAAATAGAAATTCTAATTAATAATTAGACACTGAATGAATAAACTTGTTTGATAATAATCTATCTGAAACATCTAAATGAATATGCTTTCCTATTTTAACCATCGAAACTATTTTGAATGAGTTTTTTGAATTTATATACACACACACACATACATATCAAATCATTGTTAATGGACTTTAAAACATGTAATGATAAATTTTATTTTATAATCTAAAATATATTATATTTTAAATATAATAATATAATTATCAAAAGTACCTCAATATCAAATATAATAATACTCCATTCGTTCCAAAATACTTTCAATTTTAAATATTTTTAATTATCTAATATATTTGTTTTTTAAAATATAGTAACACAATTATCTAAAGTACATCAATACAAAATATAATAATACTCTCCTTCAAAAACATAATATCATTGTCGCTTTTATGAAAGTTACCTTTACATATTTTTAAACTCAAAATTGGTGTAAGTTCATTTTAATTTTACTCAATATAAAGTATTAATAATTATAAAATTTTAGTCAATATAATTTTATTATTTTATAATTATAAAATTTATATTATTTTGTAATTATGAATGAATCACATTTTAAATTAACTTGTAAATAATGTATTACATTAATAATGTTTTGTCATATAAAAAGTTGAGGCAAAATAAAAATTAAATTTCAGTACTGTCCTATAAAAATAAGCTTCGTTCCGTAAAATAAAAATTAAATTTTAGTACTTTTTTATATTATATAATTTTTAATACTTTTTTACATTATATAATTTTTATTACTTTTTTTTATTATATGAATTATAAGATTCGTTCCGTAAATAGTTTTTTCTAAGTTTGTTTTACGTACATTTTAATATTTAGAAAAAAATATAATATAATATGTTTGTGTTGATTTGCACTTTTTATGGGTATTAAACTTTTAAATTAGAAAAAATTATGTTTGAATGTATATTACGAAAATTTTAATATTTGAGAAATTTAATTAACAAAAAGTGTATTGAATGTATTTTCTTGATAAAATAAATATTTGTTATTTTTTAATATTTATGTTATTTATCGCACAAGTTCATAATTTAATTAATTAGATCAAGTGAAATGAAAATGATAATATACATATTTATATTTAGTGGATATATAAATAAAAATGATAAAGTTTGGGAAAACATTTGACTAACGGTTTGACTAACAGAAATTGGCCAAAAATAGAAAAGGAACACTTTTGCACAACTAATGCATATTGGAGGAACAGTTGTGCCAAAAAAAATATAAGGAACACTTTAGCAAAAACATGATAAATTGGAGGCTCAGATTTACTAATTAGTCCCACACATAGGGTAATGGAAATAATATAACGGACCTCTTTTGTTTTTCTTAAGTTAAAAAAAATAATAAACTAAAGGGCCCAAAAGCTAAGGAAGTTAATACCATTCAAGTCTTTCAAGCAGCAAGCTCTCCTTAATTTTTGCTTGAATTGCACAAAATTATGAGCAAGGGAGTTGCTCTTATAAAGTCCCTAAATAAATCTTAAATAATAAACTAATTGATATGGTGGAACATAACGAGAAGGGCTAATGACAAAACTGTCCCTCCAAGTTTGGACGAAAATTAATTTGATACTCAAAGTTTGGGAATCTGCAATCAATACCTCTAAGTATTTTAAAACAACAAAAATGTCTCTTTTGGCTGGATCGACCAATTTTTCGCCGAAAATTGCCACGTGTCAAGGAGAGAGGAGAGAGAAAATAATAAAAAAAAGTTAGTTTTTCTTTTTTCTTATTTTTTTCTTTATCAAATTTCTCTCTCTTCCTTCTCTCTCTCTCTCTCCTCTCTCATCCAGCTTCTCTTTCTCTTCTCCTTTTCTTTCTCTCTCCTCTCTCCTCTTTCTCTCTCTCTCCTCTTCCTTTAGTTACTTAATTAATTGGTATTTTAATATTTTATTTTAAATTGTAATAATTTTTTGTGGTGTATATACTTATATAAAATCATAATAAGAAAAAAAATAAATAGATTCTTTTTCTTTTTTCTTTTTTCTTATTTTTTTTTCTTTTTTTCTTTTTTTTCTTTTTTTCTTTTTTTTCGTTTTTTTCTTTTTTTTCTTTTTCTTTATCCAATAAGAAAAAAGAAAAAGAATCTATTTAATTTTTCGATTTTGTTATTATTTTGTAATTGCTTTTTTTTATAAGTAAGTTATGATCTTGTTTTTAATTTTGTCTTCTTACCATTGATTTTTTATGTATTATACATTTTAAATATATGCATACATGTATTATGATTTTATACAAGTATATACACTCCAAAAAAAATATTACAATTTAAAATAAAATATTAAAATACCAATTAATTAAGTAAATAAAGAAAGAGGGAAAGAGAGAGACTCATGAAGAGGAAAGAGATAAAGAGGAGAGAGGAGAGAAAGAAAATGAGGAGGAGAGAAAGAGAAGGCGGATGAGAGAGGAGAGAGAAAGAGAAGGAAGGAGAAATTTGATAAAGAAAAAAAATAAGAAAAAAGAAAAAATAATCTTTTTTTGATTATTTTCTCTCTCCTCTCTCCTTGACACGTGACAATTTCTGGCAAAAAATTGGTCGGTCCAGCCAAAAGGGACATTTTTGTTATTTTAAAATACTTAGAGGTATTGATTGCAGATTCCTAAACTTTGAGTATCAAATTGATTTTCGTCCAAACTTGAGGGGACAGTTTTGTCATTAGCCCTAACGAGAAAGATTCTAATTTTCATATATTTTAATATTTATGAAACTTTAATCTATTTGAGTATTTTTATTTATTAGTTAGAAAAATTCAATAGTTTAATTTATATTTGGCCTCTTTTTCTTTTGGGCTTTAACTTTTCTAATTTTATTTAGTTTAGGATTTAATTATTTTTCTTTTTTAGTTAGTCGTAAGAAAGTAGTTCAGTATTATAAATATGTTATCTAAGGAGATGTGTGGGGGTTCATTTTGACTGCAAGAGAGTCCGTGATGTCGATGTTGTAGAACCACTATGCTCCTTTAAAAGGTTGAAACACTCGGCATAGGTATGGTTGCCTTTTAAACATGGCATGTTAAAGTTCTATAGTTATTATGTGTTCTACTATTGTTTTCTCTTTTTTTTTTCTTTTTTCTTTTTTTGCCTTGGATAACAAAATATAGCATGTTATTTTATTTCTTAGGTCGTCTTGAAGTTTTTTTGCTTGATTATAGATTTTAATTATTACTGTTAGCATGTCAGGGACTTGAATTCTTTATGTTTAAGGTTTTTTATTGTTTCTCAAGTCAACACACGTCTAATTACAAAAGCGTAAATTTTTGTAAGCTTTCATACGTGTGTGTATATATATATATATATATATATATACACACACATACATATAAAGGCTACTTGGAAGCACATTATATGAAGTATGAACACACTTGGCATGCATGTTAATTAATTCAAATTGTCTTTTATCACTGAAAATTAGTATTTCTATAATAGTAAGAATTTCTTCAAAAACCCGAATCTGCATTTCCTTAGAAGGTTGCAACTCTTTTAATGACCCAAACATGTTATAGATCTATCAATCCATATGTGCATATTTATGTTCTACCCTTCCAGGTGTATTACCTTCTTGTAGCATGATGATTTTTGGCACGTGAATCACTCTTAAATGATTTTGTTTCCCACCAATACAAGGACAAAATTGATTACAATTGAAGGATCAAAGTCTCATGGTAAATAAACTATTTTTTTATATGTATGTGTTGTGTTTACCTGAACACAATGAAATGTTTTTATATCTTCTTTATTTATATGTCATGTTTACTTCATCGAGCATAATCTCACTGACTCGTTTTTTTTATTGCTTAGTTTAATTTTTACATTTTCTTTTTAAAGTGATCGTAGTAGAACTTTGCCTATTAAGAGTATTTGGTAACGACACATTGTGCTTTTATTTATAGAGTTTTCTGGGTGGCAACTGAAATGCTGAAAAAAAATCTAGAATTTGGTTAAATGTAAGAAATACATAAATACCAAAATAATATATTTTTCAAAAACTTATTTCAATAATGTTTTTGAAACTCAAAAATTTACTTCTCAAGATAGCACTATTTCGATAACAGTATTAGTAAAAATTACTTAACTGAGAGCCACCACTCTGGAAAACAGGCACTTCTTAATACCACAACTTGCCTCCTTTGTGTTTTGTCACAAATACTTGTTAATCTTTCCTCCCCTCCTTTTTTTTTTGCCTCGTTGCAGACTCATCAGTTGCCATTAGCTTATGATTTTCACAATTATATGCTCCGAAGCATGGAGGAAGAATTTTGAGATATTGTTGGCATTAGGTACTACAGTATACTTTGATTTTTGTAGGTGCATAGTTTTGTTCATTGTATTATGTAATCATTGGCATGTCATAGATTTTGCATTGTATATACCAATTTGTCTATATTGGAAAAACTTGTTATTCAAAAAAAAAAATCTCATTCGCCAAAAAAAATTGGTCAATAAAAGAGCTTTTTTTATTGATTCTCGTATGAAACGACAAAATGTTCTCAAATTTTATTTCATAATTTCATTATCATGTCACCACTATTACCAAACAAACGTAATATTTTTAGGAGATTGTTTGCAAATGGGAATCTATCTCATCCTCATCATCATGTATAACAAGATCATCTACATAATCATGCAGTAGTTTTTCCAGTAAGGCGCTTTAAGAGTGACAGGCATTGCTATTTTAATGTCAACCGTGAAATATTTGGCGAATTTAATGGATTATATGAAATAATATGCTTTTCTTGGCAAAGCATGTGATAGCTCATACCCTTCTCTTGCAGTGTCCCACTCTGGATTTTTGGCATAGCATGCATTCTTCTTGGATTTCATGGTAATTTTCATGTACCTGAGCACTCTTAATGTGAAGCTAATGCCTGGTGCTGACATAATAGGATAATGTTACAGAAAAAAAAAATAAGACATAATATGATTAGCTACCAAAGCACTAGAAATGTGTTGATGACGTCATGTACATCATCACCTATATCTCTGATAAGTGCATAATATTCTATAATTTTGATTCCTTTATAGTTAGTTTTATTACATGTTTTATGTGTATATGATCTTATTAAGGTATTTATTGATTTCAGGAGGAATTGGAGCTGAAAAGAAGAAAAGGAAAAATATTACTAAAGGGATCAAAATGGGCGCGCAAGGAGAAAACGGAAAAATGGACAGAACAAAGTGAGCCGCGGCGCTCTAGAAGATGGGCCGCGACGCTAGTGAAGGAATGTCGCGGCGCTAAGGCCTTTACGCGGGCACGTGGGCGCATGGCCGTGCGGCTGATTTTTTCCAACTTTGCAATTACTGAGGCTTACGAGTGGAATTTAGAATATTATTTCTTAGAGGCTTAGGGTTTTGACCTAGGAGTATAAATAGATTGTATTAGTCAAGGTTTAGGGACTGCCTCTTCTTCATCTATCATACAATTGCAAACCCTAGTTTTGGAGATTGAAGGCATGTCAGGCTAAGTACTTTATTTTAGTTCTAAGGGATGTTAAACTTTCTTTATAATTAATGGTTTGATCAAGTTTACTTTATTTATTGCTTCTTGTATGAGATTTATTCTGAAAATTTGTTTTAACTGATTACATGTTATTCTATCTGATTGATTTGATATGACCAGTTAGATTAATCTGATTGATATCATCTGTTGGATTAAGATATAGTATTAAGCAAACGATATTATATCTGATCATAAGTAGCAATTAATAATATATGATTGTGGACAAGTTTTTGCGTATTATTATGATTATTAGAAGACAAGTTAAATAATCCCTGATTGTGTGATTGTTGCTTGGAATAACCTAATTTTTTAATTCTTAATGTTGCTGTTATATTAAATATAGACTGATAGTTCTGGGTTGTATAATAGTTAGGGTCTACTGGGGATGATAGTCACATTAGATTTAAAACCTAAAGGGGATTTCAGATAATTAGTGATTGCGGTTATCTAGGATTATTAATTTCATTGAAGGATAAATATTGTATAACTTGATTATTCCAATGATTGTAAAAGGGTGATATTGAACTAAAGAATTGAAGTCTTTAATTCATTGATTATTCTTCTTAATTATTTTCTATTTTGTTAGTTTAGTTAATCAACTCAAACCCCCCCAATTTATATTTAGTAGTATTTTGATTTAGAAAATAATACAATAAACAAAGATAAATTCACTCTCTGTGGTATCGATCCTTGCTTGTCGCTATATTGATTTTTGTGTTAGTAGAGTAATAGTAAGGTTTAATTTTAGAGTGTAAACGACAACGCCAAAATTTTGGCGCCGTTGCCGGGGAGTATTATTTATTTTTATTTATTCTTTATTTTCGTTTATTTATTTTTATTTTATTTTATTTTTAGTTTTAGTTTATGACTCGATCCTCTCACTCTTTTGAATTGAAATTTGATCCAGAGTTAGGAAAAATTGCACGAAGAGATGGCTGTTGCCAATAACAACAGAACTTTGAAGGAATTGGCTACTCCTAATCTTGATCAACCAGCATTGTGTATTGAATATCCTACTTTAGATGATTTGTTTGAATTGCAATCAAGACTAATACACCTTTTGCCTACTTTTCCTGGTCTTATAGGTGAAGACCCATACAAGCATCTAAAGGAGTTTCATATGGTCTATTCCACCATGAAACTACAAGGAGTAATAGAGGAACAAATCAAGCTTAGAACTTTTCCATTCTCACTAGCAGATTTAGCAAATGACTGGTTATACTATCTTCCTCCAAGATCAATACGATCATGAAATGAGATGCAAATGTTATTCTTGGAGAAGTACTTTCCTGTTTCACGAATTGCTACCATAAGGAAGGAGATTTGTGCAATTAGGCAATTCAACGGAGAAACTCTCTATAAGTACTAGGAAAGATTTAAGAAGTTGTGTTCTGTAACGATCGCGCATCTTGTATACCTTTGTAATTTAGATTTATTAATATTATGAAATATATTAAATTTTATTGTTATATGATGTGTTTAAAGGTTATATTATAACCTAGATTATATGAATACATGAATTTTATATGTAGCAAGTTTCACGTAAGCGGATAAATTGATTTTGCGTTATGTCACAAAATCACTATTTCACGAGTTACTATTCTCGAGCACTATTAAAGCCCGAATATTTTTACGTCTTTTTCGACTTCTATTAATTTCGTTAAAGCGTGTATGTGAAGTAATAATTTTTTCATGTGTTGGACTTTTATTTTGAGCCAATGATGATTTTAATTAGTAACCCAAATGTTTATTATGGGTGACCCAAATGTATGGCCTAACCCTATAATTATTATTTTTAGCCAACCCATGACCCATGTGGGATTTATTAGAGAAAAGATATTATCATTTTGGATATTAATGGAAGAAGTATTCGGTAATTATAGAGAGAGAAGGAACCAAATGTGTGTATTAAATTTGCGTGTTGCATGAATTGGAGACAACTAGACATGATGGACCAATTAGAATTGAGGAGGGGGATAAGTTGTCGGGCATGCTAAGCCAACCAAACCACTTCATTGAGAAGCCAAGTTGCAACATTCTTCTCAAAATTATTTCCAAGGTGCTCGGTCATTGTACCCATTTCATCTCCTCCCGAAGCCATATTCTCCCATTCCACTTCTATTCTTTTCAAGCTCAAGCTCAGCTCATTCCAAGAGAGAGAAGAAAGATTTGCAGAGGAAAAAGAGAACACAAGAGAAGAAGGAGAGAAAGAGGAGCATACGGGTAGAAGAAGAAGAGAGAAGTAAGAGAGAGAAGAAGGAAAGCTAGAAGAAGAGAAGAAAAGTACGGGTGCACCAAACCCATTCCTTCTCTTCCATTCCAAATTCAGTAAGCTTAGAGAGTGCGAAAAAGAGAGAGAAATCTGCAGAAAATAAAGAAGTTAGAGAGAGAAAGAAGTGGGTGAGAGTGAAATTTGAAGGAAGAGTTCAGGAGAAGCAAGGAAGAAGAAGAGGAGAGCCATCAAACTCTAATCGAGCTATTTAGCAGCAAGAATGAGAATTAAGAGGTAATCATTAAGCTTTAAACTATTTCTTTCATCATTTCAAGATTTCTTGGTTTTTAAAGCTTTTGCTTGTTGGGTTGATGTTTGGTTGCGATTCTTGTTATTGTTATTGGTTCTGAATGGTTAATAATATTGTTAAGAGGTTATATAAGCCATTAATAACATTAAAGTGGAACGAAATGGAAAGAAATCTGAACCCCATGCTTAAAGGATGAAGAACTTGGACAAAAATGGATATTTTTGGACTATGGATTGTTTTGAACAAATTTAGAAGACTTTAATGGTTAAAAATCTTAACTGATAATTTTGTTTGATGCTATGATGTTATAATTCCATGGGTTATGAGAATATCCCAGTTAGAATGGAGTAAAAAGGTGTTAAAACGAAATTGTTGTAAGAGTTTTGGTAAAACATGTTTAGAAAATGAAAAACAGATGAGCACTGACCATTGTACCAAATTCTGGTATTAATGTGTTACTTGAAAAATTATGAACTTCTAGAGTAGTATATTACTCTTAGTTACGAAGTCATAGGCTTTAGAACGACCTCATTCCGACCCCGGATGAGGGAGTTGCGGTGATTTAGAGCATAGATGTCAAAACTGCCAGTTTGAAAATCAGCACGGGGGTGTAATTCGGGGCACTGTTTTGGTTAGTTAAAATTTCCAAAAAATTATGGTATTTTGGGGTTATTTAGTACACTGATTAAGGATTCCATAACCTCCAAAACGGACTAATTCGAAGTCCGAACGACCGAGTTATGACATTCAGAAATAGGCATATCAAATTCGCGAATCCTGGAAGTAATATGGACAGTTTTAATATCCTTTAGTAATTTGGACATAACTTTCTCATACGAACTTCGTTTAGGGTAATTCAAGATGATCCATAAATAATAACTAAATCAATTTTAAAATTGACCATTTTAGGACTGTTATGCAAATAGAAGGCGTCGGACATGCGCGTATATAATGTGTAATGTTTCCGACTATAATAGATGTTGTTCTAAGTCCTAAAACATGATCATTATATAGTATAATGATAATGATATTTAGCATTAACCAATGGGTATTAAATAAATCAAACGGGCGTACTAAGCATACGCAAATGCATGTAGCTTAGGCATTTTAATAGAATGTTATAGACACGTTAGTTATTTATAACCCAATAATTGACATTGATTATGTGACTAATGGTAGTATCTATGTGCACTTAAATGTGTAGGATATTTGAAGGACGTGTATTATAATTTTGTAGCAAACGCTCGAGGCAAGTTTTCTAACTTAACTCAATTTATATTTGAGCGAGTTTCTTAAACTGTACAACTCTTATACATTGTGCGAGTTTCCGATGTTATATAAATTCTAAGCTTTCACAAATTATTATTGTGCGAGTATTCTTACTTTTATTCAAGATATCTAGTTGTGCTATAATGCATGTTATTGAAGCTTTAAAGTTCTATACTCCATGAACTATTGAGGATTTGTCTAAGTCATTTGTTTCGACTAGACTTATATTGAAATACTTTATTGATTTAAAAATGAATCATCAAAATATTATTGATGTTTATTATAGCTATCCAATCAAATTGTTTTGGTTTGGATTCCTTGATGTAGAACTGAGAAGAACAACCCTATTATTGGGGAAATATTTCTGGTCGGTAATGCCGATTGACCCTATATGGGTGATAATTAGATGTATAGATGTTGTACAACATAGGGTATGATAGGTGTATCCCCTAAAATGCCCAGAGGAAAAATGTTCGATTTATAGTTATAAAACTATTAAACCCTTTGATGAAAGAAGAAAGTTCAAGGTCATTTGACCACTCAGTATGTTGCTTAGAAATGTTAATAATGTAAAGGAATATCTTATCATTGTTCCTATTTATTCAAAATGTGTTCTCAACTATTGTCCAGTTGTAGAAGTGAAAGCATAATTTCTGATGTTGTTGTTATTGAAATGTTATACTTGCTGAGCAATTGAATGCTCATTCTTACTTTAAATTACATGCTTTCAGCTAAGGCAGAACAGGTAGAAAGTTCCCGCAAGGACAAAGGCAAGAGAAAAGTTACTGAGTAAAGGATATTATATCATATCCGTTTTTGTAATAGTTTATGCTAGGAATGTGTGATCATTCTGGATTGTATTAAGTATCTTAAGATGTTATGTACTTATGTCAAGGTCTTAGAACCTGGAATTTGTAGAGTAAGACATTGTGTAATATTTAGTAATTATATTTCTGTCCTTATGTTAATGATGAATGGGTAGAATAGACGATGAATGTGTAGTACTGTGAGCATCGAGTCTGTGGGTAAAGACACCCCGGATTTGGGGGTGTCACATGTTCCAGCTATCCACCCCATCAAATTGACAATCAACACTTGGTTCAATATTTCTATGAGGCATTGTTGCCAATGGATATGAGTATGATTGATGCATCAAGTGGAGGAGCACTCATTGATAAGATACCTGAGGCTGCAAGGAACTTAATTGCAAACATGATAGCTAACTCACAACAATATGGAACAAGGAATGAGTATGCACCAAAAAGGGTAAATGGTAAGCACATGTAATCTTGAGCAATAGATTTTGGATTTAACTGCTATGGTTCGACAAATGGTTGTAGGGAACATGCAAGTAGCACAGGTGTGTGAGATTTATTCAATGTCAGGGCATACTACTAATGTTTGTCCAATATTGTAAGAGGATGAAGTTGTTGAACAAGTCAATGTTGTGGGGACATTCCTAGGACAACATCAATAGCAATATGATCCTTATTCTGACACTTATAATCTAAGATGGAGAGATAAACCAACTTGAGTTATGGAGGTTTTCAGCCAGCTCAACAACAGTATCAACCTAGTTTAGCAGCTTCTACAAACCCTAGAACATCTATGGAAGATATGTTCAAAGTATTCATGAGTTAGACACAACAATTCATGAATCAAACACAGTAGTTCCAGCAGGAGACAAAAATCTTTGTTCAAGATTTAAGAAATCAAATGGGTCAGTTTGCCGCCACAGTAGAACGGATGGAATTCCAAGGCTCAGGGCAGTCACTTTCTCAATCTGTTATTAATCCAAGATAGAATGTATGTGTGATTACCTTGAGAGGTGGTAAAGAGGTATGCCAATAAGACATGATAGGATCTACATTGCAAAGTAAGGCAAACAAGGGTGAAACATGCAGCAATGTTGCGCACAAACATCAGTGTCCACCCCTCTTTGAGTATAGACCAACACTTCCTTTTCCTCAAGTCTTAATGAAGAACAGAGAAATTGAGAAAAAGTCAGATTTTCATGAAGATGATGAAAAGCTAACCGATGGAGAGAGTGCTAGCGCCATAACATTGAGAGTGACACACAGTTGGAAGTACCCAAAACCGCTGATGAAGTTGATGAGGATCCAAAGTATAAGGAGGAGGAGCAAGAGGTTGAGGTAGATGAATTGATAATTCCTGCACATGTTCTCTTAGGGAGGCCATTCTTGAAAAAAACCAAAACATTGATTAATGAATACAAAGATACCTTGGTTATGAAGTAGCTTAAACAAATAGGAAATAAAATATTCCTTAAAAACGTTTCATATCATATTGAGGGGCCATAAAGACCATGAACTTGTTCTGTGTTCTCAAGTATTTCTACCAGTTTTCGCGGAAAAAATAAAATTGTACGCCAGGTGATCAGTCTTTCGTACTCTGACGTTGTGCACAACATTCTAACCAAACGACTATATGCATTTGTTTGACCACCTTATGGGTCAATCGGGATTTTTTCGACATCAAATACCCTATTAATAGGGTTGTTCACCTTAGACTTACTACAAAATTTCGTACCAAAATAATTTAGTTTGGCATAAATTCTCAAATAATGCTTAAATTTCATAAACATATTTCAACATTCGTCTAGCAGAATCAAATAGCTTAAACTTACATCAATAACTCGAACGTCAATTGAAATATTTTAGCCAACTCAACTGACATACTTTTTCATACTTTAAAGAAAACAAAAATCATTTTATGACGTCATGATACCGCACTGTCTATATAGTACGTTGAGGATTCCGCCATTTTATGACTTTGTCATACTACATCATACCATAGTGGGCTGACGATCCTATGATCACATCCAACACTAGGTTAAACTGCATTGATGACTCCATCGTTTATCATTGTTACACCATATTCCATGATGCGAATGATTACATAAAATACATTTTGATATTTTCAAATTATATTTGTCTAGCCGAAACTATTGGTATAGACATATGAATAATAGTACTTTTTAAAAATCATTGGTCCAATAATCTGGCCCCATACATTTTTTGAAGACACTAAAGTGCAAATATTAGCACGAAGTCAATAAATTTCGAAATCTAGCATAGCTAGAAGATTTGAAATATCCATCTCTCTTCATCAACTTAAATTTCTTCTATTGCCACACAATTTAATAATTCTATCTATGTCTAACATCACCAATGCTTATCATATTGAGAATTTACAATTCTCACTATATAACCTTCCTATACCCTAGTATAGTTCATCAAACTTACCATACCTTATGAGTTCAAGAACTTGCCACAATAATATGAGTTTAGGAACTTGTCCTAGCAATACGTAGTCCAAGAACAAATCAAGGACTATCCATACACTTAGTGGCTCAAAACACACCATACGATTATGAGTCACAAACTTACCATAAGCATGAGTTTCAAGAACTCACACTTAATCTTAATATCCTCTAACCATCAAATATAGAGATGAGAAAAGAATCACCTTCTCATCATACATATACCGATAATGCAATACCAACATTTCAACGATTATCAATGCGATAAATTGAGTAGTCGTTAAACCAAGCACAAAACCTCTGCCCATACAAAGGATTGTATAACTCAGCTACCACATGAGTCCTCAATTGAAATCCCGCAAATTCTAATCTTTTCTTTACTCAATACGAATTTTCTTTAATCCGTATTTCATCATCTATAACTTTTTCAGAGTTTTCATCGTACTAGTTCATACTACCTTCTCTTTATAGCGTTAGTTATAACTTTCTAATCATTCAACGGACTATCTATCATTTCATAACTCAATCTGATCATGTCGTGATCTTATTATACAATCGTTTTACATTACAATCTTCCTTACCCTACAATCGTTTCATCCTACGATCTTCTTTACTCCTCTTTAATCATGTTATATGATATTTATGCCTCTACGTCTTATAGACCTCGTCTATTTATCAATATTTGTCATCTTTATTACTGGAGTTAGGTAACTCCAAATTCTCATCTTTTATAACTCTTCAAGATTCTTCTTTGAATCTTCTCATATATCTTAATTCCTTTCTTTAGGAATCTTCTAAATTTATTCCTTATTGCTCAAACTCTATCTGAGTTAATCTCTTCACTATCTTATCATCCTTTCTACAGTTATAGCCTAAGGTACTCTTACCTAAGGTTTATAACCTATCAGCTTTGATACCAATTGTAACGCCCCCGAAATTTGGGTCTTACCTTTAAGCCCGGGTCTAGTACATCACGGTACTACCTATACAACATAATCTACTATATGAATGTAATACAAAAATTATTACAACATGTTCTCATTTAATCTCAGGTACGAAGACCTTTACTAATACATCAACAAATAATATTACTAAATTTAATAATATTACAACAAAAATTCAGTCCTTCTACTTAACAGTTACTAACTCTTTTCTTCTTCGTACTAATCTGGCCCTTCGACTCTAGCAGCAAAAAGTTAGAGTTTTTGCAAGAATGAGCATCCAATTGCCCAATAAGTATAAGCAGTTTGAACAAACAACATCAAAGGAGTAAAATAACACCTGACTGAAATCTTCAACAATTGAACAATAATTGTGAAGTCATACGAATAAGCAGGAATAATATAAGCTCCTTATTATCTATCATTGCTAACATCATCATCACTATCACCATATTTAAAAACAATTAACATTAACCTGTTGTTCATCATAACTCTAGATTTCTAGGACTTAGTATATTAAACAGTTCAATTAACAAACATTTCTTTGAATTGCACCTAAGTGCGAATATTGGTCTAGCACACTAATATTTATAATCGTCATCACATCATTGCACGGGGTGCAAATCATGATTAAATTTGCTTATAACAACACATTATTACACGGAGTGCAATTTATACCATTAATTGCCCAATTTATTTGATAAGGCGTCATTACTCTATCACAATTCAAGAATTATTACAATTCACATCTTCATCAATAATATTTTCGAATGGAAAAGCTCATCTCATCTCATCTTAGGAATTTCACGTAACTGATGAAATTCAAACATCAAAATATACATACCTTTACAATTTAGCAAAACTTGAACATCTAGTACAATTATTAAAGAAATTGCACACGTTTAGCATCCACAAATTATATATAGACATTGCATAACTTGAACTTTACATCACATAGCCTTCATAAGAAAATTATCATATGAAGTTAGAAAACTTGCTCAAATATAAATGTTGAGTAAGTTAGGAAACTTGTCTTATGCGCTGCTTACAACTTACGCTATAATGCTCTTCAAATAGTCTACACAATATAATTTATAAAAATATATCAATTACCCAAATATAGACTTCATATTGGTTTACATACTAAAATAATAACTTTTATTTCATATTGTTCGCGTTTTAAAAAAAATAATAAACGCGATTAACTCTAATACATCTCTCGGCGTTGCGTCGTTCGGAAACGTTACGACCCTCATCATCATCCATACTTATTGGTCTATATTAACCCCATTCCATATATTATAATATTTGTTTCATTAGACTCGAAACACTATTTAAGTCCATTAACACTTTACACGGCGTTTCGACGTTTATACGTCACACGCCTAATTCGCCTCCTTCGCACATGCTTAGCAGGCTCATATAATTATCTAATTCATCATTATAATACATAATGTTCATGTTTATAACTTAGAACATCATTTTACATTGTCCGGAGTATTACACGTGTTTACGCGCATGCCCGACACCCTCCGATTGCCTCCAATTACACATCAGTCCTACAAATGGTCAATTTAGACCTTGCTACAGACCTCAAATCAAAAAACTTAAGAATGAAAGTTTTAGGTCTACTCTTCCTCTTTCCGAATCATCTTGAATCACCTCAATCTGACTTCGGATGAGAAAGTTAGGCCTATTTTACTACAGGAGGTTAAAACAGTCCACTCGGACATGTCTGCGCCTGACACGTGTTCGACGCCACAACGCCACATTATGGAGTCTGCTAGGACTCTTCTTCTTCCTCCTCTTGCTCCTGTGCTTCTTCCTCTTCTTCTCTTCTTTAGAAACTCTCTTAAGCTTTCTTCTCTCTCTTTCTTTTGTAACTTTGCTTGCTCTCTTTCTCTCAACTCAATCCTAGCAACTGACTTAGAAATGATTTGAGCAAGAACGAGATGGCTTTGGGAGATTGAATGGCTTTGGAAGGAGGTGAGGTTGAGCACCCGTGTAGGTGGGTTTCTCATTTGAGGAAAATGTTCCTCATTATGGAAATTCAATGCCTTCATTAATGAGAGTGGCCAACATACTGCCGACACATCCCTCTTGTCCCTCTCTTATTGGCCAAATTAAATGGTTGGCAAATTTTGATTGCCTCGTGTGTCTAAATGGTTCCTAAATTGCACAGCACACCCAAAAATACATCAGAATACTCCCACTTTTGTACCAAATTTGGTCAATAAATCTACCCAAAATTAAAATGGGTACTCCTATAAATTATTGGGATGCGTAAAAGTAATAATTATGAGATTTGTTCATTTATTCGGAACACCCATATAATACATTTTGGATACGAAATAAATCTCGTTCGGGCTCAAATAAAATATCTGACGCTTGAAAAAATTATTTCTTCACGTACACGTCTTAACGAAATTAATAGAAATCAAAAAAGACGTAAAAATATTCAGGCGTGAATAGTGTCTCGGGTAACGTGCTCGTGAATAGTGATTTTGCGATTTTTCGCGAAATCAATTTATTCGCTTACGCGAAACTTTATAGTTATATTTTATTTAGTTATCTCGTCTTTGCATGATTGTCTTACGTTGGGGACAATGTAAGGCTTGAGTGTGGGGGAGAGATATAGGGTAGTTTAGGTTAACTTATGCTTATGCTTTGATGTGTTGTGAAAAAATTGAAAAATTGCCTCAAAAGTTTTTTTATTTTTATTTGCCGAAGCTTTTGAAGGTTATGTTTGTAGAATGAAAATTAATACGGATTGATAGAGTTTGCTTGATGCTAAATCAATTGATGAATGATGATAATTGAGTCAAGATCCATAGTTGACAGATTTAGATTGAATTTGTGTTACGTGAGTACTTGAATATGAGATGCATGTTTACCTGACTGAGTTTTATGTGGGATTTGACTATGTGCACTGATTTCATGATTTAGAACTGCTTAACTGCTTATTTTGTTTACAAAACCATGTTGAAAAAAATTGAAAAAAAAGTTAAGAAAAAAATGAAAAAAATACAAAATCATGTGGTGGGTTGAGATGGAGCATAAAACGCACTCTCCCATAAACACATGCAATAAGTGAGGAGTGTAAAACGTACTCACTTGTAAGAGGAAAAGAAAAAAAATTGTATAATGTGAGATGGAGCATAAAATACACTCACCTATAAAGAATGTGAAGTTAAAGGTTTTATTGGTTGAAAAAGGTTTAACAGTGAAAGTAGGTTCTGAGTTGTGAGTCAGTTGTGCACAATTGTTGTCTCATATGAGCTGAGTTGAGTACTTATGTTGATCATAGGGGAGTTACTTATGTGGATGCATTTTAATTTGAAGATGTTAAGTGGTGAATGACAAGGTTGTTGTTGTGAATTGATTGATGAGGTGTTGATTGGTATTGATGTTCATGATTGGTAATTGATTTAAAACCCTTGAAAGTTTGGTTGAATTGAATTCAGTTGATTTCAATATGACACTTGTTTTAGTTTACACGAGGACGTGTAAAGGATAAGTGTGGGGAAATTTGATAAGTGCATAATATTCTATAATTTTGATTCTTTTATATTTAGTTATATTACATGTTTTATGTGTATATGACCTTATTAAGGTAATTATTGATTTCAGGAGGAATTGGAGCTGAAAAGAAAAAAAAAAGAAAAAATATTGCTAAAGGGATCAAAATGGGGGCGCAAGGAGAAAACGGAAAAACGGACAGAACAAAGTGAGTCCCGGCGCTCTAGAAGTTGGGCCACGGCGATGGATCATGGGTCGCGGCGCTAGTGAAGGAATGCCGCGACGCTAAGGCCTTTGCGCGGGCGCGTGGGCGTGTGGTCGTGCGACTGATTTTTCCCAACTTTGCAATTACTGAGGATTACGACTGGAACTTGGAATATTATTTCTTAGACGCTTAGGGCTTTTACCTAGGAGTATAAATAGATTGTATTAGTCAAGGTTTAGGGACTACCTCTTCTTCATCTATTATACAATTGCAAACCCTAGTTTTGGAGATTAAAGACATGTCACGCTAAATAATTTATTTCAGGTCTAAGGGATGTTGAACCTTCTTTATAATCAATGGTTTGATCAAGTTTACTTTATTTATTCCTTCTTGTATGAGATTTATTTTGATAATCCGTTTTAACTGATTACATGTTATTCTATCTGATTTATTTGATATGGCCAGTTAGATTAATCTAATTGATATCATCTGTTGGATTAAGATATAGTATTAAACAAACGATATTATATCTGATCATAAGTAATAATTAATAATACATGATTGTGGACAAACTTTTACGTATTATTATGATTATTAGAAGGCAAGTTAAATAATCTCTGATTGTGTGATTGTTGCTTGGAATAACCTAATTCTCTAATTCTTAATGTTGTTGTTATATTAAATATAGACTGATAGTTCTGGGTTGTATAATATTTAGGGTCTATTGGGGGCGATAGTCACATTAGATTTAAAACTTAAAGGGGATTTCAGATAATTAGTGATTGCGATTATCTAGGTTATTAATTTCATTGAAGGATAAATATTGTATAACTTGAACTGAAGAACTGAATTCTTTAATTTATTGATTATTCTTATTAATTATTTTCTGTTTTGTTAGTTTAGTTAATCAACTCAAAACCCCCAATTAATATTTACTAGTATTTTGATTTAGAAAACAAACAAAGATAAATTCACTCTCTGTGGGATCGATCTTTGCTTGTCGCTATACTGATTTTTGTGTTAGTAAAGTAATAGTAAGGTTTTATTTTGGAGTGTAAACGACAGCTCCCAATCTCACAGAGCCCTTTCATTTTTATATTGTTGTTTGTATCACTTGGTTGGTCAAGGTCCTTGACAACTTATTTAGGACTTTTCTTTAGTTATTTAATTGTAAATTTATTGAAGGTTATAAAATGTCATGGGCTTTAGGGTCAATCCATCTCCAGTTGGATCCAGGAAAGAATCCATGCCTTCATTGTATTTGGACCGTTTATCCTCGATCCCTGTATCAAATTTTACATCTTTAAAAGCCCATACAATTCAAAAAAAAAAAAGTCACTTGTGGCATAATGTTCGTGACCCTAAAACCCATGACGTTTATTAAAGTATGTTTGGGATTACTTAAAAAATATGATTAATGATTCTAATTATTACTTTTGCTTATAATCAATTTTAAAAAAGTAATTTATATTTAATAAAGAAAAAACACTTAAATTAGTAAGTGTAAAAAGTATTTGGTATAAAAATACTTGCTAATCACATATTTCAAGTATAAATTACTAAAAAATAATGTTTTAAAAAATAAAGTAATAGATGGAATTATTAAAATAAATAAGGATAGATTGGTAAGATACTTGGTCACACCTGATAATTAGATTTGACAAATAATCAGAAACTCAAACTTGAAACTTCTGATTATTTCTATAAAAAAGTGATTATAAACAGTTTAGAATCAAGTTACCAAACACTTTTTGTATCTTAAAACTGATTATAACATGTTTGACTACTTATAAGCAACCCCAAACATCTTATAAGACATTTATCAAGAAACACAATACCTTGAGCTCTCGACATAAATTAGCCCACGATACGTATTTCATTTGTTATGCACATATATAAAAATTAACACTGATTTTGTTTTCAAATGAACTATTATTTCATTTCTTAAGCTTTATTTTTTTTGGAGATTAGAAGAATTAGTCCATAAAATGATTTTACAGAATAGTGACTAAGGAGCTGTTTGATAAAATTGACTAAAATGGTCTGAATAATTAAGAACGCCTGAATGGCAGAATGAAATAGAAATTCTAATTAATAATTAGACACTGAATAAATAAACTTGTTTGATAATAATCTATCTGAAACATCTAAATGAATATGCTTTCCTATTTTAACCATCGAAACTATTTTGAATGAGTTTTTTTAGATTTATATATATATATATATATATATATATATATATATATATATATATATACACACACACACACACACACACACACACATACATACATATCAAATCATTGTTAATGGACTTTAAAACATGTAATGATAAATTTTATTTTATAATCTAAAATATATTATATTTTAAATATAATAATATAATTATCAAAGTACCTCAATATCAAATATAATAATACTCCATTCGTTCCAAAAACTCATTCTAATAATACTCCATTAGTACCTCAATATTTTTTTTGAAAGTCAATTTTAAATATTTTTAATTATCTAATATATTTGTTTTTTAAAATATAGTAACACAATTATCTAAAGTACATCAACATAAAATATAATAATACTCTCCTTCAAAAACATAATATCATTGTCGCTTTTTTTCAAGTTACCTCTACATATTTTAAAACTCAAAATTGGTATAGATTCATTTTAATTTTACTCAATATAAAGTATTAATAATTATAAAATTTTAGTCAATATAATTTTATTATTTTATAATTATAAAATTTATATTATTTTGTGATTATGAATGAATCACATTTTAAATTAACTTGTAAATAATTAATAATGTTTTTATATTTGAAATACATGTGGTTCTATATTTAAATTATATTAACTTCATGCATTTAATTAATTGTTAGTAAAAGTTCATCATTATTGATGTTGGTTTAGAGGGGATGTGATATGTAATTACTTAGCTTGTGGGAGGATATAAAAGTAAAAAATAATTCAGTGATCTATCTGACCTAGTAAGCCAGATATGGGAGGCTTACCGATTCAGAAGAATTCCAAAAACATTCAGTCCGCGCGGAAGTTTATCAAACAGCAAAGAAATCTGACCGATTCAGAATTTAGGTCATTCAGACTCATTCAAACACAATCAAACAACCCCTAAGCCTCTTTAAATGTGGCTTATTACTAAGAGTGTAAACAAGTCAAATCGAAGCGAACAGAGAGCTACTCAAATTCGACTCGAAGCGTTAAATTCATACTCGAATTCGAATTGTTTTTGAAAAATTCTACTTAGATTCGACTCGACTCGAATTCGATTCGACTCGAATCGAATTATATTCAAACTACTCGCGAGCTTCAAATTCAAGCTCGAATTAGAGACTTCATTTAATAACTAGCTTTATAATAAATATAATTATAAATTGAATTTGTTATTTTACTTAGAAATGAGAAAATATATTTACTATTACACTTTACAAATATAAAATCACAATTAAAATTAAAAACAAAATAAAATAATAATAATAATAATCCTAATTTGATTTAATTGTGTATATATTATAAGAGAATGTATCGAGTATGTAATCGAATATGTATCAATCGAGTATGTATCGAATCACAATCGAGAATTCGAATAGTTTGAATATTAAACGAGTCGAGTATAACCTTGCTCAGATTTTACTCATATTTTTATTCGAATTATTTTTTATGCTCAGATTTGGATCATATTATTAACGAATCCGAATCTCGCTCGTATTTTTTCGAGTCGAGCCCCGAATCAAACTCAAACTGTTTGGTTGGTTTACAACCTTACTTATTGCTATTGATTCGATGGTCCCCTCTATAAGACGCTGTCGTTAAGACTAAACATGTAAAGCAAAAAAATGCAAGCAAAAAAATCCAAACAATCATGGCCACATACATCTCATCGCACACCACCAAATCTTATCTATCCAAAAACAAAGCTCACCACTCAATCTGACAAAAGACAAAACTCATAAGTAAGTAATACAGCAGAAAAAAAATGGCTAGCAGCCTACAACAGATATAATGAAACCCTTTCAAAAAAAGAGCAAGAAATTAATATCTAAGTCTCACCAAATCTGGCAAAGACAAAACTCATAAGCAAGTAATACAGCAGAAAAAACAAATGGGTAGCAGCCTACGAGAGATATAATGAAACCCATTCAAAAAAGGAGCAAAAAATTAATATCTAAGTCTCACAAAAAAGAAAAACGAGTTCTACAATAAAGTAGAATAAATTATTACTAGGTAATAAAGAAGAAAAAAAAGAGAGATCTAAAAGGTGTCTCTAAAAATAAAATACTAAATAAGAAAGAGAGACAAAATAATAAGATGAGAATTCTACCATAATATTCAACAATATAAAGGAAGCCTAGGAGAAATTACATGTCTACTTAATTTAATGAAAGTTGCGTTAGTTGGACCTTAAAACAAATTACATAATACCTTTTGCAAAGTTTTTCAAAGTGAGAGAGACATTTCAACTACTCCATTAAATATTTTTTACGAAGAAAAGTTGACCGACTTAACACTTTGATTCACACCAGTTCCTCCGCATCTAATAAACCATTTGATAACCATGATAAATTCTACACACACAACCTAGATCATCCTCCCATTTCATCCTTTTCTTTTTTATCTTCAAACCCTACTTTCATGGCCGGTACAAGCAAACAAACTGATTCTTCTTGCTTTCCATCTTCATCCTCATTTAAATTCTGGGACGTTTTTTTGAGTTTTGGAGGTAAAGATACACGAAGAAGTTTTATTGGTAATCTATATTCTGCTTTAGATTGGGCAGAAATACGAACCTTTAAAGATGAACCTGGACTAGAAAGGGGAGAAGAAATCGCACCACAATTGATAAAAGCAATCCATGATTCGAAGATGAGTATAGTTGTTTTCTCAAAAAATTATGCTTCTTCGAAATGGTGTCTTAATGAGCTTGCAGAGATCCTCAAATGCAAGAGAACAAGGGGACATATGGTACTTCCTGTATTCTACGATATTGATCCATTAAATGTACGTCACCAAACTGAGAGTTATGCAGAAGCTTTTGAAAAACATAAAATACGTTATGCAGAAAAGTTAAAGACATGGAGAGCTGCACTAGCCGCATCTGCAAATATATCAGGATATGATCTGAAAAATGATGCAAATGGGTAACTTCTATATTTCCTTCTTTTTTTCTCTTATCTAAATTTAGTTATTTGATGAATAAAAGGAATGATTGTATTGTTGTGACTTGTGAGGGAGCTAAGAACCAATAACTTACACCGTCTACTGATTAGAAGCTACAAAACAACTACAAACTAACATCAAACCTTAGATCCTCTTTATCCCAAAAAAAAAAAAAAGCCTTAGTTCCTCGTTTGAAAGCATAAATTGTTACAAACCTCAACTACACAAATGTTAAGAAACTTCCAATATTTTATTTAATTTCTTAATTAATCTTTATAAAGTGTGTGACTATAAATACTCCAATGATCACAAAAATTTTAGTTAGTAGAGCGATCAATACATATTAAATGATAAAGTTAATATGATTGTGGATAAATTGGTTATTTAACTTTACAAAAGTTACTCAAAAAGAAAGTGTTGTAATTTTTATAGAACTTTCTAAAAAAAATGTGTTGTAATAATTGTGAGACTGGGAGAGTATTACTTAGTAAACTAATCTAGGTGATCAAAGGTGATAAATGTTATGAGTACTAGTCATTTGACATTCACATATTCTAATTGTAAGAAAAAAATAAAATAAAAAATTAAAGGAGAAGAGATTATGAGAGAGTGAGAGAGCAAAAATAGGGGAACGAGAGAAAAAATAGAAGGATAAAAAATGAATAATACTGTATACACAAATTATACACAAACAATTATGCACAACGAATAAAATTAATGTATTACTAGCAATACTATGGTAATTAAAGAATAGTTCAAAATAATGATACAAATGATGTGTATGGTTGTGGTTTCTTACTATTATTGGACTCATTCATGTATAGTGGATCATCTACAAATTAAACTTTGACGCATCATTTTGTAAGAGTTCTTTGTAAATATAGCACTACTCATGTATTAGATACCAATGAAAATGTATAATGACTCGTTTCTATTATTGGACTCATTCATGTATAGTGGATCATCTACAAATTAAACTTTGACACATCATTTTGTAAGAGTTCTTTGTAAATATAGCACTACTCATGTATTAGATACCAATGAAAATGTATAATGTAAAATGTATAATGACTCTCTCCATATTCTCTCTTTTTTACTCCAAAACAAAATGACTCGTTTCTTTTCTTTTCTTCTTTGTCACAATTCCTTTCTCCCCTTCACTCTTTCTTTTCTTCTCAAACTCACTAATTATAAATATTGTGTAAGATATCTCATATATGCACATAGCATTCATGGTAGACATGGATACAGAAAGGTGAATTGATCAGGAAAGAGAATACATGTACATCACAGTACAAGTCTAGGAGATATCTTGGGACTACGAAAAAGATCTGTCATATATAGATCCACAAATTAATTGCTTATTAACTTGCAATGTAATCATTTTGCTTTCAAAAAATTTATGATACCCAGAAATTTGATGCCTAAACCACTCAGAAGTGCATTAGATAGTTGTACAGTACAACACTTAAATGCACTTTTGCCCAATTTGGGCATCAAATTCCAGGACAATGTATCATGGAAACTATTTATATTGCGACTTTATGTATTAATTTTTTTAGATGAAGATAACTATTTAGCGATAATCTTGTTAAAAGTATGTCATATTTTTTGTGAGAGACTTATAATTCTATCCAACATTATGTATTTGTACATGTATAATTGTAATTCGGTTGTAGTTGGTAGCAGAACTCATGTATCATTATTCTTTAATTTGTGTTTAACTTCCCAAATTAAAATTGGTGTAAAATTGGCAGGCATGAAGCAGTTCTCATCCAAAAAATTGTCAATGATGTTCTAATGAAATTATGCCCCAAATACTTGAATGTTACTAACCATCAAGTTGGCATCGATTCTCGTGTCAAGGGAATATGTCAAAAACTAAGTATTGGGTCGAATGATGTTCGTTATACTGGGATATATGGGATGGCCGGAATTGGCAAAACTACAATTGTCAAAGCTCTCTATAATAAAATTTACAAAGAATTTGAAGGTAGTTGCTTTCTTGAAAATGTTAGAGAAGCTTTCGAGGAACCCCGTGGTGTACATTATTTACTAGAGCAACTTATTTTTCAACTTCTAAAAATAAAGGATTTTAAAGTTACCAGTGTTGATGCAGGAATAAGTTTTGTGAAACAAAGACTTCGTTCAAAAAAAGTCTTCATAGTTCTTGATGATTTAGACGAAATAAAACAATTGGAATCATTAGCAGGAAATTGGAACTGGTTTGGTCCAGGAAGTAGAATCATCTTCACAACAAGAGATTTGCGTCTACTAGTTGAATTTCAAGTAGATTTGAGGCACGAGGTGAAGGAATTGGGCGACAACAAGTCTTTGGAGCTCTTCAGATGGCATGCCTTTAGAAATACAACCCCCTTGAAAAATAAATTGGAGCTTTCAAAAAATATTGTAAGATACGTCAGAGGGCTTCCATTAGCTCTTGAAGTTTTGGGTTCAAGTTTGTTCGAGAGAACCATGGTAGAGTGGGAAAGTGTCTATGGAAAAATGAAAAAAATTCCCCACAGGCATATTCAGAAAAAACTTAGAATAAGCTATGATGCACTTGATGATGATAAAGTGCGGGACATCTTCCTCGATATTACATTCTTTTTCATTGGAATGGACAAAGACGATGCTATCAAGATTCTAGATGCTTGTGGTTTGTACCCAGAAATTGGAATTAGCATTTTAAGGGAAAGATGTTTACTAACAATTGACCGGAGAAACAAGCTGAGGATGCATAATCTAATTCGGGATATGGGACGGGAAATTGTTCGTGAAGAATCCGTTAAGAATCCAAGAAAGCGTAGTCGATTGTGGTTTCATGAGGATGTATATGATGTTCTCAAAAATTTCAAGGTACAAGACTAACGCTTTCTCTTTTGACTATTCCAAAAAGTCTACTGCTCAAAAAATTAGTTTCATATAGTTTATCTTGCACACACTCTTTCTTTTAAATATTATGAAAGTTGTGTATTTTGGCAAACGGAAAAAAATTATTTATTGAATTATAGATCTACATCTTATCTGAAGATATGGATAAAGGTGTAAAAAAAATACTTACTCAATTCTGAATACCCCTCTTCCCCATTTGAAAAAGTTAATCTCAATTTTCTGATAAGCTCCTAAGCTTTTTTGACTTCATTATGATTATAATTAATGATATTTTCTCCTTTTATTAGGGACATGAAAACATTGAAGGTATCATGCTAGTGATGCCCATACAAGAGGAAGTAGATATAAGTACCAGAGCATTTCATAGCTTACCAAACTTGAGATTGCTTCAGATTAGCAATGTGAATCTCACTGGAAGCTTTGAAAATTTATTTAAAGAATTAAGGTGGTTTTGTTGGAATTATAGTTCTTTGGATTGTTTACCTTCAAGTTTTCAAGCACCAAAACTAATTTTCCTTGACATGCAACACAGCAAAGTCAAGATACTATGGGAAGGCACCAAGGTATGTATTAGTGGCAACTCCATCTTTCTCATCGAATGTATAGTACATAGTTTATTTAGTTCAATAGTTTATGAAAAATATGTAGATATAATCTAATTCCATATTTTTTTATTCTCTTAAGCAGCAATTACTGAGCTTGAAAATCCTAAATGCTAGTGAATCTTGTTTCCTCAAAACCACCACTGATTTCAAAGGATTGGAAAGCCTTGAGAAATTAATACTTCAAGGTTGTTCAAGTTTGTCACAGATTCACCCATCGATTGGACTTTTGCATAAGTTGGTTCACTTGGATTTGAGGAGATGCTACAGTTTGAATCAATTGCATGAGCAACTGGGGAACATGGGATGCTTAAGGACGCTTGATGCAAGTTGGTCAAGAATTGAACAATTACCAGATTCCATCGGACATCTAGGTAAGTTGGAGGAGTTGAATTTGGCAAGTTGTGAGAACCTTAGAAACCTTCCAAGTAGCATTTGCCATCTAACTTCACTCACGCATCTTAGTCTACATTTCTGTACTAGTCTTCGATCACTACCAAAAATTGCTCCTCTTGATTTACGCAAACTGTACTTGAACAATTGCTCTAGTCTTGAATCATTCCCGGAGCTTCCTGCTGATTTAGTCGAACTAAACTTGACCAATTGCACCAGTCTCAAATCACTCCCGGAGCTTCCTACTGATTTAGTCGAACTAGACCTGACCAATTGTATCAGTCTCGAATCACTCCTGGAGCTTCCTCCTGTTCTACGTGAACTGTACTTGAACAATAACACCAGTCTCAAATCACTCCCAGAGCTTCCTCCTGATTTAGAAGAGCTAGACTTGAGTAATTGCAATAGGCTTTTATCACTGCCAAAACTTCCCCCTAATTTAGAAGACCTCAGGTTGATTAACTGCACAAGTCTTCGATCACTTCCAAAACTTCCTTGCAAGTTAGAGTACCTAAACTTGACTGGGTGCAGCAATCTTCGATCACTGCCAAAATTTCATTCAAATTTAGGATATCTTGAGTGGATGAAGCAGCCTTGAATCACTCCAAGAACTTCCTTGTCATCTCTATTCTATAAATGCAAGCGGTTGCAAGTCACTACAAAAATTGATATCAAATTTAACGAACCTGCACAGATTTTTTTTTTCACAGATGCAATTTGATATCAAATTTCATATGGAGTTTCCTGCAAGTAATTAAGGGTTTTCTTTTTTCTTCTTTTTTTTTTGTAATTTTCTTCTTTTTCTTAAATTGTTCTTTGTGTAACAAGATTGCTCTGGACTTGATGGTTGTGATGATTACTTCCCGAGTAGGGTGATCATTCAAGATAGGTTCCGTCATCAAAGAACAAGATCTTCAACCTCATTTCAGATGCAGGGGGGAAGTTAAAAGTAATTTCTTGAGGATGACTTTCTGGGTTGTTTTTGTAGGCAAACTTCATTCTCAAATTCAAGTTGTTATCACTAATAAAACAGATGGTACTAAATTCAAGTATCTGGGCTCTATACAGACCACTGGAGTTCATTCATCGGTGAGATCTATAGGAAAACCAAACTCAATGAAAAGTACTAGAGATAGAATTGAGGTCTCCTTCACAATAATATATCATTAATATTCGCAATTTTTTTAAATGAGACTCGTTTTTTGAAATGGAGAAAGTATTTATTTTAAAATTAGCCTCAATAAAGATGAGTGGTAATAGTAAGAAGAAAGCTAGTAAGAAGAATGCAAGACAAGCAAGGTCTTTGACAGTAAAACTTTTGATATAGGTAGGGTAGCTAACTATAGCTAAAAGGTAAAAGAAACCTGGCCTAGGCTTGTGATCAAATGCTAAAACTCTAAGGACATTAACAAGTGAAGAATTTCAAGTGGAAACTAGAAAAAAGAGAGAGATCGAATTGTGACAGCATTTGAAGTAGTTTTTTCTTTTCCCAAACAAGTGTTGATAATGAAAAGGGAATTGATATTTCCATAAGTAAAATTGATAGTTTCACAAGTTTCATCTCACAAGAATAGTATATGGGTCTCACACTTATGTGGGAGAGACCTTGTAGATGTGACGCCCCCAAATCCGGTACCTTCAAACCCGTATTCAGTGCTACACGATACTAATCATTCACACATATCTATCTATAAAGTAATAACCAACATGAAGGTAACTAACATTATTACAAACTTATTCATTACAATCCCAGGTTCTAAGACCTTTAGAAATCTTCATTACATGATACTAATAATAATTCAAGTATTATGACATAACACTCGTTTATTGCAATCAACACTTGTCGACTACTCGTTCAGCTTCCCTTTCCCCTTGTCTGTTCCTGAACACTCGGCACGTTCGGGTTTCACTGAAAACATTTAATTTCAAAGCAAGAATGAGCATTTAATTGCCCAGCAAGTATTAACAGTTAATAAACAACATATCGCAAGGATTAAATGCTTTCTTTAAGATATGTTTTTACAATGGAACAAAATTGTAAAGCATTTGAAACATTTATAAATAACATGACTCGCTTGCATTTTCGAAACGACATATTGACTTTAGTTGAGCGGTCAAAGGACCACGAACTTTTTCTTTTTAAAAAGGTTCTTATAGATATTCATCTACGAACCGTCTAGTCTTACGGGCACGGTGGGTGATCAGCCCGTTATGCCCTGCGTTGATCAACACTATCTTATCATAACGACATTGCGTTCTGCGTAACTGCCTTTCAGCAAAATTAAAACTTTCCCAAATAAGGGATGTTCATGCTCAGTCTTGAGTTCAAACTAAAGCAATTTAGTTGAACAGCTCTATCTAGCATCAATAATATTTCAAAGACTTAAATTGAAAGCAACGAAACATGTGTCTAGCTGATTCAAATGGCATAGACTTCTTCTTAAACAGTTTATGCATATATTCATGCTTTAGAGAGGTGCATTATAGCACAATCATTGAACAACTCAAGATATTTGCATTCGATATATGAGTAGAATGAAATTTAGAACATTTGCATAGTCAGGAGACATGCCCATGACCAATTATTGAGCAAGGATAAAGAACTCGTATCAAGTAGAGAAACTTGCATGTAAACAAGTATTTCACAAGGATAGAGAACTTGCAATAAGTAGAGAAAATTGCCTTTAGCGTTCTTTAAGATTGGCGTTAACCGTTCTTGATAACTTCCTACACATGTAATTCACATATGTGTATCAATTAATCACATAGCTAACGAACAATTGATTTGCATTAGCTTTTATTCATTATTTATAATATTTTCTTTATAACCTTATTTAAGTCTTTTAGCATTTGTCATGGTATTTCGACGCTTGAACATCACGTGTCTATCTTGGTTTGTTATTTGTTATATAGAGTTTGAAATCTTCTTTGAGTTTTATATCAATTGATATCACGTTTAGAAATTCATACATTGAACGCTCGCATCATACTTATATGAACGTTAGTGTTCTATTTCTTGTATTTACTATTAGTCGTTTCTTATAGTTTTTTTTTTTTAACTTTATTAGAGAAATAAAATATCATTTGCATTGCTATCTCTTGTCACGGTGCTTTGACACTTAACCGTCACGCTCATTTTGATTTACATGAGTGCGTTGAACAATACACTTGAATGTATACTCAATGTCTTATTGCTTTATTCCGTATTCTATTTTAAATCAATTCTTTAATAACTTCCGGGTTGTCTTAAATCATTCTATAATATAGTTATTTATAACATCTATAAGCATCCCAAGTTGAATCATACAACTTAAGTGTTTCTTATTTATAACTTTATCCAGTTTTGTATTTAATTCCCATTTGCTCTTATACTTTCATTTGAATTGCTATTGAAACTTTACAATTGAATTTTATCAACTTATAATTAGTTTCATTTAGCTTCTTTATGTTTACCGAATCAATACTTGAAAGGCATTTAATTGTATTGCAGGTTACATTACCACTGCTTAGCAAAACCAAAACTTTCTTAGTGTTCTGCTTCTGCAATTTTTAGTTCCTTCAAGCCTCCTACTTGCTATCATATTTAAAGCTACACCATTCCAAATGACTTGGGATTTGATCCTATTCCAAGATCTTGCTACAAGTTAGGACTCCCACCATTGTTTAGTCTTTAATAATATCATTTAGACATATCAACTAAGGCTCAAAAGTCAGAGTTTGCCTCTGTACTTTTATGAAATTTGTTATTTGATTCCATTTCATCCTTTTTGGCTTTTAAACTTGTTTTGGTTCTGCCAAATGGCTTAAATAACATTCTTAGACATATGTAAAGAGTTCCCAATTCCTAACTTTGATTAATTATTGATTTTTAGGTTTTAAATTTTATTTGGGCATTTTATCGAATAGTTAGTGTGCATTCTTTGTTTGTTCCAGATTTCTTAACTATTTGTTTGTTTGTTCATCCAGAATTTCCACCATGGAAATCCTCCATCCTTATTTCTCCTCACATCAACAACTAATCATCCATGTTTTAGGTTCACTTCAACATCAATTTCACTACATAATCAACTATTCCAATAAATTTATATTCATTCTTTTAGTTTCAAATTACAATTCTCAAAGAAAGGAAAAATTTTGAATTGGTGGATTGAATTTCTTACCTTAGCTTGATTGTTCGTTGGATTCTTGCTTCAATGATTCCCCAAATCTCAGTTTGCTTCTTTAGATTCCAATTTTTAGCAATTTCCTTTCTTAGTTCCAAATTGGGTGATTGTGAGAGAGAAAAGAGATGGACGGGAATGGAATGAGGAGGAAGTAGGAGGGCTGAATATACTCTGCTTAGTCACAGCATAGGCATAGGTAGCTTAGCCTAGTATGCTCTCTATTACTCTTACTTACATACACCTCCTACTTCATATATTAACTGACTCACCTTAAAACTTCCAGCACATGCTTCTTCTTAATACACCCTCCGTGCATATCGCGAAATGTTACATTATGTAATAATGTATCCCAATGTTTTCAAAAATTAATAAATTAAATATTTCTAAAAATTATAAAAATTATTTTAATAATTATGAAATATTTTTCATAATTATATTTTATCAAATTTTACTCATAATCAACTATATTAATATAATTATATATTTTTTTTTAATAGACTTGGGCTTGCTTGGTGGCTCTATCTAAATCTCATTAGTCACCACCTCCTCTTAAAGGAAATGACTCAGCTTGCATGATTAGCTTTGACTTCCTTTTTATTTCCAGCACATGGTTTACATATACTTACATACTACATACTCCCTCTGTTCCTAAAAGATTGTCGTTTTAGGAAGTAATTTTTGTTCCAAAAAGATTGACGCTTTGAGTTTATCAATGCAGATGGAGTAATTTTTTCCAACTTTACCCTTATTTAAAGTTCTCCTACTTAATGATTTTTCTCAAAAAAATACAAAACCCTTCTTGGTTGTTGAAATGTTTTTACAAATCTCTTCTCTTCCCAATACTTCTTCTTCATAATCTCATGGTTGGTAGTATACTCCTTTTTGGAATCTACAAAGTTAATAATTAGTTGAGATAATTAAAACAAGGGTAATATAGTATTTTTCATAAGAAGTAATTGCATTTCTTAATCTACGTAAATTAACCTTAAACGACAATCTTTTAGGAACAGAGGGAGTATATGATATATACTTATTACATATGTACATATTTCCGTATATACATATTTTACATACATTATACTTATAATACACAAACTAATATATATATTATATCTACTTAATCCTTTCAATAAAATGGAATTAATACATTAGATAAAATAATACATTTTGTGAGACGAACCAACTATATTAAAATAATTAATATTCAATTAATTATTTTAAATTCATTTATTTAATGAATACTTTTAAATTTTATATGACCAAATAATTACATCCCCTTCCTTCCATAAAAATGTTTTCAACAATTTATTTACTATATTAAATATATAATTTAATACATTCTCTCATTTATTCCTTATGAATAAATTTACTTACTAATTACCAATATATATATATATATATATATATATACATAAATATATTGGATTTTCTTTCACATATTCACGAAATTAATAATTTAAATATTACGCTATTACACCGAAGCATAATATCCACATAATAAAAATATTAAATATCACACTATTGACAGATACACCATATTCATGTATTCAATTTAATCATGCCACATAATAAGAATAAAATTAAAATTCTTATTTAATAAATTCAAAATTCCGTGACGTCACAGTAGAAATATCAATTCCTTAATAAAAACTGTATTGCGAGGAATACAGTTAGTAGAACGCCCACATGAACTTTGATTAAAAGAATTTGGAAACCATCTGTTGTCTTTCTCTTGCATAAAAAAGTTCCAAACCCCCCCCCCCCCCCCCCCCTCATTCCTTCCATATTTGGTACCAGAACCGTTCGTCTTTTGAGTGATAGAAAGTTAAGGGTACCAAATTTTTAATAAGCATAAGGGGGCTGCTCTGGTGCGTCTTGACCAAAGTAGTAGGCTCTGGCAAAAATGCAAAAGAACAGAAAATATTTCACCGCACATAGGATAATGGAAATAATATAACGGACCTCTTTTGTTTTTCTTAAGTTAAAAAAATATTTTAGGTAGAGTTTTGTTTAGACGTGAGAGGATTAAATGACTATTGGAAAAAAGAAAATCAGATATTTGAAAACATTAAATGTTGAGGAACGTACCCTTTTCTTGGAGAGTGTGTCAATTGGTGACATAACTTTTGGCTGCACATAATCCTTTCCTCTATAAAAGATTATGGTGTCATCTCCAATTATGTGAATAGGGATTTCGCCACTCATTATGGCAATTTCATTTGTGTACTCCTGTACTTGACCAGGTTTACAAGGCTTGGAGATGACTTTAACTGTTTCATGTTTCTTCCAATGCATATGCATATTAAGAATAACACCTCCAAATATTCCTCTCCTCCCAACTGATACATAATTAAAACGTTTTTGAGCCATCTTCTTCATGTAAAAACGTTCTTTGCTAATCAGTTCATGTGGCTTCACCAAAGGACCCTGACTTCATACCCTTTTAGTCTTTCAAGCAACAAACTCTCCTTAATTTTAGCCTGAATTGCACAAAATTACGAGCAAGGGAGTTGCTCTTGTAAATTCACTACGTTAAATCTTAAATAATAAACTAATTTAATGCAATCTAGAATAAAGTTTTCAATTACAAAAGATAAATAAAAGATATAGAAGATCACAATAGTAAAAGGGGGAGGGTTAGGGGAAGAGAGCGAACTAAATTGGAGACCTAAGAAACAAACCATTACAAAATTGATTCTGATAGTCAACAACTATAACCATCTACGTGATCAGACATAAGTTAGCTTTCAAGTTTCAAGAAAATTACATTTAGCTTACTCTCGCGTTAGTTCATCTGCTAAAATACTAATTTAATAAGTTCTTTTAGCTAACTCCACATGCAAGATGACAGGAAACATCATTCAACCCTCTACAATGATAGTTGAAAATAGACAAACGAAACTAAATAGCCCTTAGAAATAACTGAAATAAAGACAATAAATAAGTAAATTTGTTAGAATTGGAATATATGACGAGAACAAAATGCCCGCGAAAGAGGCCAATGCCAACAATAAAAACCAGCAAGAAAGACTATCTGTCTGAGTTGTATAGCAACTACCTCCCCCCACCCCCTACCTCCTTCTATACGGTCTCACTTCTCTTCTTTTCTTTTTATTTTTGTTTTGATAGGAAACGTTGTCCCGATGTATGAGGACTGGAACCAGCGACCTTGAGGTTATTCCTCAAGGCCTCTGCAATTTCTCCCACCCTAATGTCTTTGTCATTTGATCCAATAATCCTATACAAAAATCCTATGAGATCAGGGCACCTTGCCTCTACTACTCTACATGGGTGACAACATATTAATATTAACTTCAAAGACCAGCTAAGCATCATAAAGATCTCAATTACAAACAAAAAAAAGAAAAAGAAATTCTCATATAAACATTTGGATTCACCCTTAAAGTGACCCAAGAGATCCAGAATTCTGCATAATAGACTCTTATAAATATACACATTCCCTTTTAGTTGATCAGGAGAAAAAAACACAAATTTATTCATAACATGTTCACATCACCCTCTTCGCCCAAAGTTGTTAAGGGGTAGGTACTGATTAATTTGTAAGAGCATTTGAATGGTGCTTAAAAGGCTCTTCAGGTAACCAAGATTATATTTTTATACAATTTAAATTTAATACACTGACAGTGTATTAGGATCATGACACTTGTGTTTAACAAAATTAAACTAACGTGTTATGTTTCTAACACTGTTGTATACACTATTAATGTATCAAATTTAAACTCATTTTTATATGCTATTGAAATATTCAAAGAACTTCATGTTGGGAATTAAGTCAACGCAAACCACATAATAAAATAAAGAGAGATAAAACAATACAAGATTTAATGCGGAAACCCTTAAAGGGAAAAACAGCAGGCCAAACTCCGAATTTTCACTATATCAAAATAGTGAGCTTACAAGACCCTCTCACTCACAATACAACTTTTTTGCACGGAATATAAAAGATGCAAAAACCATATCTCTCACACAAACACAAAACCCACTCACACCCTCTCTCAACTCTTAGGATGCTACACGACTTTTGATTGTGCTATACTTCAATAACTAAACATAAGACTACATTCATAGAGTAACCACAATTCTTCTCTTTCTATTCAAAATATGACACTTTCAAAATAAAACTTCTATTACAAATAGATCCTTTTCCAAAATAATGCTCCTATTAAAAATAAGATTCATTCTCATAATTGGATTCCGACATATAATAAATAACCTATTAAAAATAGGACACCTTTCCTTCCATAATAGTAATTCTTTTTTGAATAGCATTCGAGGAATAACTCAACAATTCATCCCTTGGCTCGAATCCCCGAATACTTTAACTTCATATCTGAATAGGATTCGAGGAGTTTTCCCAACAATTCCTCCCTCGACTCGAATCCGCAAACACTTCAACTTTACCACTATCATCCACATTATCTGCATAGTCTGCATTATCCTTGTTATTCGTAATATACACATCATCTGCATCTTCCATATCATCCGCAACATCTGCATCTTCCATATCATCTGCAACATCCGCATCTTCCGTATCATCTACATCATCCTCATCATCATTATCTTTATCTTCATCAGCATCTTCATGATCTTCATCTAGCGATTGCAACGATGATCCTCCATAAGCGAAAAATCTCTAATTCATCAACATCACGATGAACACCAACTCCTTCAATCTTCACTCTCTTTATTTGTCACACCAATGCGACTAATTCCCCTACTACCTTGGATCCAATCAACATAGCTTTGATACCACTTGTTGGGAATTATGTCAACGCAAACCACACAATAAAATAAAGAGAGATAAAACAACATAAGATTTAATGTAGAAAACCCTTAAAGGGAAAAATCATAGGCCAAACTCCGAATCTCCATTATATAAAAATAATAGACTTACAATAATCCTCTCAAATTTTATGCCCTAAAACTTGAAGTTTCACAATACCGCGACACAACTTTTCGCACGGAATATAAAATTTGCAAAAACCCCCTCCCTCACACAAACACAAAACACACCCACACCCTCTCTAAACTCTTAGGATGCTACATGACTTTTGATTGTGTTACACTTTAACAACTAAACATAAGACTCTATTTATAGAGTATACACAATTCTCCTCTTCCTATTCAAAATAGGACACTTCCAAAATAATACTCCTACCAAAAAATAAGATTCCTTCTCATACTTCAGCATATAATAAATATTCTATTAAAAATAGGATATCTTTCTTTCCATAATAGCAATTCTTTTCTGAATAGAATTCGATGAGTAATTCAACAATTTCTTGTTAGGAATTATGTCAACGCAAACCACACAATAAAATAAAGAGAGATAAAACAACACAAGATTTAATGTGAAAAACCCTTGAAGAGAAAAACCACATGCCAAACTCCGAATCTCCACTATCAAAATAATGGACTTACAATAATTTATTCAAATTTTACACCCTAAAACTTGAGGTTTCACAATACTATGACACAACTTTTTGCACGGATTAAAAGCTGCAAAACTCTCTCACTCACAATATAATTTTTTTGCACGAAATATAAAAGTTGCAAAAACCTTCTCCCTCACACAAACACAAAACTCACTCACACTCTCTCTCAACTCTTAGGATGTGACATGACTTTTGATTGTGTTATACTTTAACAACTAAACATAAGACTCTATTTATAGAGTATACACAATTCTCCACTTTTTTTCAAAATAGGACACTTTCAAAATAATACTCCTACCAAAAAATAAGATTCTTTCTCATAATTGGACTCCGGCATATAATAAATATCCTATTAAAAATAGGATATCTTTCTTTCCATAATAGCAATTCTTTTCTGAATAGGATTCGATGAGTAACTCAACAATTCCTCCCTCAACTCGAATCCCCGAATACTTCAACTTCATATCTGAATAGGATTCGAGTAGTTTCCCAACAATTCCTCCATCAACTTGAATTCGCAAACACTTCAACTTTATCACTATCACTATTATCGTAGTCACCACCATCATAAGCCTTATATGTATTCTCACCATCATTTGCATTCTCTGCATAATCCGCATTACTCGCACTATCTGCATCATCCACATCATCCACGTCATTGAGATTACTTGCATCATAGTTACCATCATCATCATCTTCTTCTTTTTTTAACATTATCATCTTCTTCAATAGCATCATCATCAGTATCATTGTCTTCATCTTCATCAACAACTCCATTATCTTCATCATCGAGTTACTACAACGGTAATCCTCCATAACTGTAAAATATCTTATTCATCATCATCATGATACGATGAAACTCAAATTCAACTCATTCATTTTTCATTCTCTTTATTTGTCACACCAATGCAACTAATTCTCCTCTACCTTGGATCCAAACAACCTAGCTCTTGATACCACTTGTTCGGAATTAAGTCAACGCAAACTACATAATAAAATAAAGAGAGATAAAATAATACAAGATTTAATGTGAAAAACTCTTAAAGGGAAAAACCACAAGCCAAACTCCGAATCTCTAATATATCAAGATAATGGGCTTACAATAATCCTCTCAAGTTTTACGCCCTAAAACTTAAGGTTCTACAATATCGCAACACAACTTTTTGCACGGACTAAAAACTGCAAAACCCTCCCACCCACAATACAACCTGTTTGCACAGAATATAAAAGTTGCAAAAACCCCTCCCCTCACACAAACACAAAACTCACTCTCACCATCTCTCAACTCTTAGGATGCTACATGACTTTTGATTGTGCTACACTTCAACAACTAAACATAAGAATCTATTTATAGAGTACCCACTGTAATATCCCAGATATTTCACAAATTTAAAATAAAAATTTAATAAATAAAATTCTTATTAAGAGATAAAGTAGATTTGAACATATATGTATATATGTGTTTCATATAATGTGAAGTATGTGATTTTGTGTAATAGGTTAAATGTGTATATATAGATGTGAAATATATACACATATATTGAGTAAAATTAATTAATTAATTAATATTAATTAATTGAGATTAAATTAAATTATATTATGAAATAATATAATTTGAATATTTAGCCTTGGACGGTGATAGAATTATTATGAAGTAAATTTCGTATACGAGTTAATTAATTCACTTCGAAAATTAGTGGGTTAAAATATTTGTTTTTAATTAATTGAATAAAGAAATTTATTTAGTTAATGATGATAATTTTATTTATATTACAATAATTATATGTAATATGAATAATGGTATGATATTTAATGTGGATTAATAGTTGGTCAAAGTTAATTAATTTAATTAGTTTGAACTAACAAAGCGTATAATTGTTTAAAATAAAGTTTTTATAGATATTATTTGGGTAAATGAGACGAGTGAATGGATATATGTGTATTAGATATTTATTAATAATTAAAGTGATGAGATGTAATTTAATAGTTAGTTTAAACTAATTATTTAGTTTACTAACTAAGGAAACGAATAATTGCATATAAGACGAGAATAATGGTAGAAAACTCAAATTTGAGTTCGGAGTAGAATTTGGAGATGCGGACTGGACGGTTGAGTCCGAAACGTCGAAAATAGTAAGAATAGACTAAAAACACAAAATGTGTCGGGGTGGTTAACTTTTTGGTCAAAAAGTTAACGGTTGATTTTTCGGTGTAAAAGTTAAATTCGAAATTTGGAGATGAATTTGAAGAAACGGATACTCCCACGATGTTTAGAACGTCGAATTTAGTGGGGATCGACTGTAATCATGATAAAGTTAATTTTTGGAAGCCAAAATGGTCAAATGGGCGATTAAACGGACAAACGAGTAAATAAAAGAGGAGCTGGAAGTGGGACCCACTCGGGTCAATAATTTTCTGGAAAGCAGCCCATGTGGGCTGCTGATAATTAATAGAGAGATGGATGTGATGGGTGTGGGTGATGGGGGGACAAGTGAGAAACATTGAAGAAAACATGAAAGAAAAGGGGGAAGAAAATTGGGGTTTTGTTGGCTTTTGTTGACTATTAATTTTTGGCATAATAAACTCTTTTCATCAGCCTTCTTACCCTTCATTTCCTACTCCTTCCATCAGAAAATTAAGAGAGGAAGAAGAGAGAGAGAGAGAAAAAAAAAAAAAAAAGAGAAAGAAGAAGAAGAAAGAAGGAAGAAAGAAAATCCTAAATAAGGTAAGCTTAAATTCACATAAATTTCTTGGATACTTTTCTATAACAATCTGAAAATCCTAATTATGTTTAGGTATTTTATTTATATCTCTAATGGTATGTAACCATGGAGCATGATAGAGGAAGCAAAGCTATGAAACAAAGAAAAGGAAGAAAACTAGCTAAAGGTATATATCTAAACCCTTAACAAAATACTTTTATTTTTCATATGGATGTTAAGTTTTATGAAGTAAGATCATGACTAAACTTAAAAGTAATGTTTTAGCCATGGATTAGCAAGAATCCAACAAAAGAATTCAAGAAAAGAAATAAAATGAAAGAAGAACAAAACAGTTTTTAAGCCTAAAAGCACTAAATTTCAGTCCACTTTAGATTTTTATCATTTGAAATCTATAACTTCTTTTCGCGATCCGTCAAAGAGAGGTGTTAGATCTATGAGTTATCTGATGAACCCAAGTGGAATCACTCAAAAAGATTAGACGGATCAACCGTGGTGTTATTTTTAGTAAAACAGTTCCTGCTGCGAAAAAAACTGGAAAATCCAGTGAGCCTACTGTCCAGTTTTTATAAAGATTGTTTCGGTCACTTTAATTACTCTAAAAATTCTGGTCTTTTGTGATATGATAGTATATCAAGTTAACTAGATGCTGTCCAAAGATGAGAATTTTTCGATGTCCTGAGAGGGAGTTATGGCTTTTATAAGAAAATACGATTTTAAAAGTAAACTGCTATAACGCAGCGAATACAACCCAGAAAATTATGAAAATTTAACTGGGATGAGTATATGGTAACATGAGTCTACCGTATAAATTTCAGAATTTTTGAACGAACGGATAATTTATGATAAATGTAACCATTTTGGACTGTTTTAGCCTATTTAAAAATAGGAAACGAAATTGCAAAATTACAGGAAAATTATTATAGAACTAAAATGTTATATACTGATATTTCTCAAAAGATAAAAAAAATAATAAGTTGTTTTGGTATTTTTCATACCTATGATTAAGTTAAGAATAAATGAGAAAATTAAGTTATATTAAGTTGAAAAATGTGTGAATGTTATTTTATTGCTTAATGACCTTTAATATGATATGTTAAGATTTTATATGGGTAATTTGGTCATTTTTAATAAAATATTATGTGTATGACCAAATATGTATGTTAACTAAATTAAATAGTAAGGATAAACAATTAAATTAAATTGTTCATGAGTCTAATAAATGATTTAAAATATTATTAAATAATTAATAATATTAGATTGAATTATTATTAGATGATTAAAATATTATTAAGTGGTTAATAATATTTGTAATGATTAAGACATTAATAAATGATATTAAGTGATCAAAATATTATTAAAGGGTTAATAATATTTGAAAGTGAATAAAATATTATTAAATGATTAATAATATTAAAGTGTGATTAGAATATTATTAAATGATTAATAATATTTCTAAGTGCCTAAGATATTATTAAAATATTATTAAATGATTAATAATATTAGACGAGAGTTTTAAGATGTTGATTAAGTGATTGAAATATTATCAAAGGACGATAATAATATTGATGGTTTAAGGTGTTATCTAACATTTGATTATGTGGCTAAATGTTAGATGATTTATTTATAGAAGTAGCAGTATTATGTGGTATGATATGATATGCTCATTGAAAGATCAATCTTATAAATGATAGGTCTTTCATAAGAGATTAAATTAGATTGTGTAGCAGTAATCGACGGATGAGGCAAGTTCTTAACCCTAAACTTCTTACGTTATTGCAAGTTTCCTAACTCAAACTTGAGTTAATATTTTCAAGCATGTTAGTGGTTTAATTATTGTCAATTATTCCACCTCAATGAAATTTATTGTTAATCGCACTTAGTGCAAATTGCATATATTTACCTGGTATGAAAGACTGATCACCTTGATTACCAAATTTATTCATGGTCATTGTTGGCCACTCAGCGTTATTGATTCAGTTATTCATTTATTGAAATTTGATTATCGTTCTTTCACAATTATTATATATTGTTGAAAATTCGAAAGCTTATTCTTTTTCAATCATGATATATCTTTCTTGTATTTAAACTTGCTGAGCAAAGTAGTTGCTCACTCTTGCTATATCATGATAATATTTCAGTTAAGCCCAAGTGCTTCAGGAAGGACAAAGCCAAGAGGAAACGTTTTACAGAAACTTAATATGTGTTAACTATTATATTACCTTATGAAAATGATTATGTAAACCTTTTGAGTTATTAAGGTATGTATCAAGATAAAGGTTGTAGACCTTGGGAAATGTTGTAGAATACTCTGAAATAAACAATGTATGTTTATATATTCCGCATTAGTTATGGAACATGTATACGAAGATGATGTATCGTGACGCACCAAGTTCGAGGTTCAAGGGACACGGATTTGGGGGCGTGACAGGTTGGTATCAGAGCTGATAGGTTATAAACCTTAGGTAGGAGTACCTTAGGCTATAACCGTAGAAATGATGATAAGGATGATAAGGAATAAACTCAAATAGAGTTTAAGTGCTAAGAGATTAATTTTGGAAATTCATTATTAATTAAAGAAAAAGATAATTGAGATTCAAAGAAGAATCTTGAAAAGTTATAGGGATAAGAATCTGGAGTTACCTGACTCTAGTAGTAAAGATGAAAAGCTTAAATAAAATCATAATATAATATGATTAAAGTGAAAGATAAGAAGATCACAAAACAAAACGATCATGAGATAGAAAAGAATCGTAATATAATACAATTATAAGAAAGATCAAAACGTGATCTGATTAAGATATGGAATGATAGATGATCAATCAAATGATTGAAAACTTTATAGCAGAATTGTTGTACGAAAAAGGTACTAGAGATAGTACGAAGATAAAACTCAGAAGGAGTTATAAATGATGGGATATGAATTAAAAGTTTGTGTTAAGCAAGGAGAAAGATAAGATTAGGATTATGTGGGTTTTAAATTGAGGACTCATGTTAGTGGCTGAGTTGCACAATTCCTTGTATGGGTGGGGAATTTGTGCTTGGTTTGAGAACCACTTAGCTTCCTATATCGATATAGTGGTTGAGTTGAACAATTTCTTGTATGGGCAAGAGATTTGTCCTTGGTCTAACAACCGCTTAGCTTCCTATATTGATTAGTAGCCGAGTTGACCAATTCCTTGTATGGGCAGAGGATTGTGTTTGGTTCGACAATCACTTAGCTTCCTATATTGATAATCATTGGAACCTGGTGTCGCGCTATTCGCTATATGTATGTTGAGAAGGTGATTCTTTTCTCACGTGTATAACGGATAGGTAGAGGATGTAAGACTAGGAGCGAGTTCTTAAACTCATACTTATGGTAAGTTCGTGACTCATAATCATATGGTACGTTTTTGAACCCCTCAGCGAATGGACGTCTTTAGTCTGACTAGGATACGTTCCTAAACTCATATGATTGTGGTAAGTTCCTGAACTCATAACGTGTGGTATGTTTAATGAACTATATTGGGGTATAGAAAAGTTGTGCATGAAGAATTGAGGATTTTTAGTATAGTAAACTTTAAGGATGATAGAAATAGATAGAATTATTAAGCAATGGATCATTAGAGAAATTGAAGTAGATGGTGGAGGCATAGGTATTCCAAATCTTCTAGCTATGCTAGACTTCGAAATTTTTGACATCAAGCTAAATTCGCACTGATGTGCCTTTAAAAATAAATTTTTGTTATTCTCAAAATAAGGTGACAAGGGTGTGTAGATGGACTTCGAGCCATTATCACATCGTTACCTGTTGTGGCATGATAACAAAAAAAAAATGATTTTTCAATGGTTTTAAACTATTTAAAGAAGAGTCTACGCTATTTGTTTCGGCTAGACAAAAATGATTTAAAATATCAAAATAAATTTTTAAATAGTCATCAATGCATCATGGAACCTGGTGTAGAATGACAGATGATGGAGTCATCAATACAGATTAACCTAGTGTTGGATGTGATCTAAGGATCGTCAACCCACTATGGTATGATGTAGTATGACAAAGTCATAAAATGACGGAATCCTCAAACGGGCTGTATATACAGTGCGGTATCATGACGTCATAACATGATTTTTAGAATTTTTAAACCAGTTAAAGATAAGTCAATGCCAACTAAAGTGGCTAGACAAATGTTTCGATTGATGTTCGAATTATTGGTACACGTCTGAGCTATTTGATTCAGCTCGACAAATGTTTATAAAATTCAAATATTCTTTGAGAATTTATGCCAAACCAAATTGTGTTGGTGCGGAATCTTATGTTAAGTCTGAGGTGAACAACCCCAAAAAGGGGATTTCTAGGATTGGTTAACGTGGTTCAATCCAGGAAAAGCAGTAAGGGTTGGTTAACGTGGTTCAACCCCGGAAAGTCGCTGTGCACAACGCAATAGTATGACAGGCTGATCACCTGGCGTACAAAATTTTGTCCGCGGAAACTAGTAGAAATACTTGAGAACTCAGGACAAGTTCACGGTCTTTATGACCCCTCAGACTGATATGAAAAGTTTTTTTGAATTAACTTTTCACATTATTGATGCTGCTTCACAGTTATTGTACAATTGTGAAGACTCCTGAAATATATTCCATGGTGTTGGAAAGTGAAAGTTTAGAAAATGTGAACTTCTTAGAGAGAAGTTGTCGTGGAATGCGATGATTAAAAGACTAGCTTTTAGAGAAGAAAAGAATAAAGGTTACTATAAAAACCTAGCTTTGATAAAGGGAATGAGCAGAATTAATCTGCTATAATTTCGAGGACGAAATTCTTAGAAGAAGGGGTGAATGTGATAACCCGAAAATTTATGAGACTTGTAAATAAGATCTCAAATAATTAAATAAAGGTTTAAAGAATAAAAACCTAGATTTAAAAATAGAAGAGTAGAATGAATAGAGATGACTATGCCTTAATTTCGAGGACGAAATTCTTAGAAGAATGGGTGAATGTAATATCCCAGATATTTCACAAATTTAAAATAAAAATTTAATAAATAAAATTCTTATTAAGAGATAAAGTAGATTTGAACATATATGTATATATGTGTTTCATATAATGTGAAGTATGTGATTTTGTGTAATAGGTTAAATGTGTATATATAGATGTGAAATATATACACATATATTGAGTAAAATTAATTAATTAATTAATATTAATTAATTGAGATTAAATTAAATTATATTATGAAATAATATAATTTGAATATTTAGCCTTGGACGGTGATAGAATTATTATGAAGTAAATTTCGTATACGAGTTAATTAATTCACTTCGAAAATTAGTGGGTTAAAATATTTGTTTTAATTAATTGAATAAAGAAATTTATTTAGTTAATGATGATAATTTTATTTATATTACAATAATTATATGTAATATGAATAATGGTATGATATTTAATGTGGATTAATAGTTGGTCAAAGTTAATTAATTTAATTAGTTTGAACTAACAAAGCGTATAATTGTTTAAAATAAAGTTTTTATAGATATTATTTGGGTAAATGAGACGAGTGAATGGATATATGTGTATTAGATATTTATTAATAATTAAAGTGATGAGATGTAATTTAATAGTTAGTTTAAACTAATTATTTAGTTTACTAACTAAGGAAACGAATAATTGCATATAAGACGAGAATAATGGTAGAAAACTCAAATTTGAGTTCGGAGTAGAATTTGGAGATGCGGACTGGACGGTTGAGTCCGAAACGTCGAAAATAGTAAGAATAGACTAAAAACACAAAATGTGTCGGGGTTAACTTTTTGGTCAAAAAGTTAACGGTTGATTTTTCGGTAAAAGTTAAATTCGAAATTTGGAGATGAATTTGAAGAAACGGATACTCCCACGATGTTTAGAACGTCGAATTTAGTGGGGATCGACTGTAATCATGATAAAGTTAATTTTTGGAAGCCAAAATGGTCAAATGGGCGATTAAACGGACAAACGAGTAAATAAAAGAGGAGCTGGAAGTGGGACCCACTCGGGTCAATAATTTTCTGGAAAGCAGCCCATGTGGGCTGCTGATAATTAATAGAGAGATGGATGTGATGGGTGTGGGTGATGGGGGGACAAGTGAGAAACATTGAAGAAAACATGAAAGAAAAGGGGGAAGAAAATTGGGGTTTTGTTGGCTTTTGTTGACTATTAATTTTTGGCATAATAAACTCTTTTCATCAGCCTTCTTACCCTTCATTTCCTACTCCTTCCATCAGAAAATTAAGAGAGGAAGAAGAGAGAGAGAGAGAAAAAAAAAGAAGAGAAAGAAGAAGAAGAAAGAAGGAAGAAAGAAAATCCTAAATAAGGTAAGCTTAAATTCACATAAATTTCTTGGATACTTTTCTATAACAATCTGAAAATCCTAATTATGTTTAGGTATTTTATTTATATCTCTAATGGTATGTAACCATGGAGCATGATAGAGGAAGCAAAGCTATGAAACAAAGAAAAGGAAGAAAACTAGCTAAAGGTATATATCTAAACCCTTAACAAAATACTTTTATTTTTCATATGGATGTTAAGTTTTATGAAGTAAGATCATGACTAAACTTAAAAGTAATGTTTTAGCCATGGATTAGCAAGAATCCAACAAAAGAATTCAAGAAAAGAAATAAAATGAAAGAAGAACAAAACAGTTTTTAAGCCTAAAAGCACTAAATTTCAGTCCACTTTAGATTTTTATCATTTGAAATCTATAACTTCTTTTCGCGATCCGTCAAAGAGAGGTGTTAGATCTATGAGTTATCTGATGAACCCAAGTGGAATCACTCAAAAAGATTAGACGGATCAACCGTGGTGTTATTTTTAGTAAAACAGTTCCTGCTGCGAAAAAACTGGAAAATCCAGTGAGCCTACTGTCCAGTTTTTATAAAGATTGTTTCGGTCACTTTAATTACTCTAAAAATTCTGGTCTTTTGTGATATGATAGTATATCAAGTTAACTAGATGCTGTCCAAAGATGAGAATTTTTCGATGTCCTGAGAGGGAGTTATGGCTTTTATAAGAAAATACGATTTTAAAAGTAAACTGCTATAACGCAGCGAATACAACCCAGAAAATTATGAAAATTTAACTGGGATGAGTATATGGTAACATGAGTCTACCGTATAAATTTCAGAATTTTTGAACAAACGGATAATTTATGATAAATGTAACCATTTTGGACTGTTTTAGCCTATTTAAAAATAGGAAACGAAATTGCAAAATTACAGGAAAATTATTATAGAACTAAAATGTTATATACTGATATTTCTCAAAAGATAAAAAAATAATAAGTTGTTTTGGTATTTTTCATACCTATGATTAAGTTAAGAATAAATGAGAAAATTAAGTTATATTAAGTTGAAAAATGTGTGAATGTTATTTTATTGCTTAATGACCTTTAATATGATATGTTAAGATTTTATATGGGTAATTTGGTCATTTTTAATAAAATATTATGTGTATGACCAAATATGTATGTTAACTAAATTAAATAGTAAGGATAAACAATTAAATTAAATTGTTCATGAGTCTAATAAATGATTTAAAATATTATTAAATAATTAATAATATTAGATTGAATTATTATTAGATGATTAAAATATTATTAAGTGGTTAATAATATTTGTAATGATTAAGACATTAATAAATGATATTAAGTGATCAAAATATTATTAAAGGGTTAATAATATTTGAAAGTGAATAAAATATTATTAAATGATTAATAATATTAAAGTGTGATTAGAATATTATTAAATGATTAATAATATTTCTAAGTGCCTAAGATATTATTAAAATATTATTAAATGATTAATAATATTAGACGAGAGTTTTAAGATGTTGATTAAGTGATTGAAATATTATCAAAGGACGATAATAATATTGATGGTTTAAGGTGTTATCTAACATTTGATTATGTGGCTAAATGTTAGATGATTTATTTATAGAAGTAGCAGTATTATGTGGTATGATATGATATGCTCATTGAAAGATCAATCTTATAAATGATAGGTCTTTCATAAGAGATTAAATTAGATTGTGTAGCAGTAATCGACGGATGAGGCAAGTTCTTAACCCTAAACTTCTTACGTTATTGCAAGTTTCCTAACTCAAACTTGAGTTAATATTTTCAAGCATGTTAGTGGTTTAATTATTGTCAATTATTCCACCTCAATGAAATTTATTGTTAATCGCACTTAGTGCAAATTGCATATATTTACCTGGTATGAAAGACTGATCACCTTGATTACCAAATTTATTCATGGTCATTGTTGGCCACTCAGCGTTATTGATTCAGTTATTCATTTATTGAAATTTGATTATCGTTCTTTCACAATTATTATATATTGTTGAAAATTCGAAAGCTTATTCTTTTTCAATCATGATATATCTTTCTTGTATTTAAACTTGCTGAGCAAAGTAGTTGCTCACTCTTGCTATATCATGATAATATTTCAGTTAAGCCCAAGTGCTTCAGGAAGGACAAAGCCAAGAGGAAACGTTTTACAGAAACTTAATATGTGTTAACTATTATATTACCTTATGAAAATGATTATGTAAACCTTTTGAGTTATTAAGGTATGTATCAAGATAAAGGTTGTAGACCTTGGGAAATGTTGTAGAATACTCTGAAATAAACAATGTATGTTTATATATTCCGCATTAGTTATGGAACATGTATACGAAGATGATGTATCGTGACGCACCAAGTTCGAGGTTCAAGGGACACGGATTTGGGGGCGTGACAGGTTGATATCAGAGCTGATAGGTTATAAACCTTAGGTAGGAGTACCTTAGGCTATAACCGTAGAAATGATGATAAGGATGATAAGGAATAAACTCAAATAGAGTTTAAGTGCTAAGAGATTAATTTTGGAAATTCATCATTAAGTAAAGAAGAAGATAATTCAAGAAGATTCAAAGAAGAATCTTGAAGAGTTATAGGGATAAGAATCTGGAGTTACCTGACTCCAATAAGTAAAAAATGAAAAGCTTAAATAAAATCATAATATATATGATTAATGTGAAAGATAAAATGATCACAAAACAAAACGATCATAAGATAGAAAAGAATCGTAATATAATACAATTATAAGAAGGATCACAACGTGATCTAATTAAGACATGGAATGATAGATGATCAATCAAAGGATTGAAAACTTTATAGCAGAATTGTTGTACGAAAAAGGTACTATGAAATAGTACGAAGATAAAACTCATGAAGGAGTAATAAATGTTGGGATACGGATTAAAAGTTTGTATTGAGCAAGGAGAAAGATAAGATTAGAATTATGTGGGTTTTCAATTGAGGACTCATGTTAGTGGCTGAGTTGTACGATTCCTGGTATGGGTGGGGAATTTGTGCTTGGTTTGAAAACCACTTAGCTTCCTATATCGATATAATGGTTGAGTTGAACAATTTCTGGTATGGGACGGGATTTGTCCATGGTTTAACAACCGCTCAGCTTCCTATATTGATTAGTAGCCGAGTTGACCAATTCCTTGTATGGGCAGAGGATTGTGTTTGGTTCGACAACCACTTAGCTTCCTATATTGATAATCATTGGAACCTGGTGTCACGCTATCAATATACATATGACGAGAAGGTGATTCTTTTCTCATATATATATTTGATAGTTAGAGAATATTAAGATTAGGTGCGAGTTCTTTAAACTCATACTTATGGTAAGTTCGTGACTCATAATCATATGGTACGTTTTTGAACCCCTCAGCGAATGGACGTCTTTGGTCTGACTAGGATAAGTTCCTAAACTCATATGATTATGGTAAGTTCCTGAACTCATAACGTGTGGTATGTTTAATGAACTATATTGGGGTATAGAAAAGTTGTGCATGAAGAATTGAGGATTTTTAGTATCGTAAGCTTTAAGGATGATAGAAATAGATAGAATTATTAAGCAATGGATCATTAGAGAAATTGAAGTAGATGGTGGAGGCATAGGTATTCCAAATCTTCTAGTTATGCTAGACTTCGAAATTTTTGACATCAAGCTAAATTCGCACTGATGTGCCTTTAAAAATAAAAATAAATTTTTGTTATTCTCAAAATAAGGTGACAAGGGTGTGTAGATGGACTTCGAGCCATTATCACATCGTTACCTGTTGTGGCATGATAACAAAAAAAAATGATTTTTCAATGGTTTTAAACTATTTAAAGAAGAGTCTACGCTATTTGTTTCGGCTAGACAAAAATGATTTAAAATATCAAAATGTATTTTTAAATAGTCATCAATGCATCATGGAACCTGGTGTAGAATGACAGATGATGGAGTCATCAATGCAGATTAACCTAGTGTTGGATGTGATCTAAGGATCGTCAGCCCACTATGGTATGATGTATTATGACAAAATCATAAAATGACGGAATCCTCAAACGGGCTGTATATACAGTGCGGTATCATGACGTCATAAAATGATTTTCAGAATTTTTTTTAAACCAGTTAAAGATAAGTCAATGCCAACTAAAGTGGCTAGACAAATGTTTCGATTGATGTTCGAATTATTGGTATACGTCTGAGCTATTTGATTCAGCTAGACAAATGTTTATAAAATTCAAATATTCTTTGAGAATTTATGCCAAACCAAATTGTGTTGGTGCGGAATCTTATGTTAAGTCTGAGGTGAACAACCCCAAAAAGGGGATTTCTAGGATTGGTTAACGTGGTTCAATCCAGGAAAAGTAGTAAGGGTTGGTTAACGTGGTTCAACCCCGGAAAGTCGCTGTGCACAACGCAATAGTATGACAGGCTGATCACCTGGCGTACAAAATTTTGTCCGCGGAAACTGGTAGAAATACTTGAGAACTCAGGACAAGTTCACGGTCTTTATGACCCCTCAGACTGATATGAAAAGTTTTTTTGAATTAACTTTTCACATTATTGATGCTGCTTCACAGTTATTGTACAATTGTGAAGACTCCTGAAATATATTCCATGGTGTTGGAAAGTGAAAGTTTAGAAAATGTGAACTTCTTAGAGAGAAGTTGTCGTGGAATGCGATGATTAAAAGACTAGCTTTTAGAGAAGAAAAGAATAAAGGTTAATATGAAAACCTAGTTTTGATAAAGGGAATGAGCAGAAATTAATCTGCTATAATTTCGAGGACGAAATTCTTAGAAGAAGGGGTGAATGTGATAACCCGAAAATTTATGAGACTTGTAAATAAGATCTCAAATAATTAAATAAAGGTTTAAAGAATAAAAACCTAGATTTAAAAATAGAAGAGTAGAATGAATAGAGATGACTATGCCTTAATTTCGAGGACGAAATTCTTAGAAGAATGGGTGAATGTAATATCCCAGATATTTCACAAATTTAAAATAAAAATTTAATAAATAAAATTCTTATTAAGAGATAAAGTAGATTTGAACATATATGTATATATGTGTTTCATATAATGTGAAGTATGTGATTTTGTGTAATAGGTTAAATGTGTATATATAGATGTGAAATATATACACATATATTGAGTAAAATTAATTAATTAATTAATATTAATTAATTGAGATTAAATTAAATTATATTATGAAATAATATAATTTGAATATTTAGCCTTGGACGGTGATAGAATTATTATGAAGTAAATTTCGTATACGAGTTAATTAATTCACTTCGAAAATTAGTGGGTTAAAATATTTGTTTTAATTAATTGAATAAAGAAATTTATTTAGTTAATGATGATAATTTTATTTATATTACAATAATTATATGTAATATGAATAATGGTATGATATTTAATGTGGATTAATAGTTGGTCAAAGTTAATTAATTTAATTAGTTTGAACTAACAAAGCGTATAATTGTTTAAAATAAAGTTTTTATAGATATTATTTGGGTAAATGAGACGAGTGTGAATGGATATATGTGTATTAGATATTTATTAATAATTAAAGTGATGAGATGTAATTTAATAGTTAGTTTAAACTAATTATTTAGTTTACTAACTAAGGAAACGAATAATTGCATATAAGACGAGAATAATGGTAGAAAACTCAAATTTGAGTTCGGAGTAGAATTTGGAGATGCGGACTGGACGGTTGAGTCCGAAACGTCGAAAATAGTAAGAATAGACTAAAAACACAAAATGTGTCGGGGTTAACTTTTTGGTCAAAAAGTTAACGGTTGATTTTTCGGTAAAAGTTAAATTCGAAATTTGGAGATGAATTTGAAGAAACGGATACTCCCACGATGTTTAGAACGTCGAATTTAGTGGGGATCGACTGTAATCATGATAAAGTTAATTTTTGGAAGCCAAAATGGTCAAATGGGCGATTAAACGGACAAACGAGTAAATAAAAGAGGAGCTGGAAGTGGGACCCACTCGGGTCAATAATTTTCTGGAAAGCAGCCCATGTGGGCTGCTGATAATTAATAGAGAGATGGATGTGATGGGTGTGGGTGATGGGGGGACAAGTGAGAAACATTGAAGAAAACATGAAAGAAAAGGGGGAAGAAAATTGGGGTTTTGTTGGCTTTTGTTGACTATTAATTTTTGGCATAATAAACTCTTTTCATCAGCCTTCTTACCCTTCATTTCCTACTCCTTCCATCAGAAAATTAAGAGAGGAAGAAGAGAGAGAGAGAGAAAAAAAAAAAAAGAGAAAGAAGAAGAAGAAAGAAGGAAGAAAGAAAATCCTAAATAAGGTAAGCTTAAATTCACATAAATTTCTTGGATACTTTTCTATAACAATCTGAAAATCCTAATTATGTTTAGGTATTTTATTTATATCTCTAATGGTATGTAACCATGGAGCATGATAGAGGAAGCAAAGCTATGAAACAAAGAAAAGGAAGAAAACTAGCTAAAGGTATATATCTAAACCCTTAACAAAATACTTTTATTTTTCATATGGATGTTAAGTTTTATGAAGTAAGATCATGACTAAACTTAAAAGTAATGTTTTAGCCATGGATTAGCAAGAATCCAACAAAAGAATTCAAGAAAAGAAATAAAATGAAAGAAGAACAAAACAGTTTTTAAGCCTAAAAGCACTAAATTTCAGTCCACTTTAGATTTTTATCATTTGAAATCTATAACTTCTTTTCGCGATCCGTCAAAGAGAGGTGTTAGATCTATGAGTTATCTGATGAACCCAAGTGGAATCACTCAAAAAGATTAGACGGATCAACCGTGGTGTTATTTTTAGTAAAACAGTTCCTGCTGCGAAAAAAACTGGAAAATCCAGTGAGCCTACTGTCCAGTTTTTATAAAGATTGTTTCGGTCACTTTAATTACTCTAAAAATTCTGGTCTTTTGTGATATGATAGTATATCAAGTTAACTAGATGCTGTCCAAAGATGAGAATTTTTCGATGTCCTGAGAGGGAGTTATGGCTTTTATAAGAAAATACGATTTTAAAAGTAAACTGCTATAACGCAGCGAATACAACCCAGAAAATTATGAAAATTTAACTGGGATGAGTATATGGTAACATGAGTCTACCGTATAAATTTCAGAATTTTTGAACGAACGGATAATTTATGATAAATGTAACCATTTTGGACTGTTTTAGCCTATTTAAAAATAGGAAACGAAATTGCAAAATTACAGGAAAATTATTATAGAACTAAAATGTTATATACTGATATTTCTCAAAAGATAAAAAAAATAATAAGTTGTTTTGGTATTTTTCATACCTATGATTAAGTTAAGAATAAATGAGAAAATTAAGTTATATTAAGTTGAAAAATGTGTGAATGTTATTTTATTGCTTAATGACCTTTAATATGATATGTTTAAGATTTTATATGGGTAATTTGGTCATTTTTAATAAAATATTATGTGTATGACCAAATATGTATGTTAACTAAATTAAATAGTAAGGATAAACAATTAAATTAAATTGTTCATGAGTCTAATAAATGATTTAAAATATTATTAAATAATTAATAATATTAGATTGAATTATTATTAGATGATTAAAATATTATTAAGTGGTTAATAATATTTGTAATGATTAAGACATTAATAAATGATATTAAGTGATCAAAATATTATTAAAGGGTTAATAATATTTGAAAGTGAATAAAATATTATTAAATGATTAATAATATTAAAGTGTGATTAGAATATTATTAAATGATTAATAATATTTCTAAGTGCCTAAGATATTATTAAAATATTATTAAATGATTAATAATATTAGACGAGAGTTTTAAGATGTTGATTAAGTGATTGAAATATTATCAAATGACGATAATAATATTGATGGTTTAAGGTGTTATCTAACATTTGATTATGTGGCTAAATGTTAGATGATTTATTTATAGAAGTAGCAGTATTATGTGGTATGATATGATATGCTCATTGAAAGATCAATCTTATAAATGATAGGTCTTTCATAAGAGATTAAATTAGATTGTGTAGCAGTAATCGACGGATGAGGCAAGTTCTTAACCCTAAACTTCTTACGTTATTGCAAGTTTCCTAACTCAAACTTGAGTTAATATTTTCAAGCATGTTAGTGGTTTAATTATTGTCAATTATTCCACCTCAATGAAATTTATTGTTAATCGCACTTAGTGCAAATTGCATATGTTTACCTGGTATGAAAGATTGATCACCTTGATTACCAAATTTATTCATGGTCATTGTTGGCCACTCAGCGTTATTGATTCAGTTATTCATTTATTGAAATTTGATTATCGTTCTTTCACAATTATTATATATTGTTGAAAATTCGAAAGCTTATTCTTTTTCAATCATGATATATCTTTCTTGTATTTAAACTTGCTGAGCAAAGTAGTTGCTCACTCTTGCTATATCATGATAATATTTCAGTTAAGCCCAAGTGCTTCAGGAAGGACAAAGCCAAGAGGAAACGTTTTACAGAAACTTAATATGTGTTAACTATTATATTACCTTATGAAAATGATTATGTAAACCTTTTGAGTTATTAAGGTATGTATCAAGATAAAGGTTGTAGACCTTGGGAAATGTTGTAGAATACTCTGAAATAAACAATGTATGTTTATATATTCCGCATTAGTTATGGAACATGTATACGAAGATGATGTATCGTGACGCACCAAGTTCGAGGTTCAAGGGACACGGATTTGGGGGCGTGACACCCACAATTCTCCTTTTTCTATTCAAATTCCAAAATAAAACTCTTACTACAAATAGATTCTTTTCCAAAATAATACTTCTATTAAAAATAAGATTACTTCTCATAATTAATTTCGGCATATAATAAATAACCTATTAAAAATAGGACACCTTTCTTTCCATAATAGCAATTCTTTTCTGAACAGGATTCGAGGAGTAACTCAACAATTCCTCCCTCAACTTGAATCCCCTAATACTTCAACTTCGTATCTAAATAGGATTCGAGGAGTTTCCCTAACACTTCAATCAAGCAACTAAATTTAAAGGACAATCAATATAAACACATTTTTCTTATCACCAAAAATACTTAATTAAGTTCTCACCTTTTCAAGCTTGTACTTAATTCTTTCCTCAGCATTTACAAATCTCTGCCTCCCTTTCTTCCCATTGACCCCGAGTCGTCTTGGGTCTCTCTTATTAGCTGATTTTCTCTTCTCTTTCTCCTTCTTCCTCTTAAGTTTCGATCTTTTATTGGTCAACCACTTCTCCTTCTTTGGAGGGTCAATTTCTTGGGTTTTGAATCTGGGGTTTCCTTGAGATATCATGACTGAAATTCTTGAAAACCCATAAAGGGTTTGACTGATTGAATACATTTAGAGGTCTCAAAGGGGACAACTTTGGTCCTGGGTGGTGGAGAATTGACCTGGAACTAAAACAAGTTAAAAAATAAAGGGAATTGGGAATAAGGGAATTTTAGTGTTAGAAAGAGGAGAGAGAGTGAAGGAGATACCTCAAAGAAGATGTCTTGAGAATACAATGCAGTCGAATTATATGAAAGCCATGAAACAGAGAAGTTGCCATGTGGTAAGGTAAAATGCAAAAAGAGCGGAAGAGTTATTTTCTGTTTACCGTAACAAAATAGCAAATCCAGGTTTCTCCATTTGAGTAACACCCAAATGAGAAAAATAATATTAATAACACGTTTTAAAATTGGACAAAAAGATTAAGTTTTCGGTCCAAATTTTTGTTGAATTTTTTTAATAAAAAATTAAAAAAATAATATTAAGAAAAGTGAAAAACTATGTCTTTTTGTCAATTTTTTATTTAAATGAACGCATTTAACTTTAGATAAAAAATTAAATAACATAAGATCACATTTTATAATTTATGTTATATTTTTTAAATTATAAATATAATAAAATTAATATAAGAATAAATTATTAACTTAGATATAAAACTTATGTTTTTTTATGAACCCCGTATCCTCATAAAAGAAATTATACAAATTTTTTATTTTTTCACTGCAAATTAAATTTTCTATTTTTTTTCTTTTTTGTCCCAAACTAAAAAATAGAATGTAAGAAGAGAAGAAAAGAGAGATGGATTTTTTTTTCCTCACTTCGTTCTAAAAATTTGTGTCAAAATTACATTTGTTTTCTTTTCTTTCCTCTCTCTTTTCAAGACACTATTCTTTTCTTTTCTTCATTAATTTAGTTTTTAAAACATCCCATCCTTTTCTTTTCTTTTTTACAATGCTATAATGTTAAATATCTATATATATAATAAATAAGACAAAATTGACATTCAATCCTATTTTTTAGGGGTAGTCGTTCAATCTTACTTTTAGGAGTGATCCCCTAAAATTTAATAATAATAAATCCTAACTATAAATAAAATTCTATTTAACCATAACAAAAAAATTCTATATATTTCACCACAGGCGATTTTTCAACATATTGAGGCCGAATATATATATATATATATATATATATATATATATATATAAAGAAGATAAAATTGTGTTTTAACCCTAAATTTTAGGAGTGACCCTTCAATATGAAAATAGTCTCTCAACCCTAAAACTTGGGAATGATCCTACAATACTAAAAATGTTAGAATAGAAACTAAATTTTAGCAAAAGAAACTATTTTTTTCATCTTTGTTATTTAATTTCAAAAAAAATCACCTACATTCTTACTATCATAATTATCTACTTATTATTATCTGTTATTCTTATATATATTTTTAATTTAGTCAGTGTTCTTTAAAATTCATATTATTGATAGCAATAATATTTTATAATATAATATTTTTTTATAATTAAATTATATATAAGTATACTTATTTGAGTTTAATTAAGATTATTACATAAATAGATGAACATATGAATATAGAAACAAATAAATCATTTTAAAGAGGAATATTATCATTTATATTATAAAGTAGAAGAATTATTATCGTAGATTTTTAAATTTATTTAATTTTTTATTAATAATTAGTTATATATTATTAGTTAAATAGGATATTTCAGAAGGAAATATTTATTTATATAAAAATCATTGTATACAATATTAATTTATTGTTAATACAATTAATGTATTAGTATAATATGATATAAAAAAGTATAAATAATGCAATAATTTTAACAAAACAAAACTCGAGCTTTGCACGAGATCATGAACTAGTAATTATAAAAAGAGAAAATGATATATGTGCCTTGCAACAGCCAAGCTTGGCTATAAATCACTCATTTATTAATGGTATTTTTGTCTTTTAATTATTTTTATTAATGACATTACATGCATTTCACTATTTTATAACAAAAAAAATACGACATTTTATTCATGATCAATAGCCAAACGTGGTTGTGACAAGTTACATATTCCTTTTTCCCTTATAAAAAAGTAAATAAAAAATTATGTATCAAATTATAACTCGTTAATATTTTATCATACATAAATAAACTCAATGATTATAATCGATTATAATTATACACATTATTTTTTACTTTATTTTTATAATTATTCTTTAATCAACAAAACATTATTTCTAAATTAAAACTCCCGGAGACAAAAAGTGATCTCTCCTTAATAGCAAAAAACAATAGTTCTGACTTTCTATTATTTTAGATTTTTTTCTCTTTTCTAACAGTTATTTCCTTTTTCTATTTTCCAGTCCAAACTTACACGCATATAACCGCTAAACCTTCTGTTAAACCTTGAAAATCTCAAAACAATATTATACACTCTCGGAGCCCTCTGCGCTATCTTGTGAAAAGAAACTAAGAAAGTACCCAACTGGTACAGAAAGCCATAAATAGCGACCCAAATCGGAAATCGACCCTAGGTAGTGTGGTTAGGTAATTGTTATTTGCATTCATATGTTTTATCCCCTTTGTATGTGTATAAATTATTAAATTTATAGGGTTTTTTTTGGTATTTTTATGTATTGTTTATATATCTTATATGATTCATGATATTCCCCTCTGAAATCTACCTATACATTTTGTTACTTCGTAATGGGAGTATATGGGTTTGTTTGAGGGCATAGGAATCTTTATTTATGCTGATTTTTGGGTGTTATAGTACTATAAATTGCTCTTGGACCTTTATTTGTGCTGATTTCTGGGTTTTGAATTACTATAAATTGTTCGATTGTGCTGTTTTTTTTTGGGATTTTAAAGTACAATAAATTGTTCGTGGAGATTAAGAAAATGATAGCCTTAGGGTTTGAGGGGTCAGCCAATAAGATTGGAGTTGGGGTTGTGACCCTAGACGGCACAATCTTATCGAATCCACGACAAACTTACATTACCCCTCCCGGTCAAGGGTTCCTCCCTCGGGAAACTGCACAGCACCATCTTCAACACGTCCTTCCGTTGATTAAATCTGCCCTTGAAACTGCTCAAATTACCCCGAATGAGATTGATTGTCTTTGTTACACTAAAGGTCCGGGCATGGTGGCACCACTGCAAGTTGCTGCAGTAGTTGTACGGGTGCTTTCACAGCTGTGGAAGAAGCCGATTGTCGCAGTGAATCATTGTGTTGCCCATATTGAGATGGGGAGGATTGTGACGGGGCGAAAGATCCGGTGTTGTATGTAAGTGGGGGAAACACACAGGTGATTGCATATAGTGAAGGGAGGTATCAGATTTTCGGGGAGACAATCGATATTGCTGTAGGGAATTGCTTGGACCAGTTTGCTAGAGTTTTGGAGCTGTCAAATGATCCAGCCCCTGGGTACAACATTGAGCAGATATGTGTCAATAGTGAGTTTTCTTAATTTACGTCATGTAATTGTTGTTTAAAATTATCCAGAGAAATATGCATTATTTGTATTTGTATCTCATACAAGTTATTGCCTCATATATGTTTTTAAAATATGATATCGTAAAGATTGTATTTTGCTATTCTGTTTAAAAACTTACTACCTAGTATCAAAATTCAAGATCATAAATTTTTTATTTTTTATTTTTGTGAATAATTAGTTTTTGCATTAAAAATTGCCAAAGGGAGTGCACCTTTAATGAACAAAGTGTATACACAATTGGCCTTCTATGCCAAAAGAGAAGCTTTCCAAAAATTGCGTTGTTGTTTTGAATAGCCGTGGATTTTAGTCTACAGTTGGTGTATGGGTTCCTGCTGCTTTTGATTGTTTCTGATGAACTGTGACACCGAAGTAAAGTTTTAGAATTCTGATTTTAGTTAAGTTATGCATTTCTTTCTGGTTAAACAAAGTTGACAGAGCTGCATGATAGGTTTCTGGAGTTGTGTATGTAATACCTGGTAAATAATAATAATAATAATAATAAATAAATAAATGAATAAAATTTTATATTATTAAAATATATTGTTTGGACTTTGTCTTTTATTTGGGTCAAACTAGTCATTTAATTTATGTGGGCTAATAAGTATTAATAAGTGATGGAAAAATTAATTTGGTGAAATTGGGCTTTAAAATTAATTGGGTTTAATTTATATGTGGGTAATATTAAATCATGTTATAATTAGGAGAATTAATAAGATAACTAGTAAATAAAACCTAACCTACTCGAGCATTACATCCGATGCTAAGGGAAAAGAACAGATAAACAGAGGTGGCACTAAGTAGCTGGATTTGAAAAAAATCTGAAGCTCAATTAAATCACATATAGAGAGAAGGGAATTGACAAGTTCATACTAGTATTACTGTGAGGAGATAAGAGATAAATAAATTCTTAGATTTGATTCCTTTTGCCATGCATGTAAGTCTCTCTGTCTATGAGTTGTTTATTAAATTGGTGATGGAGAATATTACCCATGCCAATAGATATTTAATTAATTGATGGTATCACATGATCAAACTGGTACATGCATGGTATATATATATATGTATATATATATGTATATATATGAATGATTTGCTAGATTCAAAACGTGGGTTTGGGCAACAAAAGTGGTACCATACATAATCTAGCCTTGACTCTGTTAGAGGCGAAAGTGTTGATTAAATTATTATTTTAATTGTTCTGGTTCCTATATTAATGGAAGATGATAAATCAGTATGTTTACAGAACTGATAAAAGAAAGCAAGGATATTTTATTAAGTTGATTTATTGAATTATTTAATGGGTTATGTTTTGATCAGTTGCTATACTATTATTATATAAACAGTAACAAAAATAAATGATAAAAGTTTAGTGTTCTGGTGCCCGCATGATTATTAATGAATTAAATTCCTAATATATTATAATGATGGGAAGGCCGAATTTAGTAAATAAATATTAAATAATATGTATAGTTTTACTTAATTAAAAATTATCTTATTTCTTATAACTAGATCGAATTGAACGAGGCTAGCAAATTATAATTGGAATATATTTTGGATATTACATTGTTTACTCAAGGTATGGATTTCGTACTCCTTCAACGATAATCCTTTTAACTTTGATTTGTTCGTTTTGCTTTTCATTTAAAAGTTGGTTATTGTTTCACATGATTGTTCATTCTCAAATTCATGTGATAGTTTTGTCTTGACATTGATACTTAGAACTCATGTTTGTACTCTTTGATCTAGTGTATCATGTTTAGTATTTATTTTGATCTTTGTAGAAAAGTACATGTTAATATATTTTGGTGACTTGTGTTAATGATTCGTTTTGATTTAACATGTACGTATTAGAACCCATTTGTGTTGATATTGTGTCGCATGTGTTGTGACATGGTATCTTTATTAGAATATATCGTAAAGTATACATGAGTTATAACCATTTGTGGCGGTGTGATTAATCCACGGCATCTCCGTTTTGTGCTCAGATGGGAGTTGGCCATATGGTGATTTTGTTGTGGGAGGCGTATGGGTCGACTCTAGTTTTCTGTTTTGTTCTGTTATGCGAATTTGTGATGTTTGTGTCAAACACGCCTTCCGATTTTACATGCATCTAGATTGTGCAGTCCAATGTGTGATTGCGTGTGTGACATTATTTTGGTTGCATGTGTGGCATTATTTGACTTGTCTGTGTGACAAGATATATTTTTGTTTTGTTCTGAGCTCGGTATGAAATAACACTCAGTCATTTGATTCAACCTATTATTTCGTTGTGTTAATTTTGTTCATTTCAGTTCACTTCAATCAATTGAGTTAGTTATTTCAGATCGTTATTTCTGTATTCTATATCCGTACTGGACATTTGGCTCATGCTATTTTTTTCCTTCCGGTAGGTAATCAGGGGGATCAGAGGCAAGTGTGATGAGAGTTCCCTTCTTTCCAATGGTTTAAATATTTTGTAGGCTATGATACATCAGTTTATTTGGGATTGTATTAAATATTTTAGATTGTGGTTTGAGCCAGTTTGGCATTTATTATGGCTTGACTTGTGGAATTTATCAGTTATTAGAGATATTCTTTTTGTGGCATAGAGCTCTCTATTTCTTTTGTAACTTTGTTATGTTTTGTGCACAACCACTTTCTATTTCAAAAAGGGGTTGTTACAGAGTAATTACTTTACCATTTTAGACATCTTGACTAATTTATGCAATAACTTTCTCCTTTTATATTTATATTTACTTAATTTTTAAGAAATAAATTTTTCTTCAACTCCATCCCTTTCTCAATTGTAATAAATTCCTCTTTCTGTTTTGTTCTCATTATTCATATAAAGTGATGATTTTTCGTCAGGTGATTGATATTAGGATATTGCATTTCAGTTGTGATATCCAATTGCTTATTGCATCACCCTTCTATACAATGGCACTTTAGCTAAAAAGGATTATCTAACAAAGGTCCTATAAAACTTATCCCCCCAAAAAAGGGGAAAGAAACAGTGTCCTATAAACCAGTTTAGTACTTGGGACAACATTTTTATTTCCAGATAAAATTTTAAATTCTTGTATCACTTTGATTGTTGCTCATGGTTTTTTCTTTAGAGTTGAGAATATGCTCTTGTTTTTTTAATTGTAATTAGTTGGGACTGATGTTTAATTTTCTTTTGCTTTCCATCAGCTTACAAAGAAAGGAGAACAATTTTTAGACCTTCCATATGTTGTAAAAGGAATGGATGTTTCTTTCAGTGGAATATTAAGTTACATTGAAACCACTGCTGACGAAAAGCTCAAAAATAATGAGTGCTCCCTTGCAGATTTGTGCTACTCCCTGCAGGTATCAGTTTTTCTCCATGCCGTGATAAAAGTACTATCTTACTGTTTTTATAGATTATGTGGTTGGTCATACTGTTTTCTACGTAACACTTTCCTTTTCCACATCATTTCTTTCATTTCTTGGTATCAATTTTTGACACAATTTCTGCATCTTAATAATTGTTTCACGAAACTGTGTTTGCTATGCTTGTGGAGATTACAGAACGGGCAATGGCACACTGTGACAAGAAAGATGTTCTCATTGTTGGTGGTGTGGGTTGCAATGAATGCTTGCAAGCAAGGTTCTAAAAGGCGCTAGGCGGGAGGCGGGCGACCGGAGGGGGCCTAGCGCCTAGGGGGCCTAGGTGGAATTTTTATTTTAAGTCAATTTTAATATTTTATCTTACATTTATCCAAACAAAACAATAATACAATCTATAATAAAGATAATAAAGGTCTTTGCTTAAAGTTCAAACGCATATCCATATGGCCAATTTCAAAGTTCAAATACAAATATGCAATTGTTCAAAGTTTAAACACAAACAAATAATCAAAAATACAAACTAATAGTCCTCGTCTCCATATCCCTCTATATCTCTAACTCTTCTTCTCCATATCCCTCCAAGATAATGTCCCCATCGGACTCACACTCATACTCCTTCAAGATAATTACCCACGACGTTATTTTGTAGCTTAGTTATTAAAATAAAAATAAAAATAAAAATAAAAAAACAATTGCAGTCCTAATTTCTCCGTCTAGGCCACGCTTAGGGGCATAATTTCTTCGCCTTGCCCGCCTAGGCCCCGCCTAGTCCCACCTAATCTCCTAGAAGGATTTTTTGCCACCTTGGGCCTAGGCAAGGCACCAGAGGGGCCTAGAGCCTAGGTGTGGCGCCAGGGGGGGGCCTAGAGCCTAGGCGTGGCGCCAGGGGGGGCCTAGGCGGGGATTTTTAGAACAATGCTTGCAAGATATGATGAGAACTGTGTGCTCCGAGAGGGGCAGAAATTTATTTGCAACTGATGACATGTACTGTATCGACAATGGGGCTATGATTGCATATACTGGTCTCCTCACTTACGCTCATGGTACATCTACCCCTATTGAGGAATCAACATTCACCCAACAGTTTAGAACTGATGAAGTGATGGCAATCTGGAGAGAGAAGGAATCATCTCACATGCATGTTGTCACGAAGAAAGTCAACTAATATCTTTCTTGAGGTATTTTCTGGTTTTACAGTAGAACTAAAGAACTCTGATGATTCTGTTTTCAATATAAGCGAGGATTTCTGCGCAGTGCTAAAGCTAGCCTGCTGATCGTAGTCCAATTTTTTTCTAAACTTCATATCCGATTTGGCATCAGTTCATGTTATTCTTTTTTATAATAGGGGTTGTAATTCTGTAAACAATCCAAGGGGGCAAAGTTTTTATCGAGGCTGAATTATGTTATTCGAACTTGGACTCATTTTATAAACGAGTTGAGCTTGAACTTGAGCCGAGCTTAAGTGAGACGAGTTGAGCTCGAGCACCAGCAGAGCTGAGCTTTAATCAAACTAAATCAAATAATAATTAAATTAATTATTATTTCTATATACATATATAGTGTACTTCTAACAAATTATTGTAGCTTAACGAGCTCGAGCCAAGCTTAAACGTGCCAAGCTCAATTTGGAGAATCTATCCGGAGACGACATAGCTCATCCTCGATTTGATAATTTAAAGTTCAAAGTATCTTGTTTGAGCTCGACTAAATAAGCGAACTCGAGCCCAATCGAGCCTAAATGAGCTGAATCGTGCCGAACTTTACTTTGATCTGTATAGCTTAAAATTCATTTCATAATGCATGCACTTAAAAATAATTTGGTTGGTTTGTCTCAGCATCCATTTGCCTTCTGAGTTTTATCCTTCCCTTTGTATGTTTTCTTGTTTAAACTTAGGTTTCTAGATACATTTCTCAGTTATATATTGTATTTAGTTTATCTGTATGAGCTGCCTTCTTGTTTAATCTGGAGGGGTAGAAATGAGACTCCTGATTCCTTTTATTCCTGTATTGGTATTTAAAAAAAGATTTCGCTCCCTAAATTTAATGTACTTGATTATTGTTCAACTTTGACAGGTTTAGCATCTGAACCAATCTGGGAGATTCAAAATCCAATTCAGTCGAGGAAACAAAATGTCCTTGAGGGTTCATCTGCGTTGATTAGTATCAAATGATCCGGTAAAGCTGCAACAAGATACGGTATTTGTTGCAACCACGTTGTTTGCAGATTATTTGTAACAGAACAACACTTTTGGACACAAAGATTCTCTATTTTATGTATAGATTGATTAGCTGAGATAATGTAACAATATGTTAGACGAATGAACCTGTTACAACTTGCAAATTTCATATAGTTAATGTCTTCAACCACAATTTTCGTATTTTCCAGTTTAGTCAGGTTTCCATTTATATATAATCTTATTTTTATATATTATTTTTTCAAATTTCTCATTTTCTGTATGATATGTAGAGGTTTTCTCATTATTGGTATAAAAATTACTACTTATGCTGTAACGAAAGTATTGCGAAAACTATATTTTTAAAATTCAGTGGTCGAATATTCTTTTTTTTTTCATTTATTACTAGTTTAAATCATATGGTTGAGAATAGTCTATGTTAAGGGTCAGGATTTAACGTTTCAAGGGTTTTATGACTTTTATTTTCTTATAAATAGTTGCGATGACATTTTTACAGGATTTTTGATCATTGCTGATATTATTGCCTTGATTAGTGAAGCAAATATCATTACAGAAAATTAAAAAAAATCTTATCCAGCAATTTAACCTAATACATATGCATGATGATATTACAAAGAATGCTCTGGATCAATCAGGCCTAAAAACATGTGGAAAGACCCCAATACCTCAAAACCAAAACAAAAAATAAATACGTGGAAAGACCCCAATACCCCAAAACGAAAAATAAAGCTAAAATACTTGCTAACCATAGTTTTCAGGCTATCTATTATGCGAAAGCTCCATTTCTGAGGGTTGAAATTCGTTAAGATTGTTGACTACAAGTTGAAGCTTCTTTGACAACTGGTCACAATGCTCTTCAACCTCTTTCACAAACGCAATTAACTGATCTTGATATACTGCACATAACCTTCTCTTATTTCGTAGCTCTGCAGTTAACTCCTGAATTTTCTTATCCTTGTCATCCTACAAAGATAATACACAAATTACATTATGTTATCAGATCTGTTATTGTTAAGAGATATATTTGAAGATGTAGATGTGAGAACAAACATAAACACATGCAAGCACCAGCTAACGCAAGTGTACACCACATGTATTAATGCAGGAAATTGAGCATATGTAGGACTGTTTATGTCCTCTTTATTGGTATGCCCGTGTCTGGGTGTAGTGTTGTGTTCATTACAGTTTAAGAATTACTCTCATCAGCGAGATGAATTAGTATTAGCATCTCAGGGTTAACAGGTTGAGACGCAACAAATGCTGTTAATAGAACATAAAGATATTTAGAAATATCATAAAGAAATTTACATGCAATGAAGCATAATGTGACAAAAAAAACATAGATTAAATTGTCAACAGGAGTCGCAATATAAATAGGGACTGCATATTGGATTTGAATGCTCTAATATTTTATGTATTGTTTTTTTTTTCTTTTTCTTTTTTTTGGTTTCAGATTGACGAATATACTTCTATGTGGATCTCTACTGGGATTTAATTGGTCACGTACATAAATTAATCTATTATTACCTTCATGATAATAATGCTTGCTAGTGTTGCACATCTTCAGGAGAGAATAAGTTCCAATATCGTCTCCCAAAGAAGTCAAGCTGATTTTTGCAATTTCAAAGATCACATGATAATAATGGCTTGAAACATTCTCTAATGTCTTGCCATATTAAATGATATACTGGGCCTTTTTTAAAAGCAGTGTTCAAAATCATATTTCCTTTTATAAGCATCCAGTGCATACAGTAATAAAGAAGGTTCCTGAGAGGCAGCCTAAAAGAGAGTCATCACATTGCCAAGGGTTTAATTGTCAACCTGAAGTATGTAGAGGAAATCAGTGAAAGTGTCTAGACTCTAATACCCATTCCTGAAAATTCTCATTGATTCCACACTTCAATTATGTGGTTTAATTTGATACAAGACACAGGTCAGTTAGGTAGTTTTATTCAACTTTTGAGGCTCTTTAGGATTCAAGTGATGCTGACATTTATTTTACTAATATTCTTCCTTTCCTTGTTTTAGTACTTCCTACCAATGGAGCAGATATGTACATGTATACCTGATTTTCTAAATGTACTTTCATTTTTGCCAATATCTTATCACTCTATCCAACACACTTTAAGATTAGGAAACTAGGACATACAGTCGTGATAAGAATCTCGATATATACACATATATTGGCCACTACATATGGAAACCAATAATCATGTCGACTTCATACAGCTGTTTCCTACTAAATAGTAATTAGTAGTGAGGTAGCAACATCTTCTTTGAAAGAAATGAAAAAAGGTAAAGGAACACTATTTGTACTACAGATTGAACACGTGAAATGAAAGGCATTTCTGAATTCAAAGTATTCTGCATAAACTGTATCAACTATTCTCTAAATCAGCACAGAAAAGTTAATTTTAAGACCAACTTTTGGCAAGGATATAATATGTTTTTAGGATCACTGAAAAGGTACATAATAAATGCCCATCGGAAAAGTAGTATAAGCAGACAAAACTCATACGAGCGATGGAATCACAGTTCTGAGCACATATATAGGCACAATTTTTGTGGTAAATGGACAAGTAAAATGTTTCCACAGAGTTTTCTGATTTATTACAACTAACCGAGATAGTAACAAATTGAAAGATGGAAAAGATGCTCCTGTTGTCGATGAAGTGAAGAAAACTTACCATAGCATAGCGAACTTCTCTGGAAGAAACTACGAGTGGATGGTTATGGTCCTTTATGAACTTTGTGACAACCCACTTTCCTAATTTTTCAGAGTTTACCAGAATCATTGCTTTACAGCCTTCCCTTGTGCTCGGACGTGGCTTTCTAAGAGGCCCAAATTTACCTCGTATACTAACACAATAACCCTCCTTATTGCATCCAAGTCTACGAGCAAGGATACTCCCATCAACCTCTGATCGACGGCATGACATCACACGCATAACAAATCCTACTCGCCTAGCATAATCATCATAGAATACCTTGGCAGCATCTTCAGACTCAAATTCCATGCCCACAAGTGGTTCACGAATTGAGCCACTTCCATAGTTCCATAGCCAATCAACTCCCCTCCAGAACTCTCTACTGCAACAGCTCCCTCATCCAATTCCACTGCAAAATAAAGTGTTGTTTAATCTCTCAATCACAAGGTTCTAAAAGGCGCTAGGCGGGAGGCGGGCGGCCGGAGGGGGCCTAGACGGGATTTTTATTTTAAGTCAATTTTAATATTTTATCTTACATTTATCCAAACAAAACAATAATATAAAGCAAAACAATCTATAATAAAGATAATAAAGGCCTTTGCTTAAAGTTCAAACACATATCCATATTGTCAATGTCAAAGTTCAAATACAAACAGGTAATTGTTCAATGTTTAAACACAAACAAATAATCAAAAATACAAACTAATAGTCCTCATCTCCATATCCCTCTACATCTCTAACTCTTCTTCTCCATATCCCTCCAAGATAATGTCCTCATCGGACTCACACTCATACTCCTTCAAGATAATGACCCACGACGTTATTTTGTAGCTTAGTTATTAAAATAAAAATAAAAATAAAAAACAATTGCAGCCCTAATTTTTCCGCCTAGGCCACGCTTAGGGGCCTAATTTCTCCGCCTTGCCTGCCTAGGCCCCGTCTAGTCCCACCTAATCTCCTAGAGGGATTTTTTTGCCGTCTTGGGCCTGGGCGTGGCGCTAGGGGGGGCCTAGCGCCTAGGCGTGGCGCCAAGGGGGCCTAGGCGGGGATTTTTAGAACACTGCTCAAACACATCAAAGGCTGCTCTTTATATAGCAACTGAACTAAATTACTTGAGAAAAATATATATACACATACTATTTTAGATCTCTTGAAGGTCAAAAATTCCAGCCAATTTACCAAACAACTACTAACTATAAGCAGTGTTACACCTACAGATCAGGGGGAAAAAAGAAAGAAAAAAAGCAGTGTTATGCCCTTAATCTGTTGGAGTAATAGTGACAATAACAAATAGAATAAATGTCAATAAAACACTAAGGAAAAATCAAGCCGAAATTTATATTCAACATGAAGCAAAACTTTTGTGCTTTCAAGGCTTTTGGCCCTATTCTAGTGCATGGATCTAACGACCGAACAACCTCCAAGAACAGAAACAAAGTGCTAGTGTGCACCTACCAAACATTCAATATGATAAAACGTATCTCTCTCTTTTACAAAATCAGTACAATCATGAGAGCTAAATTTGAGTTTTTCTAGTGATTTTCAAAAAAGTACTAGAGCCTTATTTTGTACTCCCTCCGTCCCAAATTAATTGCTCAATTTTGACCATTTTAAGTCAAATTGACTATTTTTAGAACTAATCTTTTTACTATTTTTGCTAAAATATAGGTGAAGAGATTATAACCAAAAGAAAGTATATACAATTTATTACTAACTCCAATTTTTATAATTTTAGAAATATATTTATATATGCTTAATTATTAATTCTAAAAATAGTCAATTTGACTTAAAAAAGTCAAAATTGAGCAATTAATTTGGGACGGAGTGATAAAATAGAGTACTTCTTTGTCATAGCGAGTGCTTGATAGGTTCACACCATCACTTTGTTGTTGTTCCTAGAGGTAGTTCTGCCATTAGATCCATATTCCATGCATATGCATCGGATTAGGACCGAATAACGTCTTAAGATCAACGAAAACACAACTGCTTTGCCTCACATTGAATATAAAATTCAATTTGATCTTACCTTGTTATTTAATTTTGCAGTTATTCTATTAATTACTATTCCTACTGCTCCAACAAAATCAAATCAGCAATGCCATGAAAGCATTTCCCCTCAAAGATACCCAACAAAAATAACCAATATGTCAAAATCTACATATTGTACGTATACCCAAATAATTAAACAAATATGTAGCATATACAACATATATGAAGCAATTACCACTAAAACCCAGTAAGATTTGACAGTCAACAAGCAACTACCAACTAATAACCAAAGCCTAAAGAATCAACCCCATTACAATTAAAATTCTGATTTTTCTTTTATTCCCAACTTTACAGTCTCTCTATGATACATATAATCATAATTATATCCAATTAACTGCAAATTCAGAAAATTACATGATGGGTACAGCAAAATAATTAAGAATTAGAGGGTAGAGGTAACTTACTCGAGCTGAAGAGCAAGAAAAACACCGAGTAGGCCGTAAAGGGCAAGGAGCAGAAATGGTCGAAAACTCGGAAGTTCTGAAAGGGAAAGAAGAGGAGGTTGGGTCTGTGGGTTACTGAATGAACCCAAATATGAATCACTCATGAGCAGAAAAAGGGAAAAGGCAAGCAAAAAAAAAAAGAGACAGGAATTTGGTGAATACTGCTTTATCTCCTACTCTCGTTTCATTGAATTTCCATTATACACCCGTTTCCGTCCCCCAAAAGGAAGACCGGAAGGACGAGATAAATTATATGAAATGAAATATAAATATGTTATTTAATAGAGTTTTTTTAGTATAAAAAATTAAAATTATTAATTATTTTATATAATTTTGTGAGACTATTAAAGATAAATTTAAAAATTTTACTCTTTGTTTTCAATTTTTATTTTTTTTAATATGTATATAAATTATAGTTTGTTCATCCTCTTGACGACGAATGAAGTAAAAAATTATGTGGGATAGCATTTGTAAAAAAAAATATTATGAATAGTAATATAAAATAACATAATATTACTATTAATATAGAGATCGAGAGTTCAATTCTTGTTGAATTTCAGAAGACAACAACAACGTTTGATGAAGATTGAAAATTGTAAGTTATTCCCTCCCATCTAGGTTAGGATATTGTTAACGCCAAGATTTGTCCACGCGCTTCAATCACAAAAAATGCGTCAATCCTACACAGAAACGTGACCTCACTGAGAGTTCCTAGTAGTTTTTGCCGCCGGAGAATAGCTCCGGTGTGAGTATTAGTATAGGTTGAACAATGTGTGTAACAATGGAGGCTTATAACTTTAGTGTTCCGTTTTGCATTACCTTTGAAATGAGAGAGAAGCCTTGTATTTATACCCTCTCATCCACTTATTACACATGGGCCCAACATGGCAACATAATATTCTATCACTGTCACTCACATCGTTTAAACCAACTCGGTCCAAACATAAGTCAACCTAGTTAGGAAATTACATTTCTTAACTAGATAACCTCCAACAAGCAAAGACCTCCACGTAGGGTAAAGTCCTCCACGTGGGGTCAGGCTCCCCGAACCCATGTCTAAACATTGTCCCCTACTCTTTTATTATAAAAAGGTACATATAATAAAAGAGTATAAAAATAAAATTAATTCGTTGAATTGGAATCCAAACAATCCCTTAATAATGTAACCGCCCCAAAAGGGGCCCACCCGAATCCTTCTTGAAACCAAACCCCTTATTACCCCACGCGCCCCCTAGGGGCCCACCATAATCAACATAGCTTTATTCTAGGAATCGTGCCGACTTTGAAGGGTCACCTTTATCAAAACTAGTTTTTCCAATCAACCGCCACTTTTTAGATCTGAGTCCCCAAACCCTTGAAGCTCTTCTCTGCGTTCTCAACTTCCTTACTGCAATCTCATCCCTGTGACGCCCTCAAATCCAAGGTCTCTTTACCCACAGATTTGGTGCTCACGGTGCTACACATTCATCATCTATTCTACCCATGCATTCAATCATAAGGATAGAAATGTAAATTACTAATTATTATAGTCTGTCTTAATCTACAAATCCCAGGTTCTAAGACCTTTACTAAAACATAACACATAACATCATAGATAATAATACAATCCATAAACATCAACATATATAACATAAACTATTACAAAAGCGGATATGATACAATATCCTCTATTCCGTTGTTTTTTCCTTGCCTTTGTCCTTGCGTGACGTCTCACCCTATTTTTCTTACAATAGGTTTAATAGTTGGTATAGACTATAAACCGATATTTTTCTTCTGGGCACTTCTAGGTGATCAACCTATCTATACCCTATGTTGTACAACACGTAACGTCTATTTGTCCTTGGTAGAGGAAGATTGGTATAACCGACCAAAAAATATTTTTCTCCTAATTATAGGGTTGTTTTTCTCAGTCTTATACTTGGAAATCCAAACCAAATCAATAAGGTTGGATAACTATATTCAACAATATCTCGATGGTATATCAAGAAAGCATCTCAATGTAAGTCTAGCCGAAACAAGTGGCTTAGACAACAATCTCAATAGTTCATGGTATTAGAACTCTTAAATGTCAACAACATGCACAATAGCATCAATAAATATCTTGAATGATTAACAATTCATAATCTTTGGATTCACACAATATATAACATTACATGAAATGGACTTTCAATGCGATACTTTGAATAGAAGTATGAATACTTTCACAATAAATACTAGCTCAATGAATAACTTGAATGAAGTCAAGAAATTCACATAACATTGGATAATCGCACAATTACATAAGAGTTGTACGATCGAATAAACTTTCTCAAATATAACTTGAATTGAATTAAGGAACTTGCTCAAAGGTAACTTGAAATAAGTTAGAAGACTTGCTCAATAAATAAATGAGTTAAGTCAGAAACTTGGGTAAAATAACTTGGTAAAGTTAGAACCTTACACAAGGTGCGAATATCAATAGATATTATAGATGTAGAATAATTATCAATAATTAATCCACTACATGCTTGAAATATAATAACTCGAGTTTGAGTTAGGAAACTTGCTCAATGAATAATAAGCTGAATGAAGCTCAATAAGCTTGCTCAATATAACTTGAATTAAATCAAGGAGCTTACTCAATAAAGAATACTTGCTCAATTAATAAATAACTGAGTAAAGTTAATAAACTTTCTTAACTGATAACTTTCTCAATAAATAAATGAGTTAAGTAGAAAAACTTGCCTCTTGCGCTGCTACAATAATATAGTACATGTTCTTCAATATCCTACACATCTATGTGCACATAAACATACTACAATTAGTCATATACGCACAAACATCAACGGGTCACACTATAAATTGCATCCCGTTCATTAAACATTAACTAAATTAAACATAACATAGCCTTGAATCGTAGTTCTAAGGCTTTACCGTTGGTTCAGGTATAAATAACTAACATGTCTAATCATTTCTCGGCGTCGCGTCGTTCGTAAACGTTACGACCCTCATTGTCATCTATCCTTATTGGTTAATAAAAATCCTACTCCTTATCTTATAAAGTTCGTGTTTTAAAACTTAGAGCATCACCTTTTATCGTCTGAAGCATTACACGTGCATACGTGCATGCCCGAAGCCCTTCGATTGCCTCTAATTACACAACAGTCCTAAAGATGGACAATTTCAAATTTGATCCAGTTATTAACTTCTCATTCTAATTAATAGAGGTTGTAGGTTTATCTCTAAGCTTTCCGGACCATCTTGAATCGCCCTAATTGGAGTTCGTATGAAGAAGTTATGCCTATTTTCTAAGGGAGGTAAAAGCAATCCAGCCTGGCCCTATTCCAGCGCGTCCGAGCACTGAAACCTTTAGTGTTCAACGCGGGCTGCTCTGAGGCCCCTGCCCTTCAGCCCGGTCGGCTTTGAACTAGGGTAATTTGAGCGCGGTCGGCTCTGAAACGCAGATAACACAAATTTTCCAGATTTCGCGATTCGACCTTCCTTCACTCTAATCTCCATAACTCCTTCTATACACGTTCAAATTGGTCCATTTCGGACTCTATGGACTCCTAACTTATGGGGCTACAACATGTCAAAAATTCAGAAGCACCCATAAACATTAACAAGTCCAAATCTTTGATCAAAGTACAAAGTAGTACTCTATTTCTCGAGTTCTTGGTGTTTTTCACCAAAATTAACACCAAATCTTCGTTTTTACACCTTTTTACTCCATTCCAGTTGGGTTAACTTTGTAAGCCATGGAACTACAACATCACTACAACAAATAAACACAACAAGCACTGAATCATAGTTTTATAGTCCTCTAAATTCGTCTGAAAGTCCTTATTGTCCAAAAAGTCCAAAGTTTCATCCTTTATACCAAGGTTCAGATTTTTCTTCGTTTTTGTTCCTCTTTAAAGGTATTAATAGCTTACAAGGTGTCTTGGTAACAATATAAACCAAACACAACTAACAATCATAACAAAAATCGCAAGAAAAGCTCAAACCCATCAGTTTGAGCTCAAGAACACATAAAATGGAAAACAATGGAGAGGAAGAGGATTGAGGCTTGATTACCTCTAGCTCTTGCTCGTGTGGGTGTTATGGGAGTTCTTATAGTCCCTTCCTTTCTCCTTCTTCCACCCGTGCTTCTCCTTCTCCTCCTTCTTCTTCCCGCGTCCTCTTCTTCTTCCTTCAATTTTTCTCTGCAACTTTCTCTCTCTCTCTAACTAGTAAAGAGCTGAGCTTGGGATAGAATAGAGGGGAATAACTTAGCAAACCAAGAGGGATGTTTAAAATTTGCAAGGCTTAATGCCTTGTGTACTGAACTCTTGCGACAGCATGTCGCAACCTCCCTACTGTCAACTTCTAATTGGCCAATGCCAACACTTGGCCACTTCTAATTGGTTCAAGGCTTAAATGCCTTCCCACTTGCACCGAATATACACATAAATATATCCGAATACTCTCACTTTGTACCAAATTTGATAAATAACTCTACCCAAAATTAAATGGGTACTCCTATAAAATATTGGGACGCGTAAAAATAATTATTATGGGATTTGTCCACTTATTCGGAACACGCATATAATACATTTCGGATACGGATTAAATCACGTATCAGCTCAAAAAAAAATTTCGACACATGAAAAAATTATTCCTTCGTCTTAATGAAATTAATAGAAATCGAAAAATACGTAAAAATATTCGAGCGTGAATAGTGCCTCGAGAAACGTGCCAGTGAATAGTGATTTTGCGATTTTTTGCGAAATCAATTTATTCATTCCTACAAGATACAACACATGAAATTCATATATACACATCATCCAGGTTAAAAAAATAACCTTAAAACACATAATATAAAAATAAAAATTTAATCCATTCATTTAATAATAATAAACGAATATACACGATTCGCGATCGTTACAATCCCTGCTTCGGCAAATTTTTTCCAGTTAACCTTATTTGCAGTCGATCAATGGCAACTACAGATGCCTCCAGTTCCTCCAATCCTTCCAAAATCACTGCCTCCGCGGCTGCCACCACTGTTCTCAGATTGGGTTGCCTTCTCAAAGAATACAAATAATATCGACGGATTCCCAGCCTAACGTTTTGAAGAATTTAAGCGTTTTGTTGATATGATGCCCGAAGAAGAATGGGACTTCGAGTTCCTTAGCAACCAAACGTGGTTATACAACCATGGATGTAAGTTCCGAACTCTCAATTTGTATTTTTATAGCGCTTAAAATTTTCTCTAAAGTGTACTGACTCGAATTTTCCATTCTGCAGTGCCGCCTATCAAGCTGACCGTACCTGTTGACATCGGTTGAACGACTTCTTTACACAATGAGTCAACCTCTGCCAATCCCGAAGCCGATCCCGTATCGGGACCTTCAACTACAGAACCAATCGCCGCCCGACCAATAACAGCCATCCCCATGATCTGATCATCCAAAAAGAACACTCTGGAGATGAGCAGGTCGGAAAAGATGGTCCTGATGAAGAAGAAACAGCTCCGCAAGAAGCCAACCCCCGATCCGCTCCCTCTGGAAATCATCATCGAGGAGGAGACGGAAGACGAAATACTGGAACCCCTCACGAAAAGGCCCCGCAAAGAAACCTCTTCCTCTTCGGCACCCCCTCCCTCATCTGCTCACCTTCAACAGGTTGAACCCTTACATGTCGAACCCCAACCTTCAAACCTTTCTTCTAGCAATATTGCTAAACCCCGAACCCTATGGCCCTAGAGTCTAGTCGATCCATTCCCATAAGACCTCATCGACCACTTCATCCTACCTGCTGATAATGATCGGTTCAAAGATCATACTCCCGAACATTTGCTTGAAGACTATACTAGGCTTCAATTCCAGGTAAGTCTTGACTTCATTGTTATTTATTCACTTCATCTGTTGTCTTCAGTTTTACCTCGAACTAAAATTTCTTCTTTGCAGGCCAACTCGGTCCTTGCCCGATCCCTTCCCTCCTTGTGCCACATGTCTCAGAAAAGTAAGGACATTGCCGCGGAAAACGCATTTTTGAAAGGCGATATTCAAATCCTTGAGTCAGACTTGGAGAAAGAAAAAGATCTTTATATCGACACTCAAAATAAGCTCACTAACGCCAGTCGTGAAAATTATCAGCTTCGGAATCAAATAAATATTCTCCAATCTGAAATCGCTGAACATGAGAAGCAGAATAAGCGCCTCATGGAGGAGCGGGTATTATTGAAGGAAAATGATGCCGATCAGAAGATGGCGATATCCTTCCTCAAAGAGGAAACTGAAAAGATGCACTTCAAACTGAAAGATCTGATTCAGACCCATAACGCCTTGGAGAAAGAATATCTTGAGCTGAAGGACCAAAGACCGCCGATGACCGAAGAGGCTAGGCTCCAAATAATTAAATAATATAGCGAGTCTCCCGAGCTGGCGGATAAGGCCATCCTCTAATTTTTCGAGGGCTACCAAAGCCATAAGGAGAAGATGAAGGCAACTGCGCTAGATACCTCCATTCTCGACTCTTCAGATGATGATGAAGAAACTGAAGAACAACTTTCAATGCAATCGCAATAGAGTTTTTGCTTTTTTGTTCATATTTCTTTTTGACTCAGAATGTAAGAAATACAATTTATAACAACAGTGATTATTAATGAAATTGTACAGAGTTTTTGATAGCACAAACTTATGTCATCTCATATTGATAAACATTCAAATTTACATCACTGGAAATAAAGAATAACATGACTTATTGATAATATCTCCTAAGTCTCCCAACATGACATGTATTTTTAATATCCGAACCATTCATAGCCCGAAGCCGGTAAGTTCTTGGCTTCGGTACTTTAACAACTTCATAAGGCCCTTCCTAATTCGGCATAAGTTTGCCTGAATTCTAGGGGGTAGATGATGCTGCTTCCCGAAGGACTAAGTCACCAACTTCAAACCTTCTAATCTTTACCCCTTTATTATAATGCTTGATAGTTCTCCTCTGATAGGCCGTTAGCCTTATCAAGGCTGACTCCCGAACTTCATCTAACAGATCTAAGTTAAGGCAAAATCCTTCGTCATTATACAACTCTTTGTACTGACTGACCTGAAGCGACGTAGACCCAACTTCAACTGGAACAAGGGCATCGGTCCCATAGGCAAGTCTAAATGGCGAATCACCTGTTGTCGTTCTAGTTATTGTCCGATATGCCCACAACATACTAAGTAACTCTTCAGGCCATCTTCTTTTGGCTTCGTCTAGTCTCCTTTTTATTCCATTAAGTAGAGTTCGATTAGTAACTTCCACCTACCCATTTGACCGAGGATGAGCAACAAAAGTCTTTCGATGCTGAATCCCCAAATCTGAAAGAAATTCCTCAAATTTTGAACCTACAAACTGCCTTCCATTATCCGAAACGAGTACCATCGGGATCCCAAAATGATAGACTACAAACTCCTTAAAAAATGTCAAACACTCTTGTTCCGTGATCGTTCGGAGGGGTTTGGCTTCTACCCATTTAGTCATGTAATCGATCGCTACTACGACGAAACCGACTTGTCCTTTAGCCTTTGGCAATGACCCTAAGATATCAATTCCCCACATGGCGAACGGGATCGACGACAAGACCGAACATAGCTCCTTAGGGGGTTGATGAGGAATTGTTCCATTTAACTGACATTTGGGACACTTTTTCACATAATCCTTTGCTTATTGGAAGATAGTCGACCAGTAGTACCCTTGCCTTAAAACTTTGTACGTTAATGCCTTGGCGCCCATATGATCCCCACAAATTCCTTCATGAACTTCCCGAAGTAAATGAGCTTCGGAAGGAGTCAAACACTTCTGCAATGGTGAAGAGAATGCTCTTCGGTATAAATCCCTATCAATCAAGATAAAGAAGGAGCTTCGATGTTTTATCCTTTTAGCTTACATCCGATCCGAGGGAAGGATGCCATCGGCTAGATACGTAATGTATGGCGTGAGCCAATAGTCCATCCGCTCTATTGAGAATACTCTTGACCTCTGAATACTCGACTCATTCAAAACTTCCAAATATACCGATCTAGTGAAAGAAGTAACCTCGGTTGTGGCCAATCTCGCCAATGCATCAGCTATTGTGTTGTCCTCCCAATCAACCCCTTATACTCTATGTAACCTGAAATAATGTAATCGATCTTTTACCGCGGCCAAGTACTTTGTCATCCTTTCCCCACGAGCCTCATACTCCCCTGATATCTTCTTAACCACTAGTTGGGAATCACTGAAGATGACCAAGTGTTGTACTTCCAAACTTCTTACCAATCGCAATCCCGCCAAAATGGCTTCATACTCTGCCTCGTTATTAGTTGCTTTGAACCCAAAGCAAATAGCCTGCTGAATCTTGAATCCTTCCGGACTTGTCAAAATAACTCTCGCTCCGCTAATATCCGAAGTCGAGGATCCATCCACGTAAAGTGTCCATGATATATGAACTGACTAAGCATCGAATACCGAACCCACAGTTAGACCTGAAGAATCGATGTATGGTTCGGTGAACGAACATTCCACCAAATATTCGGCCAGTGCCTGAGCTTTTATTGCTGTTCGAGGATGATATTCTAGAACGAACTGGGTCAATTCCATTGCCCAAGCTGAAAGACGCCCTGACATGTCCGGTTTGTTCAAGATCTTCTTCAGAGGTTGATCTGTATATACTACCACTAATCTTCCTTGAAAATAATGCTTAAGCTTCCTACTGGCTATCATGAGTGCATAGGTAAATTTTTCCAAATTGGGATACCTGGTTTCAGCATCCCGAAGCACATGGCTAACGTAATAGACTGAGAACTGCTTTCCCCCCGACTCCCGAACCAACACTGCTCCTACGGCCATAGAACTTGCCGCCAGATATAGGTATAATGGTTCCGAAGGGATAGGTTTCACTAAAAGAGGAGTTGAGGATAGATACCTTTTAATCCCTTGGAAAGTATCTTCACACTCTAAAGTCCATTGGAAGGTCTTCTCGTTCTTAGGTCCTTTTAGAGTATCAAAGAAGGGTAGACATCGTTCTGCTGATTTTGACATGAACCTGCGGAGTGCTGCAATCCTACCAGTCAATTGTTGTAAGTCTTTAAAAGACTGTGGAGACTTCATGTCTAAAATAGCCTTGATTTTCTCTCGATTGGCCTCAATCCCCCTTTTTCTAAGCAAGTACCCAAGGAACTTGTTAAAACCGAGACCAAAAGTACACTTAGTCGGGTTTAGCCGGAGCTTATGTCTCCTGACAGTATCGAAGCAATTCTCTAGATCATTTAGGTGATCCCGAACTCCCATACTTTTGACGACCATGTCATCCACATAGACCTCCATGTTTCGGCCCAACAACTTTGTGAATACAAAGTTCATCATCCTTTGATAAGTAGCCGCAGCATTCAACAACCCGAACGTCATTTTCTTATAAGCGTATATTGCTCGGTGCGTAATGAATGCTATCTTCGGGATATCCTTCTTGTCCATAGAGATCTGGTGGTATCCCGAAAAGGCATCCATGAAGCTCAACATATCAAATCCGGAGGTAGCGTTGATCAACTGGTCGATGTGCGGAAGAGGGTAAAAATCTTTCGGACAGGCTTTATTCAAGTTAGTATAGTCGATGCAGATTCTCCACTTACCATTCTGCTTTCGTACCAAGACCACATTTGCCAACCACTCCGGGTAATTAATCTCATATATAAAATCTGCTTTCAGTAATTTGGCAATCTCGTCATCGATAATCTTCTGCCTACTAGGAGCAAAGATCCTCTTCTTCTACCGAATAAGCTTTTTGGTTGGGTCCACACACAACTTGTGGACAACCATCGATTTGTCAACTCCGGGCATATTAGTAGGTTCCCAGGCAAAGATATCTGCATACACCCAAAGCAATTCCATTCAATTTGTCCTGAACGGCTCCACTAGCCCCGAGCCTATTTTAACCAACTTATCCCCTTTACCCGGTATCAGCTCTATCTCTTCTGTCTCTTCACCAGGTAAGGCAAGGGGTTCTGTACTTCCCTCGGTGAATGGCTCAATCTCGATAGCCATCATTTGCTTTTATTTGCTGACCCCCACCACAGAAGATATCAGCGAATTTCGATAGCACCTTCGTGCCATGTCCAAATCGCCATTTACCTCATCGACCCCACCTAGGGTGGGGAATTTTAACTTAAAGTGAGATATCGATGTGACTGCTTGTAGTGCCGCTAAAGTTGGTCTACCTAAGATGGCGTTGTAAGCCGAGTCCACATGCACCAAAAAAAATCTTACTTTAACCTCCACTTGCCGAGGTGTCGTGCCAAAGATCACTGGAAGCTCAACAGTCCCAACCACCCAAACTGGATCAATGCTGAATCCATACAAAGGGGGCTCATGTCCAACCTCCATCCTTACTCCCCCAGGTCTAACCTATTGTATGCATGAGTGTACAATATGTCGACTGAAGAACCATTATCAATCATGATACGCTTCATATCCATCAATCTGACCTGCGCCGTAATAGCCAATGCCCTTCATGCGGATCGATGGGCTCTGATGGGTAATCCTTATCGATAAAAGAAATCACCGTGTTGGAGAATAACCGATATCGTACCACAGGACGTTCTGAGACCGACAGTATCGCATCCATCAATCCTCGCCTCTTCTTCCCAAATTTCTTTCCAAATGTTCCCCCAGTGATAACATCAACACAATTGCGGGGATGAGGGTTCGGTGGTTGGCGTGCTTCGATTTGCCCATTATTATTCGCTCTGCTTCGGTCACCAGAACCAGAGTCTTGTCGACCCATAACGTACTGTACCTATTCGCCACTTTGAATTTTCTTCTCTATCAGGTCTTTCAAATTATAACAATCCTCCGTGTCGTGACCAGATGTTTGGTGGTATTCACAATAACGGTTGGGATTCCCCCTGTGAGATCAGATAGTAGTTGGGCAAGGTTCAAAAGAGGGTTTTTCTCTAATTTTCTCAAGAATCTTTGCTCGATCCATAGTAAGAGGTGTGTAGACTTTATTCACATTCTTCTTCGAAAAGGACGGTTTGCCAACTCCCGAACTGCCCCCTCCCGAACCAATTCCTGAACCACCTCCCGAACTACCTCCCCCATAAAAATTAAGCTTCGGCCAGTTGTCAGGCCGTGGGGTGTGATTTCGATCCTTATCTTTCAGTTTTTCCTCTGATCAATCTTGAGGGTTCAAAAATTTATAAGCCTCTTCTATAGTGATGAGTCCCTCTGCTTGGCCATAAGTTTCAGTCTAGTCCATCGGTGGGTTAAGGATGAGGTCTTTCCATAAGTCTTTTGATTTAGTGGCATCCAGACCCGTAGTGAAGAATTTAACCGCCTGCTGCACATTTAAGTTAGTTATCGTGCCAGTTATTTCTCTGAATCTCTTCACGTACTCACCCAAGCTCTCCCCCGACCTTTGTTTGACTTGCGTCAAAGCCGTTGTCAACTTCCCTCTCTTCTTGTTGCTCCCGAATCGTGCATGAAATTTGTCACTTAAATCTTGCCACGATCCTACGGAGTTCGGGGGGAGGGATGTCATCCATTCCCGAGCCCCATGTTTTAATGTGGTGACAAACATATGACATTTGGCGGCATCAGGATGATCATAATAGTTTATGACCTGGTTATATCCGTGAGTATGATCATACGGATCGTCTGTGCCGTCATATGACTCCAAAGGAGGCATTTTCTTTGTTTTGTCTGCCTTTACTTGCTCTATCTCTATGGTAAAAGGCGAGTTTGTGGCGTTCGTCAGCTCCTTAGCCTGAACGACTTCGACCAACTTTTCTTCCAACTCAGCCATGCGTCTAATGAGGGGATCAGCTTCATTCCTTCGGGGTGGTGATCTAGGCCTGCCACCCTGTCCTGATCTCCTTAGCTCTAAAATATTATCCCGGGAACGGCTCACTCGCCTGTTCCGGTCTGGTGTGCGGCTCATGGCCCTACTTCTATCCTGTGAGCGGCTTCTTTGCCTCATGCAGGCTGGGGAGCGACTCTGACGTCTGCTCATCTACCGCGAAGGGCTTTGGTGCCTGTCGCGGATTTGGGAGCGACTATTTAGCCTGCTCTCATCCTGTGAACGACTTCGGTGCCTGCCACGGACTGGGGAACGACTATATTGCCTGCTCCGAACTGGGGAACGACTATGTTGCCTGTTTCGAACTGGGGAGCGAGTATGTTACCTGCTCCGAATTGGTCCGGAACCATCCGAACGATATGTCCTGGATTGGCTTCGAACAGTGGGTTGTCGACCATGGGGTCGGCTTGAAGATACCTCTTCTTCTCCCTCTAGCCTAGCCAAATGTTCAGCTATTTCCCGTTGTTGTAGACATAAGGCTTCTACTATATCCAAATTTTGCGCCCTGCGTCGGGTACGAATCCATTGTCGTTTATCCCCATGATCACCGTTATTCTCTAGGTACACAAGGGTTCGGGCTGGAGTGCCCTCAAGACGGGTCGAAGGCTCTGGCGTTTGCTGATTAGTAGGAAACAAACGATGACGAACCGGTGCTGACTAGACCTGCAGGGGCGCCCTAGGCTGACCTTGTGGTCCCAACCTATCCTTTTGTTAACGATCTAATTCGGTCAAGGACTGAGCTCCGTAATGGGGTATTGGAGTCAGCTGACCTCTCTCCTCGCTCGAAAGCTGTATTCACCATTTCTCTTCATCCTTTCTCCAATCTTACAAGTGATTGAAAAGTAACACTAAAAGACTCTCCTTCTAGCGCCAATGCTAACACCAAGATTTGTCCACGAGCTTCAATCACCAAAAATGCGTTAATCCTTTGAAATGAGAGAGAAACCTTATATTTATACCCTCTCATCCACTTAATACACCTGGGCCCCACATGGCAGCATAATATCCTATCACTGTCAGTCACATCGTTTAAACCAGCCCGGTCCAGACATAAGTCAACCTAGTTAGGAAATTACAATCTTTAACTAGATAACCTCCAACAAGCAAAGACCTCCACGTAGGGTAAAGTCTTCCACGTAGGGTCGGGCTCCCCAAACCTATGTCCTAACAGATATATTATTATAATATATTAAGATATTAAAAATATGACACAATGTTACAAAATGCACATGTCAAAAATGACATAAACTGGAAAACTATAAATTAATAACTATTTTTATAAAATGAAATAAGATAATTATAAATCAGTACTTATTTTAGGCAATTATAAATTAATAATAATATTATCACAACAAGTATATATAATTACAATTTGACAATAATCTTTGTAAATAAAAAAGACAATTACCATAAAAATTAATAAATATCTTTATTAAGTAAACAAAATATTCTCATAAAATAAGCATATATATAGACCATACACCATTTTATTAAAAATGCATTTAAAAATCCTTTAGGGACTCTGACAATGAATTAGAAAGCTCAAAAACTCTATAAAATTCTTGAGTTTAAAGATTCAAACTTTAATACTTTGAAATTTTAAACCTTCAAAGACTTTTAATGATCAAGTAAAGTTAAATTTTAAAAATTCAAAACAAAGATCTTATTTTGAAGTCTGAAATCAAGTTCATAGATCAATATAGAAAAAGTATCAAATATTATTTTGTTTATCGTAAAAGATTTTCAGCAGGTTTCTTGTACCTGCATTCCAATAATACATATGGACATTAAAATTTTGCCCATTTTTTATACTAGAAATTTATGTTCACAATAATGTTATCAATATTAAATTAATAATTTATTAAATATGAACCAAAACAAAATAAATTTTTGAATATTTATAATTTTGTAAATAAAACTCTAGTGGACGAATGTAATATTATTTACCTTAAAAAAATAGTCATACTATGTATTGCGATAAATTTACGTTTAATTATATTTGTAAAACTATACATGAAATTGATAGAAATAATAAGAGCACTCTATTTATTATACATTTATTTAAAAAAATTATCACTAATATTTATACACGTAGCTTGATAATTAAAAAAGCGACAATATATATATATATATATATATATATATATCATTTTCGTTAAAAAATTAGTGCAATATTTTAATTGGAACCCACCCCAATTTGCTTCGTTTTCGTTTACTCCATATATATTTTCGTTTACTCAAGATTATATAGTTTCGGCGCAGTTTTTAACTAAGTTCATTGCAACCCACCTCAATTTGCTTCTTCTTCTCCTTCTGTCTCTGTGTGTTAGCTAACACTGATAAGCTTTCTGGTAACACCCATAAATGAAACTACATATAATTATATATATCTATACAGATTGCGTCATCTTTGTTAATGTCCGCAACTTTTATATCATCCACCTGTTTGATAAATTGCCCCACTAGATTTCATGAATTCTCCTTGATTACATGTTTGTAAAATCTCTCTCCAATGTTACAAAGTATAGTTGTTTCAGCTATTAGGCCAACAACATACCCTTGTGCTTTTATAAGTCATAAGTTCATCATAAGTGTCATTTCACCAGAACCAATATTTCATTTTCCAAGAACTTTGCTCTCACAATATACATTTTGTAATAATTATTATCATTATGGTTGTCATTGTGATGGTAATCTATTTTCATCACCATTTAAATTTATCCCTTTTCGTGGGTATTTAAGTTTGCCCATGTCGCAATTTTTAACCTTAGCCAGCCTGCAATTAGCTTCTTGCAGACGGTCAGGGAAATTGAGTTCGTAATCGATTTGGTACCGGGAACCGCACCAATATCGAAACCATCGTATCGAATGACACCTGTAGAAATGAGAGAGTTGATGGTTCAACTGCAAGAACTATTAGACAAGGGTTATATCAGACTGAGCGTGTCCCCATGGGGAGCGCCAGTTCTTTTGTAAAGAAGAAGGATGGTTCGATGAGTCTTTGTATTGACTATCGGGAGTTGAACAAAGTTACGATTAAGAATAGGTATCCGCTTCCTAGGATTGACGATCTATTTGATCAACTTAAGGGAGCGAAATACTTTTCAAAAATCTTCCTAAGAACAGGCTATCACCAGCTGAAGGTGAAGCAGGAAGATATCCCGAAGACTACATTCAGAACTCGTTATGGGCATTTCGAGTTTATGGTAATGTCATTTGGATTGACGAATGCACCAGCAGCATTTATGAATATGATGAACACAGTGTTCAAGCAGTACTTGGATAAGTTCGTAGTTGTATTCATCGATAATATCTTGGTGTATTTAGAGTCAGAAGAGGAGCATGCTGAACATTTAAAGATTGTATTGGAAGCTCTCAGGGGAGAAGTTGTATGCGAAATTTTCTAAGTGTGAGTTTTGGTTGCAGAGGGTGCAATTTATGGGTCACGTCATCGACAAAAATGGTGTTTCAGTGGACCCAGCAAAAGTAGAAGCAGTTATCAATTGGGAACAACCGAAGACGCCAACAGAGATCAGGAGCTTCTTGGGATTAGCAGGATACTATCGGAGATTCATACAGGACTTTTCAAAGATAGCATCGCCGTTGAGATATCTCACCAGAAAAACAGTTAAGTTCGTTTGGTCGGAGAAATGTGAGAAACGTTTTATGGAGCTGAAGAAGAGGCTTAGCCAAGCACCTGTGTTAACCTTACCCGACAACACTGGGGGTTTCGTAGTGTATAACGATGCGTCACACAAAGGTCTTGGCTGTGTGCTGATGCAGCACGGCAAGGTCGTGACGTACGCATCACGCCAGCTGAAGGACTATGAGAAGGGTTACCCGACTCATGACCTGGAGTTAGCCGCGGTAGTTTTCGCCTTGAAGATTTGGAGGCACTACCTGTACAGGGAGAAGTGCGAGATATATAAAGATCACAAAAGTCTAAAATATATCTTCACTCAGAAGGAGCTAAACATGAGGCAGCGCCGATGGTTAGAATTAATCAAGGATTTCGACTGTGAGATTCTGTACTATCTAGGCAAAGCAAATGTGATGGCTGATGCCTTAAGCAAGAAGGGCAAAGCAAAATTAATGCAGCTGACAGTTCAAGAGGAGTTGATAAAGGACTTTGAACGTCTGGAACTGGAGGTTAAGTATCCGATAGAGACGGACGAAAAATTATTTACCGTAACAGCAGGTCCGACTCTACTGGATAAGATAAAAGAGGCTCAAGAATTTGACCAAGTGTGCATTGACATTAAGAATCAACTATCAGAGGGAAAAACGTTGAAGTACAAGATTAACAACACAGGATTGCTGAGGTTCGAGGGAAGGATCTGGATACCATACGTACCAGACTTAAGAGAAGAAATATTGTAGGAGGCCCATAATACGAGATTTTTGGTACATCCGGGTAGCACCAAGATGTATCAAGATCTTCGTCAGCATTATTGGTGGCCGCATTTGAAAGGAGAAGTTGCAGAATACGTCAGCCGGTGTTTAACTTGTCAGAGGGTCAAGGCAGAGCACCAGCGGCCGAGCGGATTGTTGCAACCGAGCGGATACCATCGTAGATCGTTTCACCAAGTCTGCCCATTTTCTACCGATCAATATCAGGTACAAACTGGAGTAGTTAGCGAAACTTTACGTAAAAGAGATAGTATCTCGACATGGAGTGCCGGTATCTATTGTATCTGACAGAGATCCGCGTTTCACGTCAAATTTTTGGAGAAGTCTACTGGAAAGAATGGGAACACAATTGAGGTTGAGTACAGTGTATCATCCTCAGACTGATGGCCAGAGCGAGCGAACGATTCAGACCTTAGAGGACATGCTCCGGGCAGTTGTGATGGATTTAGGGGGCAGCTGGGACGATCACTTGCCCTTGGTAGAATTCGCTTACAACAATAGTTACCATGCTAGCATTGGCATGCCACCGTACGAAGCGTTGTATGGGTGGAAGTGTCGAACGCCGTTATGTTGGGATGAAGTTGGTGAACGGAGATTGTTGGGACCAGAATTGGTACAGCAGACCATGGAAATCATTAAAGTAATAAGACAACGGTTGGTGGCAGCTCAGGATCGTCAGAAGAAGTATGCCGACTTACATCGTCAGAAACGCGACTTTGAAATTGGTAGCTTTGTGTTTTTGAAGGTATCTCCCTGGAAGGGGAAGATCCGTTTTGGAAAGAAGGGCAAATTGAGCCCTAGGTTTATAGGACCTTTTGAAATATTAAGAAAGATAGGCGAAGTGGCGTACGAGGTAGCATTACCTCCTGAACTTGAGCACATTCACAACGTGTTCCACGTATCAGTGTTACGTCCATATAAGCCAGATTACAAGCATGTTATTTCCTATGAGCCAATTCAAGTCGAGAAGGACTTATTGTACGAGGAGATTCATGTCCAAATACTAGATAGGAAGGAGCAGAGGCTGAGGAATAAAATCATTCATTCCGTTAAAGTTCTCTGGAGGAATCACGCGGTGGAAGAAGCCACGTGGGAACTCGAGGAGAAGATAAAGGCGAACTATCCGCAATTATTTGAGTAACCCTAGGTTGAAATTCCGAGGACGGAATTTTTATAAAGGGAAGAGGATGTAACGGCCAACAATTTTAAACCTTGTTACCAAATTATTTTGATATGTGAAATTTATTTTATTTAATTTTACGGGCTTAATTGGATCTATGTAGGTATTATTTAATTATATATATAACTATATGGTCCAATAATTTCCTTTGCATTAAAGGGATTCACTAATAGTTTGAATAAATTAGTGATTTAATCCTAAGAGTTAGTTGGCAAGAAAATGGGGAAAAATCTTAATAAATAATTTCATTTTATCATTATCGGATTAAATAATTCGAATGAGGAATTATTGTTAAAATAAATATTTTAAATAATTAATTAATTGAATTAGTTATTTAAATTAAATACTAGCAAGCATAGTGTTATTAATTGGGTTATCTCTCTTTTATTTTTATTTATTTTATTTTATTTTATTTATTTCAGCTGATCCAATATCAATTGGGTCGAACCCATTTTCCTTTTTATTTCCATGTTGGGTCAACCGAGTGGACTGGATAGATCTTAGGTATTAAATCAATTGGGCTGAGCCCATTCCTTTTTTTTCCTGCCGGTTAAACCATTCAATCAATCGGTATATCAATTGGGGGGTTAAACCGAGCAAAGAAGGGATCCTAAGCCCTAGACTCTCAACTCAGACAAACCGAGAAGAAGGAATAGGGGTGAGCCGAACCTAGCAACCTAGGGCCCTCAATCGGACGGGACGAGAAAAGAGGGGGAGGTCACACCAAGTCAGACACCGACGACATCATGGAGCGATCGACCGTTTGGATGGGGGTATGAGCCTAGCGACCGGTGGACTGTTCAAGGTTCGGGGCAGGCAAAGCGAGAAGGCCATGGGAGACCGAACGTTCATCAATCGGACCAGGGGATTAAGGCGTCGGTGATTTGACCGGTGGAAACGCACGGCTTGAGGGTGCCGGCTGAACAGCTGGGCTCGGACGGGTATTGTCATAGACCCTCAACAACCCACTCCCTCCTACCGTTGGTCCTTGATTGATCAATTAAGGTAATACCTGAAAGTAGTATGCACACAAGCCAATCATATTTGATATGATGTAGCATATACTTTGTAATGTTATTCGGTTATTAAAGGCATTTTATATTATCTACATGGTGCTGTTATATTAAATGTGATAAACCTATAGTTTTGAGCAATGCTTTTAGAATCATGATGGGGATCATGCTAATGAGATCTAAATTCAAGATAGCTCACAAACTAAAATCGTTCCTAATTGATGGATTACTAAATAGCTTAATATTTATTATTTAATATTTTGGAAATATTAAATATAAATTAATAAGAGGAGTCTTATTATTATTATTACTATTACTAGTATTTAATTCCTAATAGGGATTGAGAATTAATTAATAGAAGTACTCTCTCATAAATTCCTAATTGAATTAGGAGTTTAATTAATTAAAGGAGTTTAATTAAAATAAAAACTCTAATCCTAAATAGTTTAGGAGGGTTCCCTATATCTATAAATAAGAGAAGTCTTATTATGATTTGGGGTTAGACAGTTAGACTGTTACACACTATTCCATAAGAATTGGAGAGAGAGTACTTGCAATTTCTATAGAGATAGAAACTAGGGTTTTGCCAACACCCATCTTCTTGAACAACTATTATTCCTTGGTGGATCACCTCTAGAGGCCAAATACTTGGGTGGCTAACGTTGATCAAAGGAAGGAATTTAATCGGTGAAATTCAAGGAGAACGCGAAGGATTTGGAGGTGAACTCATACTTGTGGAAGCATGGTTCTACAAGGGTATGGTTCTCATACTTTATCTCTTTCGTTTAATTGATAATTGAGCACATGGATGATCATGGTGATAGTTGGTATAAAAATTTTAAAATCCGTTTTATCGCGCTTCCGCACTATTTATGTAATTGGATTGCATGTTCGCGCTATATACAAACCTAACAATACCCAGCTAATTGGGTAAACAATTTTCTATAAATTGGGAACCCAAACCCTAGCCAAGCTGCCGATTTTCTTTGAGTCCAAATTAAAGAAATAGAAATCACAGAAAGGAGAGAGAACATGGAAAGTTGGCTGTGAATGTCCGGCTTGACCACCTACTTTGGGAGAAGAAGAAGAAGGGCAATCCGATCGACATCAAGGTATAACAATAGATTTATCGAGCTACTGTGATGATTTCCTGTTTGGTTTTGTGTATTTTTTTTCTTTTCTTTCTTTTCTTCTATCTGTACTTGAGAATTGTATTGTTCCTTTTGTATTGGGTGTGATTGTGTTTGGGTTGTGCTGTTCCCTGATATTGGATTGTATTTTTTTTTGGGAACTCTAGTATAGATGAACCTTAAGGTTCTGGCAGCTTAGTTTTGTACCGTGTATGGGCCAGTGTCGAGTTTAGGATGCCCAGCAGTTGCTTGATATAATGCCTGAACCAAACTTTTGTTTCATTTGGTATTATCTGTACTGCCCATAACATTGTTGATATAAAAATCGATTTTGCCCATTCACAGAAAACTGCAACCAGTGTTGTCATTATTTTTTTTTCTTACTGTGTTGAACAATGCTCTAGTTGGCTTGAAAAATGATTACAGAAAATTGTTCTATCGTGGGACGATGTGGCTGCTGAATTGTGGCATGCCTATAAAGGAATAAAACATGATTATTACCCTTAATAATCTTATGCACCAATTGAACTATTTTCGGATTGGGTTGCTTAATTCATTAGCTTGTTAAACTGAGGTAACTAGCAAATAAAGTCTAATTGTTTAACTATTATCTGGTGACAAATTAAGTGTAATACTATGGAACTAATTATTAGTTATAATAATACACTAATAAAATAATTATTACTTAATTATTATTTAATTAATATTAAATAATAATTAAATAAAGTTAATAAATTAATTATTTATTATTTGATATCTAATAATAAGCAAAGATAATAAATGTTTAATGATTATTAAATAATAATTAAGTATGAGTAAAGTTAATTATTTAATTAATGTTGAATAAGGAATAAGGGGAAATAATTACTTAATTACTCTTAAAGGTGAATAGTATTAAGTGCAAATAAAACTAAATAAGTGATCAATTATTATTTAGTTGCTATTAAACCATAATGCACTAATAAATTATTAATTATTTTATAAATAATAACTAAGGATTACTATCCAATAATTAAAGACAAACAAGGTTACCCATATGAATGTTCTAATAATAAGTAATCATGATTAACTATTACTTATTTTTAAATAATAGCTAGAAGTCATTTATTTAACTAATGTTTAGCTGATGTTGAATAGTAATTGAATGTCGATGGGGTTAATAGGGTAATGTAAATGAATTAAACAGTTATAAGTGACTGTTAGAGAGTGTTATCACTTCAGAGAAATATTGTTAGTAAATAATTTCTCGGTCTACAGATTAATTAAGTATCTCATGGGATTGAGGATGGTCTATTGACTTATATGCTATGTGAATTGTTTATCTGCTAAATAGATAGCATAAGAGGGTGTACCGATATATGACTATGCTATGTTAATTGATGAATCGACTTTATCAAATGATAGGTCGTTCAAGGCCAATTAGTTAAAGCTAAAAATTGTTGTAACTGAATAAACAAGCAAGTTCCCTAACTCAAACTCGAGTTATTATTTTTCAAGCATATTGGTGGATAATTATTGTTGATTATTCCACATCTATGATTTATTATTGAATGTTCACATTTATTGCAAGTTTTCTTTAACCCTACTCAATTATTTTCGAGCAGGCTACTATTGTTTGTAACATGAAATTTTATTTCCAAGAATGCTTAAGTGGTTTAATCAATTTACAATTAATCCACATCGATATTATTGACATTCGCACTTGGTGCATTTGAATTCGTACAGTCTTGGATTCGTACATTATTAAAGTTCCGTAATTCAAGAACTATTTAAGATTTAGTCTGGACCTTTGTTCGGTCAGGCAAATATATGAGAATTTATAAAAGCTATCCGAACCAATCAATGGTATGGATTCTTAGACTGAAACGAACACCCCTTTTTATTATAGGGGAGTACCCAGGTATCTAATATAAGGTACCAATAGCAGAGTTAAATGTTATGCATATACATAGTGTACGCGAGGCTGATCCCCTCAAGTACTTATTCTGTAGCCAGTAACCAAAGGGCCAACCAGCTATTGACTCCTTTGGAAGTTATTGTTCAGAATCTACTTGACTATCAATTGTTCTAAAAGCAATAATTGTTCTTGCTTCTGATATTTATATTGTTGAATTCTCTTTCTATATTCCCTTCATCATGATATATCCCCTATTGTTGTATTTTAAACTTACTGAGCAACTAGTTGTTCACCCTTACTATATCATGACTTTCATTGCAGCTAAACCCGAGACATCAGGAAAGGGCAAGGGTAAAGAGAAGATGAAGTGATAGACTTCACGTAGCTGGCTTTAGTTTATGTTTAGTGTAATTGCTATTTATGTAATTTAAACCCTGATTATTATTTAGGGTATGTTTTGGTGTTATGTATTAAGGTTATTGTATCTTGGGACTAGTAACACATTTCTAATGAACAACATATGTTTGTTATATTCCGCATTTTAGTCAATGTATGTTGTTAGAGGTGAATGTGTATTGGATCGTGATGACCGAATCCGGGTAGTTGGAGACCCGAATTTGCGGGCGTCACAGGTTGGCATCAAAGCTGTAGGTTATAAACTTTAGGATAGCGAAACCTAGGTTATGACCTTAGTTTTAAACTCGTATTGAGTATGCTAGGTTGTGAATCGAGGAGATTCGGATGATGGTCTTGTCCGGATGTGGATTGTGAAAATCTACCGAGCCGAGTTGTACATGATAAAATATCATTTCATTTTATCAATGAACATATTTTATTATGATACTGACACCTGATTATTTGTTGTCTCTGTCTGTGGCTGTAGGATGCCTGGCACAGGAATACCCAGTCCTGTTGGAGAGATGGAGTTCACGGACATACCGGTGGACCCGATGGGTTTAGTAGAGGTGCAGCCGAATGAGCCAGAAAGGGACATTGTAGATGAGGCTGAGACTGAGTATGGTTCCGAGGAGGAGCCGGTGATTGGTAGGGTGCTGAGACAGCTAGGTGATGGCGAGGAGGACTCAAAGACTGAGGATGATGAGCCACCTGCATATATAGATGGCATGGGCTCTACTGCAGATGATATCGTTGAAGGACTGTCAAGCAGGAATGAGGAGCTTGAGAACCGGGGTAGCCCATCTGAAGGAACAAAACCAGACCCATCAGGCCATGGAGGATCAGTATAGGGAGTTAGCGTACCAGCTAAAAAATAAGTTGGGATTGCTAAAGGTATAGCTGCAGGGTTATGAGGCCTCAGCATAGCAGATTGAACCACTACTACATCAGATGGTGGCTAGGAATGCTGAGCTGAGAGAGAAGTTGGAACAGAAGGATATGGAGATCGCCCATTTGAAGGCCAAGCATGAGGCTACGAAGTTCGAGTTCGGGCTAGAGATTTCTGAGAGGATTCGGGTTAGAGATGCTTGGGTTAGAGAAACAAGGAGAGTTGATCAGTTGGAGGACAGGTTAGAGGCAGGAGCGGTGAGGATAGAGACCTTGGGATTAGCTTTGGATGCAGCCTATAGGAGGCCTCGGACTGAGATGGTAGAATCTAGTCGCTCGGTTCGTCGTCGAGTCATGGGTGGAGTATTTTCCTCAAATCAGTAGGCGCGGATTCGTCACGACTTGTAGTGACGTGTTAGGTTGGATGTCTTGTTTTGTCTTAGGTGCAGTAGGTCCCACTTTTTGTTATACTAGGGACACATGTGTGTTGTAAACCCCGTATTTGTAGCATGCTTGGGGTAGCAGTTAAACCCCAACTTTTGTTTGATAGAGGGATAGAAGGTTATCATTTCCCCACTTTTTGTCTTAAGGGATGGTTAATGTTTGATAGGACATGCCAGGGCACATTTATAGAAGTATGCCATAGGTTGAGTCCAGTTGTACTTAAAACAGTGGTATATAAATATAAATGCAGTTGTTTTATTTAAATCAAGTGTGTTTGATAGATGCTTCTACTCTTAATTGCTGATTTCAATACCCTATTGTGTAAAACATAAAACTATTGGTAAAAGTCGGCAGTTTTTCTTCATCAGATCATGCTGCCGAGAGGACGACCGCGTAACTAACGGGTCGAAGAGTCAGAAAGCGAGGTTGGGGACCAATCCAATCCAATGAGAATGTTCGCAGAGATGCTGGCAGAAGCCATGCAATCAAGACTGCCACCTGCAGGGACCCAACCAACAACCGAGCCAACGCATCATTTGGCCAATTTTAAAGATTTTAAACTGGTTGGACCACCCGAGTTCAAGGGAACTCTTAACCCAATAGAAGCACAGACCTGGATCGAAGAAATAGAGAAGGTCTTCGAGGTCGCGCGAGTGGCCGAAGAACAGAAAATAGGATTTGCCACTTTCATGCTGAAGGGCAAGGCTAACTATTGGTGGAAGGCCAATAAGGGACGAGCAGGTGAGGGAGTCATCTCGTGGGACAGATTCAAAGAGCTATTCTTCGAAAATTACTTTCCGGAGAATACACAGCAGGACATGGAAGTGAAGTTCCTGGAACTGAAACAGGGGAATATGACTGTCGCCGAGTACGCGACAAAGTTAAATGAGTTGGCCCGATTTGCCCCACATCAGGTGGACACCGAGGCCAGGAAGGCAAGAAGGTTTGAGTTGGGACTGAAACCGTGGGTACAGAAGTCAGTCGCAATATTGAAGATTAAGAACTTCTCGGAACTGCTAGAGAGAGCTATCATTGCGGAAGGGGGCAATGAAGCGGTGGCACGATTCAACCAAGATAGAAAGAAAAGTCAGGAGGTTGCCAAAGCGAGGAGCAGCGGAGGCAGCAACCCCAATAAGCGCAAATGGAATGAAAGCCAATCATTCGGAAGCAATAAATCCGGAGGAGAGGCTAAAAAAAGGGGGAAGTGTAACAACTGCGGGAAGAATCACTCGGGGGAGTGCATGAAGGGGAAAAGTGTTTGTTACCGATGTGGACAACCGGGGCACATGGCTCCTCAGTGCCCGAACAAGCAGAAAGGAGGATGTTTCTCTTGTGGATCGCCCGACCACCAGATCAAGGACTGTTCGAAGAGGAAGGGCGACATCGGGAGTGGCAACAGGAGCAACAACAACAGCGGGACTAACAACCGGCTGAGCTACGGGGCACCAGCCAGTCAAGCCAACAGGCCAACGGCACGCACATTCAACATGACCGTTCAGGATGCAATGGAATCCAGGGACGTGGTGTCAGGTATCATCCCAATCAATGATATAAATGCATATGTGTTATTCGATTCGGGTGCTACCTGCTCTTTTGTTTCAGATGAATTTGCTAGACAGTTAAATTTACCTCGTGAAGAGTTAGAACACCCTGTGAACGTAGAAGTAGCAAACAAGGAAATTATCCCCGTAGAATACATTCATAGGAAATGTTGTGCTGAATTGCGAGGATTTAAGCTCAATGTGGATCTGATACCGATTCGACTGGGAGAATTTGATGTAATCCTGGGAATGGATTGGCTATCAATTCATGGGGCAATTATTGACTGTAAGGAGAAGTGTGTACACCTAAAGACTCCTAATAAGTCGAAGGTGGTATTCTATTGTAGTAAATCACCAAAACAATCTTGTTGTCTTACTAAGATGCAAACCAAGAAATTGCTTAAGAAAGGCTGCGTATGTTATTTGGCCCATGTGGTTGATACTCGTCAGGTCGGGGGTGAGATGAGTCAAATACCAATCGTGAAGGAATTCATCGATGTCTTCCCAGATGAGCTCCCGGGACTTCCGCCGGACAGGGAAATTGAGTTCGTAATCGATTTGGTACCGGGAACCGCACCAATATCGAAGCCGCCGTATCGAATGGCACCTGTAGAAATGAGAGAGTTGATGGTTCAACTGCAGGAAGTATTAGACAAGGGTTATATCAGACCGAGCCTGTCCCCATGGGGAGCACCAGTTCTGTTTGTAAAGAAGAAGGATGGTTCGATGAGGCTTTGTATCGACTATTGGGAGTGGAACAAAGTTACGATTAAGAATAGGTATCCGCTTCCTAGGATTGACGATCTATTTGATCAACTTAAGGGAGCGAAATACTTTTCAAAAATCTTCCTAAGAACAGGCTATCACCAGCTGAAGGTGAAGCAGGAAGATATCCCGAAGACTACATTCAGAACTCGTTATGGGCATTTCGAGTTTCTGGTAATGTCATTTGGATTGACGAATGCACCAGCAGCATTTATGAATATGATGAACACAGTGTTCAAGCAGTACTTGGATAAGTTCGTAGTTGTACTCATCGATAATATCTTGGTGTATTTAGAGTCAGAAGAGGAGCATGCTGAACATTTAAAGATTGTATTGGAAGCTCTCAGGGGGAGAAGTTGTATGCGAAATTTTCTAAGTGTGAGTTTTGGTTGCAGAGGGTGCAATTTCTGGGTCACGTCATCGACAAAAATGGTGTTTCAGTGGACCCAGCAAAAGTAGAAGCAGTTATCAATTGGGAACAACCGAAGACGCCAACAGAGATCAGGAGCTTCTTGGAATTAGCAGGATACTATCGGAGATTCATACAGGACTTTTCAAAGATAGCATCGCCGTTGAGTAATCTCACCAGAAAAACAGTTAAGTTCGTTTGGTCGGAGAAATGTGAGAAAAGTTTTATGGAGCTGAAGAAGAGGCTTAGCTAAGCACCGGTGTTAACCTTACCCGACAACACTGGGGGTTTCGTAGGTATAACGATGCGTCACACAAAGGTTTTGGCTGTGTCCTGATGCAGCACGGCAAGGTCGTGGCGTACGCATCACGCCAGCTGAAGGACTATAAGAAGGGTTACCCGACTCATGACCTGGAGTTAGCCGCGGTAGTTTTCGCCTTGAAGATTTGGAGGCACTACCTGTACAGGGAGAAGTCACTACAAGAAATCACACATTTTATGACGAATTTTTTGCCACGCACAAAATTTCGTCACAATTTGTTAATTATTAATTACAAAATTCATAATCGTCACTAAAACTTTTACTTTTGTGACGACCTTTAATTTTGTCACTATTAATCATTTATATCGTCACTAATTTACACATTTGATGACGATTAACAAAATTTCGTCACAAGTTATTTTGGAGGTAGAATTTCGTACCAAAATTTTGGAGGGAAACTTTTTAGTGACATTTTGTAATAATTGATGACAATATTTATTGTCACAAAATATTTCTTTCGATGACAACATAATAGTTTGTCATTAATTATTTGTAAAATTTAGTGACAATGTGCTTTCGTCATTAGTGTTTACATTTAGTGACGCCAAATACAAATTTGTCATAATTTTATTTGGAGGCAAAATTTTGGAGGGAAATTTTGGAGGGAAATTATTTAATGACGAAAAAATAATAATTTATGACAATTTGTATTGTCATAAATACCAATTTTATATGACGAGAGAATAGTGCGTCACTAATTAGATGCGTGGATAAGTGACAAAAATCGTTCGTCATAAATGCTTATATTTAGTGACAAAGTACATAATAGCGTCTCAATTTTATTTGGAGGCAAATTTTTTCTCAAGAATTTTGGAGGAAAATTTTTAAAGACGAAAAAATATTAATTTATGACAAATTGTATTGTCATAAATATCAATTTTATATGACGAGATAATAGTGCGTCACTAATTAGATGAGTAGATAAGTGACAAAAATGGTTCGTCATAAATTCTTATATTTACTGACAAAGAATGAAGCCATAGACCGCGGTCCAAATAGTGCCATAAAATAATAAAATAATAAATAGTAATAATATAATCCCATAAAAACAGATACGCTTAATTTTAAAATAATAAATTGACGCTCTCTGACTCCTTCCAAACCCTCCGGTCCCAATTAGTCACAATCATATATTTACTTCATATATGCGTATATTTATTTATATGCACACAGATATGATATTGAAGACGATGATTTAAAAGATTTTCTTGAAGTTGTTGTTAGCTATGGCGGTGGATTGGTGTGTCTAATTAACTCACTGAGTTGAGCGAATGGAGAGAAAGAGTTTGGTTTTCTTAGTCGGCAAGTCCGGTGTTGATGATTGAGGAGAGAGAAAGTTGAAACGGAGCGAAGATGAACGGATTAGGAGGAGTGGATAGAGAGTACATTCGAAGGTACCACAAGCACGAGCCTGCTGAGAATCAATGCAGTTCTGCCCTCATCAAGCACATCAAAGCCCCTGTTCATCTCGTAATATCTTCTCTCTCGATAAATATATATTGATGCATATCATAAAGTGGTGTATTCGTGTACTTATGTATGTATTTAGATCGAGTCATTGGTTTATTGATTTGGTTGAGATTTAATTTTGTTTGGTAAAAATTCTTCAAGATCTTTAATGAGATTTCTGAATTTTGGTGGTTTTATATGCTCTGATGTGTAAAATTGTTTGACCTGTTTTTGTCAATTTGATCCGTATTGTTTCTGATAATTGGGTATCCAATAAGAAACGAGGAGAAGAAAAGGAAAAAATAAATAATAGTTTCATTTTATCTTTTTTGGCAGTCATAAATGATGAATTTTGTTAAACTTTAGAAAATAGATTTGCAGAAATCATTGTCTGATTTGCTCAGTTCATTTTGAAGTTGAGCAACTGGACCGTTTCATTTTATTTTTCCTGGGTTAACTAATAGGTTTGGGCCGTTTGGCTGCAGGGGCTTTGGAAGATATCTTATCCTAATTTTCCTTTCCTTTGTAGTAGAATGTGAAAGAGTTGGTTTCTGGTGCCTTTTAGATTACTTGAAAATGTTATCTCCTTAGGTATTCATGGACAAAATAATCTCGTGTGAAAAGTTAAGACTAGACAATGTTGTGCCCCATCTCAGTCGCGACCCTTCCCCATCCGAGCCCCTCGACCCATGTTTGATCTCTGCAGCGAGTACACAGTATCCACATACAATACACGGTAATCATAGTGAATTAGTAATAGAATCATAGAATTATTATGTTTCATTGTTTTGAAATTTTGATGCTCTGCACTCTTCGTCAGTTATAATTTTTTGTTTTGGACTGTCGATTCTTACTTATCTAGTTATCTATTCAATTGGTCTTGAGTGTTGTTGATTGAACCATTTGTAATAGGTACATTGTATGTTTGTGTCTGTAATATATACATACATTTTGTTTTTATTTTTTTGATTTGTTTTGATAGGTAGATTGTTGTTTCAATATAACAGTTAGAGCATTAAATCTTTGGGTGAAAATAATTAGGTTCTTAATTTGAGCATTAAATCTTTAAGTTGTTATTTTATGTGGATTATAAATGTTACTTTTGTCACTGAAATTGTCTCTGTCTATATATGTTGAAGTAATTTGTAACCCCTGTTTTCAATTTTTAAAATTGATTGAAAGTTTTCTTGTGGCTAGTGAAAATGCATCTAGATGGGACTAAATTCTACATCACAGCACAACTGCAAACGTTTTGATCAAAGTAATTGGGCTTTTTTTCCCTCATTAGGTACAAGAGTAAAACTCATTACCCATCAGAAAGAGAAACGTCAGTTGTCAGGATTTAAAATCAAACTTTATCTGCAATCACCAAGCAAGGCAAGTTCAAGAATACAGTGCTGCTATCTTCGCCCTTTTTTAGGATTATTAGTTTTTGCTATTGTTTTCGTTCTATTGTATCAACTAGCTTCTGTGGTGTATAAAATGGACAAGAGCTGGTTGCGTGCAATTAAATGGTCTAAGGCTTATATTGATGGGGTAAACGCTTTTATGAAATTTGTTGAAAGTCGTGTAGGTACAGAGTGCGACATTCGATGCCCATGTATAGATTGTTTGAACTTAATAATTCAAGATCAAAAATCAGTTAAAGATCATATTTTGGAGCGAGGGATAGATCCAGGGTACAAAACATGGTTTTATCACGGTGACCCATCAAGTTCGAATAATTTAAGGAATCCACATACCAATGAGGGTGATAGGATTGATAATGATTTGTTTGAAGAAGATGATGAAGAAGATGATGGTGTTAATGACATGTTATTTGACCTTGGCCAACAACACTATCAAGCTGATGCTGAAAATATCTCAGATGACAATAACACCAATATTGGTGGTGTTCCAGCATATCTCGAGGCACTCATGATGGGTGCTCAAACAGAATTATACCCTGGATGTAAGAAGATTTCAAGGATTTCTTTTATCATACAATTACTTCACCTCAAAGTGTATAATAAGGTGAGTAATAAAACTATAGATATGATGTTGAGGCTGATGAAATTATCTCTTCCTGATGGTGAGACGCTTCCAAGTTCTTACTACGAAGCTAAAAAATCGTTGCGAGATTTGGGATTGGGATATGAATGTATCCATGCTTGTAAGTACGACTGTATTTTATTCTGGAAGGAGAATGGAAACGTGGAAACTTGCCCTACTTGTGGAACTTCTCGATGGAAAGTCAATGATGGTATAGGGAAGAAGATACCACAAAAGATTTTAAGGTATTTTCCACTGATACCTAGGCTTCAACGCTTGTTCATGTCCCAAAAAACATCTAAAAAGATGGTGTGGCATAAAGAAAAACGAATTGATGATGATTATATGAGACATCCAGCTGATTCACTAGCTTGGAAAGACTTTGATAGTAAGTTTCCTTGGTTTGCAAATGATCCTAGAAATGTTAGACTAGCTCTAGCTGCAGATGGTTTTAATCCATTTGGAAACTTAAGCACCACTTATAGCATGTGGCCTGTTATTGTAGCTCCATTGAATCTTCCCCCTTGGGATTGCATGAAACAACCATTCTTTATGTTATCTTTACTAATTCCAGGGAAGAAATCACCAGGAAAGGATATTGATGTCTACTTACAGCCGTTAATTGAAGAGTTAAAAAAATTATGGGTTGAAGGGATAGAAACCTTCGATGTTTCTTATAAAAAAAATTTTCAAATGCATGCTGCTGTTTTATGGACAATAAACGATTTTCCTGCATATGGTGATTTGTCTGGATGGAGTACTAAAGGGTACATGGCTTGTCCAGTTTGTAATGACCAAATATGTTCTCAGAGGTTGCGAAACAAGGTGTGTTACATGGGACACCGTCGCTATTTACCAAAAGATCATCCTTGGAGAAGAAGCAGAAAGTTCAATGGTAAAAGAGAAGATAGCGAGGCAGCTAGAGAATTAACTGGGGAGGATGTGTTAATACAGTTGGGGAGACTAGAAGATTTGACACCAGGGAAGCATGGTAATAGAAAGAGAAAGCGCAAGCCTGAGGAATTGAATTGGACTAAATTTAGCATTTTTTTTTATTTGCCTTACTGGAGTAAGTTGAAGTTAAGGCACAATTTAGATGTAATGCATATTGAAAAGAATATTTGTGAGAGTATATTGGGAACCTTGATGAGTATAGATGGGAAAACAAAAGATACAGTCAAGTCAAGGCAAGATTTGGAGGACATGAACATTCGCAAGGAGTTGCACTTAATTAAGAGGAGTGATGGAAAATATGTGAAACCTGCTGCATGTTATGTCATGAAAAAGAGAGAAAGGCAGGATTTCTGTGAGTTTCTAAAATCTATTAAATTTCCTGATGGGTATGCTTCTAATATCTCTCGTTGTGTTAGTTCGAGTGATCAAAAGATATCTGGGTTGAAAAGTCATGACTGCCATATACTTTTACAACGGTTACTTCCTGTTGGTATTCGAGGATCGTTAAACAATGAAGTATCAGACGTAATAGCAGAGTTGGGTCATTTTTTTCAACGGTTGTGTTGTAAGAAGTTGAAGAAGTCTGAATTAGAGAAAATGAGAGAAGATATTTGCTTGATTTTATGTAAACTTGAAAAAATATATCCTCCAGCTTTTTTTGACATAATGGTTCATTTGCCTATTCATTTACCGAATGAGGCTTTGATTGGTGGACCGGTTCAATTTAGATGGATGTATCCAATTGAAAGGTAAAAAAAACACATTCATTATATAAATTATTTTGTAGAAGTTGTAATTGATGTCTTTGATAATTATGTTTTTGTAGATCATTATGTGAATTGAAGCAGAGTGTGCGCAATAAAGCTCAACCAGAAGGTTCAGTTGCAGAAGCTTACATTGCAAAAGAGTGTTTAACTTTTTGCTCAATGTACTTGCGGGGAATTGAGACTAGATTCAATCGAGATGAGCGAAATAATGATATAGTAACTGATGATAGTTTATCAATTTTCTCTCAAAAATGCCGCCATTTTGGTGCAACTAAATATGTTGAGTTATTAGAGGAAGAGTTCAATGTGACACAATGGTTTGTCTTCCAAAATTGTGAAGAGGTTGAACCATTTTTCGAGTGAGTATATAATTAGATTTTAAACTTACAAAAATAATATGTTAAGTATTTGAAATTTGTTGAAATGCATATTGATATTATTTATTACAGGAGGCATAAAGAGGAGCTTCACTTAGCTGGTTGTGAAAATGTAGATAAAGAACATAGAGAGCAATTTCCCGCATGGTTCAAAAATCATGTAAGATACTTTGGATTTTGAATATTGTTTGCAATTGTAAAATATCTTATTATCATGTTGTTGATTTTTAAAATCTTACTTTTCTATAGATGACTCAAATATATCATGATGAACCATCAGAAGCAAACGAATCTCTATATTCATTAGCATGTGCACCACATAGGTGTGTAAGAAAGTACACTGGATGCATCGTGAATGGAGTTAGGTTTTTAACTAAAGAACGTGATGGTCGTCGTAAAAGTCAAAATAGTGGGATTGTAGTAGAGGGGAACCATGGTGAAGATATCATAGATTTTTATGGGGTATTAACTGATATAATTCAATTGGATTATGTGAAAGATAGACATGTAACTGTATTCAAATGTGAATGGTTTGATCTTGGGAAAAAAAAATCAGGGATACAAAAGGATGGAAATATAATAAGTATTAAAGTTACAGGAAAATGGTATGAGAATGATTCTTATATACTAGCTGATCAAGCACGACAAGTTTTCTATATTAATGATCCTAAATTAGGAGGTAATTGGCGAGTAGTGCAACCATTTCAACATAGGCATATATACGATGTTGATGAGATTCAAGAAGAAGTAATGGATGTTGACGATTTTTCCTTTGTGGAAGATGGAGTATATCAAGGGAATGATGTTGATGACGCATTTGAAGTTAGTCTTGGTGAAATACAATCATTGAATAGAGAGGACATGGATCCTGAAGATGTTGAGGAGTTGGTAATTTCAAGACTACCTGAAGTTGTTGAGGAGAACTTAGAGGATGTCGATGAAGAAGATGAGTTAGATGAAACTTTGGTTGATTATTGTAGTACTGAGGATGATTCTCAGCAACATAGTGATTCTGAAAACGATACTGATGATGACAATAGTTAACTCAACAGAACACAGGTGCTCTAATAAACTCATTCTATTCTTCAAACTTTTTCAGTTTCTTTGATGTATTAATGCTCTAATAAACTCCTCGGATATTATTTGTTTGTGTATTCAGGGAATGCAGTGTAAATCGAATCAAAAGTGGGGAGTTGGAGCTTGATTCTGAAGTACATAATTGAAGGCGTTATGTCATTGCCTACGCGATAGTCGTTTGCTTTCAAGTGTTTATCTAGAAGCAAAATTATGTCCACCGTTCAAATTGATTTTGATTTTGGAAACCTTATTTGCTGCTACTAGCATTTATTTTCATCTTTCTTACTATTTTTCAAGTGTATAAGATTTCTTCTTTCATTTCATTTTGATTTCTTACTATTTTCCACGTCATTCTTTGTTGGCTACTTAATAAGTACAAGATTTGAAATGATATCAAGGATTAATTGTTATGTTGAATGCTACGCAAAGAAGGATTACAAATTGGCGCAGCATCCAGATATAAATGTGCCGAATCTGCAGATGATAAAGCTGATGTAGAGCTTCAAATCCAAGGAGTATGTCCGCGAGACTTTTGCTTGGATGCATTACTACTGGTACCTCACCAATGACGACATCAAATTTCTTCGCACTTACCTTAATTTGCCTTCAGATATTGTCCCTGCTACTTTGAAGAAATCTGCCAAGCCTTTACAATGATCATTCTTGTTTATTTGTTTTCAACTCTCATTAACAACATTATTTTTCATGCTACAGGTTTCTATCATGCAAATTGCTTCTGAAAAGGTGGTCCATATCTTTGACCTGATAAAGTTGTTTGAAGATGTACCTGATATTTTGGACAACTGCCTGACTCGCATATTTCATTCACCTAGAATTTTAAAGCTTGGTACGATATAGTAATTATAAGATAAGTCACTCTTGTAAGATTATATAATTTTGCTAAGTTAATATGGAAAGCTTTGTCAGCTAAATTTTGGTTTTTTATTTGGGAGAGAGGCAGGGGTGGGTGGAGTGGGGAGAAAAGTTTCCAAAGTTACTTGTTAGAAATAAGGCCAGAGTCCAGGCTACTGCATGTCTTGTTATACATAGTATTGATAGGAAAATAGGTTGACATCTTCTTTTGGTGTTACAATTTATGATCCTTGTAATTTCACAACTTGTAGGCTATAACTTCCAGTGTGATGTGAAGCAGCTAGCTCTTTCTTATGGAGATCTGGAGTGTTTCAAGCACTATGAGATGCTGCAGTGTATGATTTGATGATGTTAGAAGTACTTAGACAGTGATGACTGACATTGAGGGGGGCCCCACCTGCATTGCTGGATTTGATATATTGTTGTGGATATACTACTAAAATCTTGTGTAATGAGAAAGATGCAACCAACTGTGACCATGTCTGTGTGATTCTTGTGGATATCACATCTTGTATTCTTATTCCACTCATACAGGGACCTGGTGGAAGGGGTGGTTTTGGTTGTGGATCCGGTGGATATGGTGCGGGGGCTACTAGCTCTAATCTTCCTTAAGATGCCGCTTCATTGCTTTGTAAACTCCAAATATTGATGGGTAATGGGTAATAGTTTTAGGCTCGAGCAGATGTGTTGTGTTGTGAAAGCAGTTCCAACTAGTGTTGTGTCTTACGGTTTTGTGGCAGTAGAGATATAATTTGTTATTGTATTTGAAATATGATGAATTAATGACAGAATCATTAGTTTTTGGCTTTTCTTTCATATTGAATGGTTTAACCAGTTATCATATGAATGCTCAAGGTTCTTGCACTTTCTTTAGGATTTCAGCAATCAAGCTCGTTTGTTTTATTACATCATTGAATTATCTTGAAGTTAAATGCGAGCTCTTGGATTTTGTTTGTTCTGGATTTCTGTAGGATGGGATTAACGACTATTTTCATATGCTTATTATTATCAATGGCGGATATAGTGACCATTGGTTCAACAAATGTGATGGTAAATTAACCAGAATCTAACATTGTAAAGAAGCATAGTTGTTCATCTTGCTAGGACATTATAAGTCTAACAGTTGTTGTCTATCAGCTGCAAAAACTAAATCCCAAAATCCAGGCATATAGTTGTTTAACAGTTGTTGGATAGAGTGACCATTGGTTCATTATTGCTTTCTTTCTTTCTACTTCTTATCTTTGCATTTCTAACCTACTCCTCTTTACTTTGTCACTCTATTTGGTCCCATCCCCACTCCATCTCTTTTTCTGTCACTATTTTATTTCATTTGATGCGACTTCCCCCTACTTTAATTTCGTGTAAATATATAATTTAATTAGTGATATTTTTATAGTGAACAATACTTAACATTTTAAAAAGAATATTTATGATATTATTTTTTTTATTTATTCGGGTAGTATTAACCGTCTTAATTATGATTATAAAAATAAAATAAATATATTTAATAATATTTTTTTTATAATTATTTTAGTGACACAAATAATATCTTACCATAATTCCATTATTAATAAATATACATATACAAGAAGATTATATTTATTTTCTACACACATACTATATAATTTAGTTAAATATGTACTCCATTATCTCCGTTTGTACTATAACGAGTAGATGTTAGTATAACGAGTAGTTATAATAATAATAATAATAATAATAATAATAATAATAATAATAATAATAATAATTGTTTTTATTATTATTGTTATTATTATTATGATTATTTTTATTATTGTTGTTATTATTGTTGTTATTATTATTACTATTATCATAATTTTTATTATAATTATTATTATTATAATTATAATTATTATATTTATTATTATTACTACTACTATTATTATTATTATTATTATTATTATTATTACTACTATTATTATTATTATTATTATTATTATTATTATTATTATTATTATTATTACTATTATTATAATTACTATTAATACGAGCGAGACTCGGATTCGTTAATAATATGAGTATAATCTGAGCATTAAAAATAGTTCGAATAAAAATATTAGTAGAATCTGAGCAAAGTTATACTCGACTCGTTTAAGATTCAAACTACTCGAATTCTTGATTGTGATTCAATACATACTCGGTTAATACATATTTGATTTGATGTTCGATACATTCTCTTATAATATATACAAATTTAAATCGAATTAGGATAATTAGTTATTATTTTGTTTTGTTTTTATTTTTAATTGTTATTTTATATTTGTAAAGTGTAATAATAAATATATTTTCTCATTTCTAAGTAAAACAAGAAATTCAATTTATAATTATATTTATTATAAAACTAGTCGAGTCGAGTCGAATCTGAGTAGGATTTTTCAAATATAATTCGAATTCGAGTATATACGAATTTATCATTTCGAGTCAAATTCGAGTAGATCTCTGTTCGCTTCGATTCGAATCGTTTACACCCTTAATTATAATAATAATAATTATTATTATTATTATTTATTAGTACTATTATTATAATTATTACTATTACTATTAGTACTATTATAATAATAATAAATATTATTATTGTTATTACTATTATTATTATTATTAGTTGTAGTGTTATTATTGTTATTATAATTATAACTATTATAATTATTATTATTATTATTACTACTACTATCAAATGTTTGTTATTTATTTATGATCATAAATAAAGTTAAAGTTAAAAAAAAAATCTAAAATACTTTAAATGTTATTTCAAGTGCATAATATTAGTCTAAAAAAGTCTTTTGGAAATTAATTTAAAGTAACTTTATTTTTTGGTATTGTATTTAACATTCAGCTAAATAACAATTAGGGAGGGCTTCGCTCAATTCTTACCGTGTTTGGAGTTGTGCGCGAAAGGGAAGCAATAGATGGTTTTGCTCAATTCTTAGCCAGCATTGAAGGATCAACCAGATAGATGCTAGGTCTCTACCAATTTGTTTTCCCCTCTACTCCTTAGCCATAGTTTAGGCGGGAGAAATAAAACAGCATTGCCAAATTTTGACGCGATATATTAGCGAGATTGAGATTTGATTGTGCGGATAATGTTTCCTACGGGTGAAGGGATTATCATTAATCCCAAAATTATACCCCAAACTTCATCTTTGCATCTTCAAATTGGCTCCTTCTATCCCAATTGCAGAAGCCCTAAATTGGAAGACCCAAAGACCCGTCAATTATTTCAAAGGTATTTTTTCTAACAACTTTATTCATCCGTATTCGATTAGTTGTTGTACTGATTCATATATACAGACTCATGTATGTATATGTGTATTTGTTTGTGTAAGAGACCAAGTTCTTATACTTTTTGCAATTGAGCTATAATTGAACTGCTATGAATTGAAATAGAATAAAGGAGATAGGTTTGTTTTGTGGTGATACAAGGAGGCTAAAATGGATTGATAACACAAATAAATTGCTATGATAATGGTGATTTAAAATAGTGCATACATGGTGTTTGTCAAAAGTCCTCTATGGTGATTTAAAATAGTGCATACTGTATCAAATATAATTAATTGATATTCACTATACATGAATAGTTTAAATGATTATACTCAACAAAAATCATACACATCATTAATATCTCTTCAATATGTATTTTAATCACCAAAATACTATTTTTAGTCATCAAAATATTAATTAAACTTTGAACTATTGAATCTTTTCTAATTTTTCATACTCTTCTACAATTTTTTGTTTTCAATTGGACTTCTCTCTCTTTTAATGTAAAGTGCCAACATATGTTCAATTACATCACTTAGCATTACATTTTGGAGATTAAAATATACGTATGATTGTGATGGTATAATGGACTGTTTTGGATATTGTGTTTTCAATTGGACTTCTCTCTCTACTTGGAACAGAATATTAATTTCAGGGTTCAGGCAATGGCAATGGTATAATGGACTGTTTTGGATATTGTGTGTAGTAGTAGTGTAGTTGTAATGGATGAATCAATACACAAATTGCAAGTATTTCTCACTTTCTTGGGCTTCTCTCAGAACAATTCTGCTTTCTCCACCTTTCTATCCTTCCTTGCTTTCTCTCTCCTCGCCTTAATTGCACCTTTTCTCATTACTCTCTACTCCTGCTCCTCCGACTGTAAAAAGTATCAGATTAGTGTATTTGAGCTTGAAATTTTCATCTCTCAGTCAATTGCAGCCGCCATTTCACTCTGCATCTCTCACAATCTTCGTAAGTACGGCGTTAGGAATCTCCTCTGCGTCAACGATCATTTCCACCCCCATTTGATTCCCCGTTACATTCAAATGATTCATGTAAGCAATCAAAATCTGTGTTTTGCTTTGAACTAGGCAAATTAACTTCTTTTTTCACATCTACCTCTTATGTACTAGCGTTGGTTTACAATTATGTCATCTATGCTTTTGCTTTTAATAACATTACCGGTATATGTAAAATGGTCGTGGTAATGGATCCAACTTGTGTTTTTGTAAAATTTCAGTTCTATTTTCTACCTGGAAACAAAGAGAAAAAAGAAGATGAAAATGAAAGGGAGAAAGAACATTGTATACGAACGAACACAAATGCATTTTAATGTACTTTTTAGAATACTTATAATGTGAAAATCACGTGTAGTGGACCTTTGACAAAGTTATTATATCTATGTGTGTCTTGAGTTCCAAACATAGGCGAATGTCACTTAATTATTTTCCCCAATTTTCTACATGGATGTCTAGATGTTTGTTAATACTTTTTGTTTACATTCTTTTGTACCCTGTAGTTGCAAGCATTTATCAGTATTTTGTTAGTTGCAACCATGCAGCTGAACAGGTTCAAAGATAACATTTCTTGTATTTTACTGTATACATTATACCCAAAAAGAAAAAAAAGAAGAAGCCCCAAGCCCCATCCTGTTTATTCTAGTGGCCTAGACCTTAGATTACTATTAGTTTGTCAGCTATCAAAGGTGTAAGATAGGGACATGATATTTAGAGAGATTTATATTGTATAATTGTTTACGATTGCTGGTTAATATTTACATCATTGTTTCAGCGACCTTTTCTTTTAATCATATAAGAATGCATGGTTGATACCCTTTGGTCGTCGACAATGTGATTGATAATTAAGATAAAATTTGCCTAGGTTTCCATTTAGTTTCCCTCTAGCCCTGCTTCATGTTCTCTCTAGACTCTTTACGATTAAAATGTAATAACATAAATTTCTATTAAAAAAAATGATAAAAAAGAAAAAGTAGTGTGCTGCAACTTGCTCCCATTATTATCTTCTTACTAAAATTATTTTGTGAAAAACAAAACAATAATCACATAGGAACAGGAGAGTTTAAAGGTTTTATATTTTTATTACAGGAATTAAATTGTACCTTTGTGTCAGTTCAGTATTTATCTCTGCCATTTTATTTGGCTTCAGGTTTTTTTGGTTTTCAGCTTTTGTATATTTTTTTAATTGGCGAGGTCAGGGGTCTTAAATTTTTAGTCTAAGTATCTTAAATGATGTGTCACTATTATATTGTTTATCCTTATAAGGAATGTATTGCCATTAAAGTGAAGTTGTATATTTATAATTATACAAGCAGCTTATCTTTATAATTAGTTAATACAATTCTAATACATTTAATTTAACTTATTTTTTTCTTACAAGTTTTATAAATGGCTCCTGGAAGTGGACACAAACTGAAAGTGAAAAGCAATGCAAACAAGACTAAACAAATTCTCGTTGATCGTAATTCTAAGCCAGCTGATTCGATAACTCAGAGAGGTATCAAAGGACTTTTTAACAAAGAAAACGTGGCTTCTGATGGTGGGAAATCTAATACTGAAAAGGAACCATTTGTAATCCTTAAAGAACATAATAATTCATCCAAAGGTAGTGAACATGCTACTAAAAGTCAGACATCTGAAATTAATCTCACGCCACAAATCTCTAGAGTTCCAGCAATTCAAAGGCTTGAAATTCCATTAACTCAGAGTCCAAGAATTCCAACAACTGAAAATCATGTAGCTCCAACAACAGAAAGTCCTGAAATTCAATCAAATGAGAAAGCCCCGTCAACTGAAACAAGTATTGAAACAGGTATGAATTCTCTTGTTTTTTTCTCTTAAAAAAAATTATACTAAGTTCTGAAGTAACTAATAATCTTATTTGTTATGTATGCAAAACAAATACTATAACAAGTATGTAATGTTCATACAGCTAGCTCTAAGAAAAGGAGTCGTGGTCCAACAATGGGCAAGGGGATTATGAAGTATTTTGTAGCTTCAGGGAGCAAAATGAAAATCAATGTGGATCCATCCATAGGAAGACCTATAAATGGAGATGAATCTGCAAAGCTAGCAAGTCAAATTGGCGTAGTAACTCGAGATGTCCTTCCAGTGCCCAAAAGGTGGAAAGACGTAGATGACGAAAAGAGTTTGGAACCAGGCTTTGATCATATAAATGTATATATCGAAACTAATAACTTTTTTTATTATATCAATTTATTTTTATCATCATCTAAAATATGCTAATATGATATGTAGATCCACATGGATGTTAATGTTGATACTCCAGGAGTGAAACAATGTTTGATTGATAGGCTGAAATCTAGTAGCCGACAAAAGCGTTACAAGTTACATATGCACTACAAGAAGTTTGCAACTTTGGTAGAGGCTAAGAATAACAAGCCTTCTTTTTGTCCTTGTAAAAAAAATTGGGAAGCATTGTGCGACTATTTTGCAACACCTAAATTTAAGGTAATAATACAAAAAGTTAAGATGTTTAAATGTTAAGGTTCAGTGTTTAGGTTATACCTATAGTTTTGATACATTGCTTACAATGTCATTGTTCTTGTTTTTATAGCACACAAGTTTTGTGAATGGTGGGAATAGAAGACAGGTGAGGGCTCCACATATTTCAGGCAGAAAGCCGTTTACTGTTCGACGACACGAGATTGTAAGTGTTCTAAACTTGTACTTTTGTACTACTTTCATTCTAATAACATTTAATTGAATATATCTTATTTTGGGATATGGAATTGGGGTCTTATGGGAGTTTTTTGGATCTTGTTTTGCTGGAAGGGTTTTTGTTGCCCCAATTTAGATCTGTTTGGAATTTGTTTGGTAAACTTTGTGTTAATGTTATCCTACTTTTCTACTGCTATGGGTCTGCTATGGTTTGGGTATAAAGTAGATGTATTGGCTTGGTTTGGGTATAAAGTGAACAAAATGAATTCAGCCTGACAAGACCATTTTAGATGTTCTTACAAACATACCTTCAATTTAAGAGAGAAAATAAGTAAGCGAAAAGAGAATAAAAAGAGAAAAACATGATAGAACAGTAAATTTTCCTCAAAAGACCCAAAGAGGATAGTTTAATCACAAATATGGTTGTAATCTTTTTTCTTCCTTTTAATATAGTTTAAATTTAGCAAAAAAAATAACCTTTAATTGATGCATAATTCTAATGTATTTGGCATATTTTTTCCTGTCCTAGTCTCAAAAGGAGCTAAATGGAGATCCTTGTGATATGATTGATTTGTATAAACGTACGCATTATTCAGAGAAAAAGGGTTGGTCAACCAAAGTGGCAGAAGAGAATTGGGTAACTTTCGTATCTATTTGTTTAAAATCCAGCCTTTTCTATGTTAATGATTGTAATTAACTGTATATACCTTCTTACATCCACGTGTTTTAATAGGAGTTGATGAAAAAAAAGCGAGATCAATATATAGAAGAAGGATCCGAGAAGAACACAGATGAAATAGTCTTGGAGGTTCTTGGCCATGGATCTGGTTACATTAAAGGCCTTGGGTATGGTCCAAAACCTCCAAGCAGACGCATCACATCATCTGATTTAGCTACCCAACAAGTCCAAAAGGAACTTCAAGATACGCAACAAAAGCTACAAATGTCTAACTCTCAAGTAAATGATCTTAAGACACAAGTGGCTGAATTTGAGACTGAAGTGTCTGATTTGAAAACTCAATTGGTTGATCAAGGTGCAAATATCAACAAACTTATGGCAATTATGGCTGCTAATGGGATGAACATATACTAGAGAAAAATATCATGTAAGTAATAAATACTTTTAAACTTCAATTAAGCTTTCAAATGTTGCTTTCCATGGTTGAATTTGTGTTAATGCAGATTTTTGATATTATACGAAACTTTATAAATGAGTGAATAATGAACTCTGAAGTAATGATAGTATAAGATGAATCTGTATGTGGCTTTTTTTTTTCATTCCCAAAAAATACGTTTAAATTATATGGAAATTGATTTTGGTTGCTATAATGCTAGTATAGTTATAGTTCTGGAAAATTCACAATTTATTATTTAAACATTTCTTTCATTATATACATTTATTTTTTAATTTCATAAGTATTTGATTGATTTATGTCTATATGTTCTTTTGATTTGCAGATAGAGTTTTTTCTGGAAGGTCAATAGCCACCACAAGGTTGAAGGTTTTAATTAAGCATTTTCTTAGGATATGGATTTTAGAATTTCAGCTGTTTGGATTATATAATTTGGTTTTGTGGTACTTAGATTATATAAGCAACTATTTATTGCCTAGCTAGTTGGGTATTTTGTTGAATCAATGAATCTACTATTTTTTTATAAGATAATTACTTTTTATTTTAATGTTTATTGCCTTTTGTCTCTTATATTATATACAGGTGTAAAGTTGATTTAAAAAGCTAACTACATGTATTATATTTTTTAAATTGAAAATTGTTAATGTAACAATACATTTTGAATGTCAAACAACTTAATATGACCTCCACATCATCACGATTTATAATCATTTATTGGCAAATAATATTTGGTCAATGAAAATTAAAATTTAATGACGAATAATATTGACTCTTTAGAATTAATAATATTGTCATTATATATATTCATTTAGTTATGACAATTGATATTGTCACTAATATTAACTATTTTGTGACAAGTTATGCCGTCACTATTATATATCATTTAGTGATGCCTTTTAATTTTGTAACTATTAATAGCTCTTTATGTGACGAGTTCCATCGTCACCATAATTATTCAATTAGCGACATAGAAAAATGTGTCATAGAAATTGACTCTTTGGTGACAAACTATATCGTCACTGTATATATTCATTTAGTCACAACAACTAATTTTGTCACTATTAGTAACTCTTTTTGTGACGAGATGTATCGTCACCATAAGTATTCAATTAGTGACATTGAAAAATGTGTCCCAAAAATAACTCTTTGGTGACAAATTATTTTGTAATATTATTTAAAATATGAAATGACAACGACATAATTGTCATGTTAAATATATTATTAGGTGACAAATTTTTCTGTCGTCATTTATTTTCTTATTTTGGGTGACGCTAAACACAATAACATGACGAAAGAATAATCATAAATATGACAATATTGTCGTCATTAAAATTAGATGATTTAAATAGAGTAACATATTTTCGTCACTAAAACAATATCATTTAATGACGAAAAATAATTTTTGTCATTTAATGCACCAAGTTTTGATGACGAAACATAATATAGAGTGACGAAAGTTTCATTCAAATAGTGACGCTATTAACGTCACTAAAAGTAATTAATTATAGTGACAAAGATGTAGATCGTCACCATAAGTTAAAACATTTAGTGACGACATCAAATATTGTCAAATAAACCTAATACCACGCTCATACGGTGACGGTCTTTGTGACGATTAACAATCGTCACTAAATGTTTTAGTGACGAAAAATGAATTTTATGTGACAAATTTTAGCGTCATTTTTTGTGTGATTTCTTGTAGTGAGTGCGAGATATATAAAGATCACAAAAGTCTAAAATATATCTTCACTCAGAAGGAGCTAAACATGAGGCAGCGCCGATGGTTAGAATTAATCAAGGATTTCGACTGTGAGATTCTGTACTATATATCTGGGCAAAGCAAATGTGATGGCTGATGCCTTAAGCAGGAAGGGCAAAGCAAAATTAATGCAGCTGACAGTTCAAGAGGAGTTGATAAAGGACTTTGAACGTCTGGAACTGGAGGTTAAGTATCCGATAGAGACGGACGAAAAATTATTTACCGTAACAGCAGGTCCGACTCTACTGGATAAGATAAAGGAGGCTCAAGAATTTGACCAAGTGTGCATTGACATTAAGAAGCAACTATCAGAGGGAAAAACGTTGAAGTACAAGATTAACAGCACAGGATTGCTGAGGTTCGAGGGAAGGATCTGGATACCATACGTACCAGACTTAAGAGAAGAAATATTGTAGGAGGCCCATAATACGAGATTTTTGGTACATCCGGGTAGCACCAAGATGTATCAAGATCTTCGTCAGCATTATTGGTGGCCGCATTTGAAAGGAGAAGTTGCAGAATACGTCAGCCGGTGTTTAACTTGTCAGAGGGTCAAGGCAGAGCACCAGCGGCCGAGCGGATTGTTGCAACCTTTGGAGATTCTAGAGTGGAAGTGGGAGCACATCACAATGGATTTTGTGGTAGGACTTCCAACGACACCGAAGGGTCAAGACGCCATCTGGGTGATCGTAGATCGTTTGACCAAGTCTGCCCATTTTATACCGATCAAGATCAGGTACAAACTGGAGCAGTTAGCAAAACTTCACGTAAAAGAGATAGTATCTCGAGATGGAGTACCGTTATCTATTGTATCTGACAGAGATCCGCACTTCACGTCAAATTTTTGGAGAAGTCTACTGGAAAGAATGGGAACACAATTGAGGTTGAGTACAGTGTATCATCCTCAAACTGATGGCCATAGCGAGTGAACGATTCAGACCTTAGAGGACATGCTCCGGGCGGTTGTGATGGATTTAGGGGGCAGCTGGGACGATCACTTGCCCTTGGTAGAATTCGCTTACAACAATAGTTACCATGCTAGCATTGGCATGCCACCGTACGAAGCGTTGTATGGGAGGAAGTGTCGAACGCCGATATGTTGGGATGAAGTTGGTGAACGGAGATTATTGGGACCAGAATTGGTACAACAGACCATGGAAATCATTAAAGTAATAAGACAGCGGTTGGTGGCAGCTCAGGATCGTCAGAAGAAGTATGCCGATTTACATCGTCAGAAACGCGACTTTGAAATTGGTAGCTTTGTGTTTTTGAAGGTATCTCCCTGGAAGGGGAAGATCCGTTTTGGAAAGAAGGGCAAATTGAGCCCTAGGTTTATAGGACCTTTTGAAATATTAAGAAAGATAGGCGAAGTGGCGTACGAGGTAGCATTACCTCCTGAACTTGAGCACATTCACAACGTGTTCCACGTATCAGTGTTACGTCCATATAAGCCAGATTACAAGCATGTTATTTCCTATGAGCCAATTCAAGTCGAGAAGGACTTATCGTACGAGGAGATTCCTGTCCAAATACTAAATAGGAAAGAGCAGAGGTTGAGGAATAAAATCATTCATTCCGTTAAAGTTCTCTGTAGGAATCACGCGGTGGAAGAAGCCACGTGGGAACTCGAGGAGAAGATAAAGGCGAACTATCCGCAATTATTTGAGTAACCCTAGTTTAAATTCCGAGGACGGAATTTTTATAAGGGGAAAGGATGTAACGGCCAACAATTTTAAACCTTGTTACCAAATTATTTTGATATGTGAAATTTATTTTATTTAATTTTACGGGCTTAATTGGATCTATGTAGGTATTATTTAATTATATAACTTTATGGTCCAATAATTTCCTTTGCATTAAAGGGATTCACTAATAGTTTGAATAAATTAGTGATTTAATCCTAAGAGTTGGTTGGCAAGAAAATGGGGAAAAATCTAAATAAATAATTTTATTTTATCATTATCGGATTAAATAATTCGAATGAGGAATTATTGTTAAAATAAATATTTTAAATAATTAATAATTAAATTTCTTATTTAAATTAAATACTAGCAAGCATAGTGCTATTAATTGGGTTATCTCTCTTTTATTTTATTTTATTTTATTTTATTTATTTCAGCTGATCCAATATCAATTGGGTCGAACCCATTTTCCTTTTTATTTCCATGTTGGGTTAACCGAGTGGACTGGATAGATCTTAGGTATTAAATCAATTGGGCTAAGCCCATTCCTTTTTTTTCCTGCCGGTTAAACCATTTTATCAATCGGTATATCAATTGGGGGGTTAAACCGAGCAAAGAAGGGATCCTAAGCCCTAGACTCTCAACTCAGACAAACCGAGAAGAAGGAATAGGGGTGAGCCGAACCTAGCAACCTAGGGCCCTCAATCGGACGGGACGAGAAAAGAGGGGGAGGTCACACCAAGTCAGACACCAGCGACATCATGGAGCGATCGACTGTTTGGATGGGGGTATGAGCCTAGCGACCGGTGGACTGTTCAAGGTTCGGGGCGGGCAAAGCTAGAAGGCCATGGGCGACCGAACGTTCATCGATCGGACCAGAGGATTAAGGCATCGGTGATTTGACCGGTGGAAACGCACGGCTTAAGGGTGCCGGCTGAACAGCTGGGCTCGGACGGGTATTGTCATAGACCCTCAACAGACCACTCCCTCCTACCGTTGGTCCTTGATTGATCAATTAAGGTAATACCCAGCTAATTGGGTAAATAATTTGCTATAAATTGGGAACCCAAACCCTAGCCATGCTGCCGATTTTCTTTGAGTCCAAATTAAAGAAATAGAAATCACAGAAAGGAGAGAGAACAGGGGAAGTTGGTTGTGAATGTCCGGCTTGACCACCTACTTTGGGAGAAGAAGAAGAAGGGCAATCCGATCGACATCAAGGTATAACAATGGATTTATCGAGCTACTGTGATGATTTTCCTGTTTGGTTTTGTGTATTTTTTTTTTCTCTTTCTTTTCTTCTATCTGTACTTGAGAATTGTATTGTTCCTTTTGCATTGGGTGTGATTGTGTTTGGGTTGTGCTGCTCCCTGATATTGGATTGTATTTGTTTTTTTTGGGAACTCTGGTATGGATGAACCTTAAGGTTCTGGCAGCTTAGTTTTGTATCGTGTATGGGCTAGTGTCGAGTTTAGGATGCCCAACAGATGCTTGATATAATGCCTGAACCAAACTTTTGTTTCATTTGGTATTATCTGTACTGCCCATAACATTGTTGATATAAAAATCGATTTTGGCCATTCACAGAAAACTGCAACCAGTGTTGTCATTATTTTTTTTTCTTACTGTGTTGAACAATGCTCTAGTTGGCTTGAAAAATGATTAAAGAAAATTGTTCTATCGTGGGATGATGTGGCTGTTGAATTGTGGCATGCCTATATAGGAATAAAACAGGATTATTACCCTTAATAATCTTATGCAACAATTGAACTATTTTCGGATTGGGTTGCTTAATTCATTAGCTTGTTCAACCGAGGTAACTAGCAAATAAAGTCTAATTGTTTAACTATTATCTGGTGACAAATTAAGTGTAATACTATGGAACTAATTATTAGTTATAATAATACACTAATAAAATAATTATTACTTAATTATTATTTAATTAATATTAAATAATAATTAAGTAAAGTTAATAAATTAATTATTTATTATTTGATATCTAATAATAAATAAAGATAATAAATGTTTAATGATTATTAAATAATAATTAAGTATGAGTAAAGTTAATTATTTAATTAATGTTGAATAAGGAATAAGGGGAAATAATTACTTAATTACTCTTAAAGGAATAGTAATTAAGTGCAAATAAAACTAAATAAGTGATCAATAATTATTTAGTTGCTATTAAACCATAATGCACTAATAAATTATTAATTATTTTATAAATAATAACTAAGGATTACTATCCAATAATTAAAGACAAGCAAGGTTACCGATATGAATCTTCTAATAATAAGTAATCATGATTTACTATTACTTATTTTTAAATAATCGCTAGAGGTCATTTATTTAACTACTGTTTAGCTGATGTTGAATAGTAATTGAATGTCGATGGGGGTTAATAGGGTAATGTAAATGAATTAAACAGTTATAAGTGACTGTTAGAGAGTGTTATCACTTCAGAGAAATATTGTTAGAAAATAATTTCTCGGTCTACAGATTAATTAAGTATCTCATGGGATTGAGGATGGTGTATTGACTTATATGCTATGTGAATTATTTATCTGCTAAATAAATAGCATAAGAGGGTGTACCGATATATGACTATGCTATGTTAATTGATGAATCGACTTTATCAAATGATAAGTCATTCAAGGCCAATTAGTTAAAGCTAAAAATTGTTGTAGCTGAACAAACAGGCAAGTTCCCTAACTCAAACTCGAGTTATTATTTTTCAAGCATATTGGTGGATAATTATTGTTGATTATTCCACATCTATGATTTATTATTGAATGTTCACATTTATTGCAAGTTTTCTTTAACCCTACTCAATTATTTTCGAGCAGGCTACTATTGTTTATAGCATGAAATTTTATTTCCAAGAATGTTTAAGTGGTTTAATCAATTTACAATTAATCCACATCGATATTATTGATATTCGCACTCGGTGCATTTGAATTCGTACAGTCTTGGATTCGTACATTATTAAAGTTCCGTAATTCACGAACTATTTAAGATTTAGTCTGGACCTTTGTTCGGTCAGGCAAATATATGAGAATTTATAAAAGCTATCCGAACCAATCAATGGTATGGATTCTTAGACTGAAACGAACACCCCTTTTTATTATAGGGGAGTACCCAGGTATCTAATATAAGGTACCAATAGCAGAGTTAAATGTTATGCATATACATAGTGTACGCGAGGCTGATCCCCTCAAGTACTTATTCTGTAGCCAGTAACCAAAGGGCCAACCAGCTATTGACTCCTTTGGAAGTTATTGTTCAGAATCTACTTGACTATCAATTGTTCTAAAAGCAATAATTGTTCTTGCTTCTGATATTTATATTGTTGAATTCTCTTTCTATATTCCCTTCATCATGATATATCCCCTATTGTTGTATTTTAAACTTGCTGAGCAACTAGTTGTTCACCCTTACTATATCATGACTTTCATTGCAGCTAAACCCGAGACATCAGGAAAGGGCAAAGGTAAAGAGAAGATGAAGTGATAGACTTCACGTAGCTGGCTTTAGTTTATGTTTAGTGTAATTGCTATTTATGTAATTTAAACCCTGATTATTATTTAGGGTATGTTTTGGTGTTATGTATTAAGGTTATTGTATCTTGGGACTAGTAACACATTTCTAATGAACAACATATGTTTGTTATATTCCGCATTTTAGTCAATGTATGTTGTTAGAGGTGAATGTGTATTGGATGGTGATGACCGAATCCGGGTAGTTGGAGACCCGAATTTGGGGGCGTCACAGGGTTAGCTTCATAACCCATAGAACTATAATACCATAACAACAAATAAAATTAACAAACACGAAATCATAGCTTTATAGTCCTCTAAAAAGTCCGAATGTCCAAGTTCATGTCCAAAGTCCATTGTTCTTGCTCCATTAAGCCAATGTAAGGATTTCTTGCATTTTTGTTCCACTTTGATGTTATTAATGGCTTACATAGTCTCTTAACAACATATATAAACATCTAGAACAAACAAAAATATCCAGAATCGCTAGAAAATCAATCCACAAGCTCAAGAGCTCAAAAACTAAGAAAACTTGGAAACTCAACAAGAAATCGAATGGAATGGATTTGATTGATTGTTTACCTCTGTAAATCCTTCCTAGATGTTAAGGAGCTCGACTAGGCTTGATTTTGAGGGTCCTCCTTGCTTAGATTCTCGTCTTCTTCTACCCGTGCCTTCTTCTTCTTCCTCCTTCCTTTTTTCTGGCGACCTTCTTCTTTTTTTCCGGCGACTTCTTCCTCCTTTCTTTTCTGCAACTCGCTCTCTCTCTCACTCTATCTGCTGAACTTAGCCAAGGAATGGAATGGGAGGGGATGAATTATTTGGGAGAAATGGAGTAAATTTGGGAGAAAAATGGGAGTGGCTCAAGGTGGCCAAAAATTCAAACTTGCCGGCAACCTCCCTTCTCTCTCCTCATTTTCTTATATTTGATTGGTTGATGGGTTTTGGTTGGTTCCCTCTTAGAGTAACAAGCCAAAATAAATACCTAAATACACAAAAATATATCCGAAAACTTTCACTTTTGTACCAAAACTGGTAAATAACTCTACCCAAAATTAAAATGGGTACTCCCGTAAATTATTGGGACGCACAAAAATAATTATTATGGAATTTATCCAATTATTCGGAACACCCATATAATACATTTCGGATACGGATAAAATCACGTATATCAACTCAAATAAAATTTTTGACATTTGGAAAAATTATTCGTACGTATACACGTATTTATGAAATTTATCAAAATCGAAAAAGACACAAAAATATTATGGCGTGAATAGTGTCTCGGGAAACCTGCCCGTGAATAGTGATTTAGCGACACTACGTGAAATCAATTATTCACTTAAACAACACTATAACACGTAAAATTTCATGTATTCACATAATCCAGGTTGTCACACAACCTTTAAACACGTAACACAAAAATAATATTAATAAAATATAATATATTCATTAATATTCAAAGATTCGAATTACAAGGTAAATCCAGAATTCCCGGTCGTTACATTAAGTACCCAGATTTGGGGGCGCCACATTTCTTACATGCTTCAATCTTCCTCTTAGCTACTCCTTCATTCCATTTGTTGTTGTTATTGTTACTATTCCATTTCCTTTTGAAAGTCCATCCACCTTCACTATTATTACCTTCACCCTCATTCTTTCCCTCAAACCTTTTCTTTTTCTGTTCGTGTAATAACTCGAGATAATCAATAAATATAAATAAAGTTTATAAATGTATATTTAATTTTTAATGAGACTTTTATTGCAGTTTCTTTTATTAAAAACAAATAAACAAATGAAGTAATTTTGTACAAGGGATTTGGAAAGGACAAGTCAATAGCTTTAGGAAGATAAAGATTAAGAGTTTTTTTTTTACTAATTAGAAGGCTCAAGAAGACTTTAAAGCAGCATACCATGCGCATCATATTTTTTTGCCTACTTAGCCTTCCAGTTAAGCCTATATATAAGACTAGTTACTTTCTATTTCTTAAAATAGGTACTACACGTTTTTCCTATCTCTTAAATTAGTAAAAGCTAGTTAACCCCTGAGTAGTTTTTTTTATATATATATATATATATATATACACACACACACACACACATAACCTCCCTACTAATAAATTATATATATATATATATAGATGTACACATATTCTCCCAACTAGTAAATTATATATATATATATATATATATATAGATATACACACATTCTCCCTATATATAAACAACTCCCATACTTAAAGGAGGACAAGAGGAAAAAAAAAAGGAGGTCACGACTATACATTCGGAGAGTAAAAATAAAGTGAGTGAAAATAGAAAATCAAGAAGGGAATAAGAGAAAAGAAAACTTGAAGGTATGCTTCTAACTATTATTTTTATTTAGTACATAATATATGGCTTTATAATTTTATTTTATTTTATTTTTAGAGTAAGGTAAATAAATGTTTAATATTTAATTAATATGACTAATATTAATGATTTGGACAAGAAAATATTAAACTCCGTCGTGAATAGTACTCTGGCGTGAATAGTGCTCTGGCATGAATAGTAATAGTAGATAGAATGAAGAAATGCTAAATTAATATTTTTGGCCATCATGACTAATGATGTTGCAGGACAATTTATTGAGCTAGGAAATAAGTCAACGAAAAACAGGCAAGTTTCTTAACTTATAGAAACTTTGTCTATTGTGCAAGTTCTCTCAGTTTGAGTAAGTTCCTAACTTGTACAAATTTATTATTCTGTGCATGTCTCTGAATTATTACAAGTTTTTCAAACTTATACAAGTTTATTCTTTTGTACAAGTCTCTTAAGCATCTATTTGTTTTTGGTAAAAAAATTCCTTAAATTTTGAATATTTCGTTCAATTAATTGTTATCATGCGATATTAAATTTCAATATATTTGTAAGAATTGTTGAACTCTAAATTATTGTAAATATTACTGAGAAAGTCATTGTTTTGACTTACTCTCATATTAAAAAATTATATTATTTTATTTCCAAACCAATTGTTTTGGCTGGAATATCAAACTGAGTTGAACAACCCTATTTTATAAAAGGGGATATTATTGTCGAAAAATTCGACTTATGGTGATAATGTTATGCATAACATAGGGTACAATAGGTTCATCACCTAAAGTGCCTGTGGAGATGGAGAGTCGGCAATTTATATAATTGTGGGACATTTACGTTCTTGGTCCTTATGACCATTCAGTTCAGAAAAGAAAATTATTTGATGCTCGTCAATTTAAATCTGTTCATTATTGAGTTAATCATTATTCTCATTTATGTTTCTGATTTAATTTGCATTCAATTATTAAATTCAATTGACATTCAATTTTGGATATTTTATGTACTAGCTAAGCAAACTAGTTGCTTACTCTTTCGTCAAATTTTCATGTTTTCAGCTAAATCTGAGGAACCTGAAGGATCGGGTGTAAAAGATAAAGGGAAGGGTAAAGCCAACAAGGAAGAATAAATAAATAATTTTGTATTGTTTAATTAAATAATTAACAAGGTGGTATTGTAGAACTATTGTATTAGTTCATATTGTGTAAGTAAGACCTGGTTGTATTATTGTACTTGATATAAAATAGTGAATGTGTAATAATGTATAATAGATTTTGTATAAATGTATAGTGACCACCATACCTGTAGTAGGAAATACTCAAGTATGGGGGCGTTACAGGTTGGTATCAGAGCTGTAGGTTATAACCTTTAGGTTAGAGAACCTTAGGATATAATCTGATAATTTTAAGAATTTAATTTTTAATTGTACTTTTAATATTTTTTTATATACTAAGTAAGTTATTTTTATGTTGTAGAATGGCTGAAGAAGAAGTAATTAGAGACATTTATGAGGTACCTCAGACTGCACCCATAATACCAATAGCAGATCCAGAATAGAAGAGGAGGACCCTGAGGAAGAATACGAAGAAAATTCCACAGAAAATCAGGTATTTTCAAGGTATGTCACAGAGGATGGGGAACCGTCCGAGGAAGAAGGAGAAGAAGGATCTGAGGGAGTAGGATCAGCGTTAGAAGAAGCTTATGCTTTGGTATGTGGGATATTAAATGAAAATAAGGAATTAGAAGAAAAGATTCAACAAGTAGAGGAAAGGATCTTTCAAATAGAGCATCAAAATCAAACCTTGAAGGATGTAAATCAGGAATTGGTAGCCCAAAACCAAGAGCTAGGAACTAGAAACAATCATGTAGAAGAGAGAAACGCAGAGTTGGAAGTTAAGTGTCAACAGTTAGAATAGAAAAACCAAGAACTGTAATATCCTGAATATTTATAGAATTTATAAATATAATATTGAATGACAAAAGTTTTTTTTTCTTCTGTAAAGTTAATTTCGAGGACGAAATTCTTGTAAGTTGGGTAGAATGTAATATCCCAAAAATTTCAAATGTGATCTGACAAGATCTAATAAATATTGTCAATTTAAAACCTAAGAATGATTGCTCAAGTATACGTTGAGCTATCTAAAAGACTAAAAATGATTCGTAGATTCGTATACAATTAGAGGTTAGAACTATAACCTAAGTTATGTGCTATATGAATAAATAAGCTTGTATTGAACTTCAAATGTGTTATATGCTTTCTGTTATGTGTAGTATTTTGTGTTTTAGTTTAAGTAGTTAACCTTAACACTTGTTAAAATCAAGAAGTTAATTTTAGGCTAAAACCTAAATTGAGAAAGGGTTAAAACCTAAACCCTAAAGGATAAACCCCACCCTAGAAATAACCTAGGTTTCCTAGCGAAATGTGTACGTCGTAATAACATTCTGTTTTAAGATTTACCGGTAATACGATGTGAAAACACGTATTATCCAATAAAAGTTTTTCTCAAAAAACGTGCAAATTACTATTCACGGTAATAAGACAAAATAGGGAAAACGACAAAAAGAAATATTTTTGTTACTTTTTGATCGTCTAACCATTTTCTGAGAAATAGTCGCCGAAAACACTATTCACCCAAAAACGCTTTTGTGTCTTTTCGATTTTTCGAAGAATACACGAATGTTAATATTACGAAGAAAGATGGAATATCCAATAAAATTAGAAAATGAAAAACGTAGTTTTTCGACTGGGATAAATTATAGAAGTTAAAAACGAAGAATGCAAGAATAAATATGAGTACAATACGAAATATTATACGATAGAATATAGGATTAATACGAGGTATAATACGCGTGAAATACGATGTAGATACGAATAAATAAACTAAGAATCCATGTGAACTTGAATCGACCAATCAGATGCAAGCATGATGTAATCATGACGTCATCTTCAAAGTAGCACAAAGATGATGTCATCATGATGTCTACTTCAAAGTAGCACAAAGATGATGTCATCATGATGTCATGATGATGTCACGTTGGGCGATGAGGCAAGCGATGATGTCGTGGATTAATGCGAAAAGACTATTATGCCCTAGCTTAGGAAATCCTATAAATAGAAGCCCATCCCATCTTCATTTCTCACCAATTTACAAAATCAAAGAGCAAAATTACTCTCTAGATATATTTCAAGTATTGATAGTTGCCAATAGATAGTTAAAACTTCCAATTTCAAAAGGTAATCATCTTAGTAGTTATAATGTTCGATTTCAATTCGTAGTTATAACTAATTATACATTTTACTAGTAGTTATAATGTCAAAATTCATTTTATATCTAGTGTAGTATATATCATGATCACTAGTAGTTATAATGTCTAAATCATTACAACTATAGTGAAGAAATGATCAAATCGTAAGTAGTTATCATGTTCAAAATTTTCAAAGTGTTCTTCGTGTTCTTCGTGTGTTCTTGAGTAAAAGTCATAAATCTAATATAAGTAGGTTTATGATTTTGGTATTTTTATGTTATGAAGTGTTATTGAGTCTTAGAACATGTTATCTTAACAAATTAATGCTAGTGGTACCATGTTTCACATGATTAACCCAAAATATTTTGATCAAAGTAGACTCATAGACCCTTCTGCCCATTTTCCGAAATTTTAAAGTCCAAATCTGCTTCTGTAATATAAAGAAAGTTGTAGAGGGGGAAATTCTAATGAATTTAGACTCAAGAATCACCCAAAAATGTTTTGAAACGAAGAAGTTATGACAGTTTCCGTAAAGGACGTCAAAGCTGAAAATTTCTTAGAGGCTCTCGGGTTTAAGGACTTAAAAATGAGTTTTTGAGCTAGGATGGTATGGAGCCTATAACACCTATAAAAATAGTTAAGTCAAGTTATTATATGACATATGAAGTAATATAATATGATAAATCTAACCACTTATGCACTAAATGATTGTGTAGGGTTATTTTATCAAGTTTGAGTTTAGTGTTTATTATCCTAAACACCAAGGCAAGTCTTCTAACTTTGTTACCTTTATGCAAGTACTATATCTTGCTATCAATTGTTGTGGAGTTATTGCTTCTTGTTCAGCATAACTTAAGAAATGAATCATTATTCATATATTGCTTGTTCGAGCTTAAATTGTTGTGTCAAGCCAAATTGTTTGGTACGACATCTTATACTGAGAAATGGAACACCTTGATGTAAGGTGAACTGGAAAATTTCCCTTAAAATAAGGTGACGAAAATTCCCTTAAGATAAGGTGACGAACAGTTGATTTTATGTCAACATAAAATGGTAGGATGATATGCATACTCCTAGGATATTGGTTAGGCTGATCCCCTACCAGATATCTGAAATCAAGCTTTTCTAAGTCATTGAAGACTGATAGAACTGATTGAAATATTTGGTTCATGTACAGAACCCTCAGTTATACATCTTTTGTCATCTTTCGACTTAAACACCTTGTGTTTATATTTTCAAATAAACTTGCTGAGCATTTGTAGCTCATTCTTGCGTACATTTTTCTTTGCAACTTTAAATGATAATCCCGGCACTTCTGGGACAGACAAAGGGAAAGGCCATGTTAATTAGTTTTATTTTTTTGTTGTGAATGTTTTTAAGTCTTATGTCATTTGTTGTAATAAAGATACAGTACTGAGAACGATGTAACCGAATCTAATGATATGTAACATATTATCACCTTTTATTATGTTAATTGCGCTACACTCTAATCTTTAAATTGTTTAGAATAGTTGTACTAAGTTAAATACAGTATCTATATGAACTATACATCTGAATGAGGGTATTTGAATGATATTGAAAATCCTATAAGCTATGAGGTTATACTTAATGAGCGCCGGTAAGGTACCTTCTTTACCGGAATGCGCCCCTCAGTTCTATGGATAATCTTATCATTAATACTGTGAATGTCAGATAGATAGGAACTATCGATATGAAAGAGATATTCATCAGTTATAAATCTATACATCCAAGTGAGGGTATCCAAACACAGTTGAAGTTCTGGCCAGAACTATTAATTGTTATGGGATACTGTGAACCTTGGATAGATAGAAGTTATATATGATAGAATATTTATAGTTGAATAGTTTCACGTGAGCACCAAATCTGCTACAGGGAGCGTAGAGAATTTGGAGGCGTCACAAGAACTAGAAGTTCGGACCCACGTACTAGAGTCACGAGTTCACCAGTTGGAAGAAAGGGAAGAGAAACTTGAGGCTATTTGGAATGCAGAAATAAATACCCGTATCAGAGTAGAGGCGGTGTTAGGTGGGGTAGAAGAAAATTTAAGGAGAGAGAAGAGAAGGATGGATTGGGAAGTTTATAACTTTAGAGTTTCCTATGAATGAGTTCTGGATAGGGTGATGAATTATCCAATAGAGGAAGGTCAGATGACTCACACCATAAGTAGGGACCTGGTTTGTTTCATAATAGAACAAGAACATAGAGAAGCTACAGAAATAGGGTTATTTGTGTAATATGTGAAAGTCTATTTTTATACATATATGTATGTAGGTACTTTCATCCTTTCCTGTATAATTATACATATGTAAGAAAGTAGAGTTTGATATATAAAATACATAACTATTGTATAAAAATAAATGTACATAGAATGATGTATAATATTATTATATGTTTTATGAACATATGTTTTGTGGATAATGAATGTATTACTTAATTACCTGTTTGATTTGTATAATGATATGTTGTTATATTAAACAGAAAATGCGAAGAGGAAGACTAAGAAATATTAACATTAACGAGGAAATAAATAATGAAACAGCAACAAATAATACTGACAGAACCACACCAACTACTAATACTGTGACAACCCGAATTTTCGAGAATAATTATAATAAGAATTTAATATAGAATAATTCTTATTATGAGTCGAGTTTGAATATATGTGTTATATATATTTATGTGAGTTATTTGGTGAGCTTAATATGTATATATATAAATGTGAAATATATACATAGATTTAGAATGATTGAGTTACTAGTTGATTATTGTAACGATCGCGACTCATGGGTAGCTTGATAATTCGAGCTTATGGATATTATTGAATAAAATAGACTTTTATTAATAATATTATGTGTTAAGAGTTTAAAGGTTATATTATGACCTAGATTGTGTGTAGACGATGATTAGTAAGTATGAAAGTTTCCGCATTAGCTAATTTGGCGGATTCGAGAAATATCGCTAAAGTACTATTTATTGGATTAAATAAATAGTTGAAGGATAATATTATTGGACGAGTTATTTATTGTAAAGACGCTAACCCAAAATATGGGTGAGATATATGTACGTTGATGTATATGATTATGGGGAGTTAATCGGGAAGAGTAGCGATCGCGAATCGTGAATACCCTTGTAATTTGGGTTTATTAATATTATTAATGGATTAAATATTATTTTTATGCGACGTGTTTTAAGGTTATTTTATAACCTGGATGAGGTCAATGTATGAATTTTTATGCGTTGTTGACCTGGATGAGGTCAATGTATGAATTTTTATGCGTTGTTGAACCGTAGGAGTGAATAATTGATTTTTGCAAAAGATCGCAAAATCCCTATTCACGGGGCATGTTTCCCGAGGCAATATTCACGCCCGAATATTTTTACGTCTTTTTCGGTTTCCATAAATTTCATTAAGACGTGTATGCGAAGGAATAATTTTTCCAAGCGTCAGAAAATTTATTCGAGCAGATACGTGATTTTATCCGTATCCGAAATGTATAATAAGACTGTTCCGCATAAATTGACAAACCCCGTAACAATTATTTTTATGTATCCCAATATTTATGGTAATACCAATTTTAATTTTGGGAGGAGTTATTTACCAGTTTTGGTACAAAAGTGAGAGTTTTCGGATATAATTTTTGTGTATTTGGGTATTTATTTTGGCTTGTTACTTCAAGTGGGAACCACCCAACCACATTTGACCAATCAAATGAGAGCAAGGAGGGAGTTTGCTGGCAAGCTTAGAAAATTTGGCCAACCTTGAGCACCAAACCCACTTCTCCCTAATTCACTCCTCCACTCTCCCATTCCATTCAAACTATTCCATCTCTCTCTCTTGCATCCCATTCAAACCATCTCACCAGCTGATAGAGAGGGAGAGAGAGGGAGAGAGAGAGCTGCAAAGAGGAAGAAGAAAGAAGGAAAGGCCGCCGGAAAAGAAGGTCGCCGAAAAAAGGAAGGAGGAAGAAGAAGAAGGCACGGGTGGAAGAAGAAGGAAATCCAAGAAAGGAGAACCCCAAAACAAATCCTAACCGAGTTTCTTAGCACCTAGAAAGAGATTTACAGAGGTAAACATCTCATTCAAACCCATTTCATTTAAGTTTATGAAGATTTTTGAGTTTTGAAGGTTTTGGAGCTTTTTAGCTCATAGATGATCTTTGATGCGATTCTTGTTGTTTTTGTTTTTGTTAGATGATTGTAAATGTTGTTAAGAGGTTATATAAGCCATTAATAACATCAAAGTGAAACAAAAACGCAATAAATCCGTACCTATGCTTAAGGAGGATGAAGAATATGAAGAACAATGAACTTTGGACATGAACTTGGACATTTTGACGATTTAGAGGACTTTGTAGCTATGATTTCGTGTTTGTTTAATTCGTTTGTTGTTATGATATTGTACTTCCATGGGTTATGAGTTTAACCCAGTTGGAACGGAGTAAAAAGAAGTTAAAACAAAGATTTGGTGAAGATTTTTGTGAAGAACACGAAGAACACCAAGAACACGAAAATATAACATGAGTTGATACTTTGGCCTAATATTTGGCCATGTTAATGTTAATGGATAGCTCTAAATTTTTGATATGTTGTAGCCCTATGTCTTAGGAGTCCATAGAGTCCGGAACGGACCAATTTGAACATGTATTGAGGGAGTTATGGTCATTGGAAGCAAGATAGGTCTAGAACACCAAAACAGAGCATTCCGGGAAGCAAAACGAGTTGGGGACTCAGGCCTAGCGCCAACGGCGCTTGGCTGGGCGCTGTAGGCGCTGGCCACGAGTCCAGCTACTGCATAGGAGCGCTGTAGGCGCTGGCCATAGGCCATTGTGAGCGCCAACGGCGCTGGTAAGGAGACTGTGCAAAACTGCTCCGACGTCCTTTAGTAAAATGCTCATAACTTTCTCATAAGAACTCGGATTGAGGTGATTCAAGATGATTCGGAAAGAGAACGCGTAGACCTACAACTTTCGTTCTTTAAGTTTTTCCATTTGAGGTCGGGATCAATTCCCAAATTGACCATTTGTATGACTGATGTGTTTTTGGGGGCAATCGGAGAGTGTCGAGCATGCGCGTAAGCACGCGTAATGCTCCCGACAATGTTAAATGTTGTTCTAAGTTCTAAAACATGAATGTTATGATTTATAATGATGCTTAACATTAACCAATGAGTATTAGATAAAATGAATGGGCATGTTAGGCGTACGCAAAGGCATGTCGCCTAGGCGTTCGAATAATCAAGTTTAGCGTATAGACGTGCAAGCGTTGTAACGTCGTAACTAGTGTGTATAATCTTGTTTAATATTTTGTTTCTAATAATAATGAAACATGATAGTGTGTTATAAACCAATGCATGAGCATGCTAAGCACATGCAAAGGAGGGGAATTAGGTGTGTGACGTGTAAACGTCGAAACGCCGTGTAAAGTGTTAATGAACTTGAATAATGTCTCGATTCAAATGAAACGAACATTATAAGATACGGGATGGGGTTAATGTAACCAATAAGTATTGATGGTGATAAGGGTCGTAACGTTTTCAAACGACGCGACGCCGAGTAACGTTTTAGAGTTAATCGCGTTATTAATTTATAATGCGCGAACAATATGAGATAAGAGTTGTTATATTGTAAACCATTATATGAAGCCTTTTTAGTGGCTAATTGGTATTTTATTGTTAAATAAATTGTGTAGGATATTTGAAGGACGAGCCATCATAATTTGGCAAGGAACGCTTAAAGGCAAGTTCTTTCAGTAACTTGTTAACTTGTTTAAATGTATTGATGTACATGACTTGATTACTAAATCTTTCACTATTATGTGGATTATATGAGAGCATGATTAAAGTGTGCATAATGTGCAATTATGTGACTATATTGTTCTATGTGGAACTTGAATTATCGTGAATATACAAAGTGAGATGCATGAGATATGCAATGAGATGCATGATGCATATATATTGATGAATTGCATAAGATTTATAATGCATGAGTAAGATGCATAGTATGAGAATCATGATGCATGGATAAAATGCAAACTTATGTGTTACGTGGAGCATGAAATGTGAAAACTGTCAGTTCTTGCTGAGCCGTCGTGCTCATTCTTGCAAAAATAAAACTTTTGCAGATTTACGATGCAATGCAATTATCTTAACATCGTGATGATAAGGATTAGAGGCGCATGGATACAGGAAGGTTGCTAAATGTTCCTTTATTGTAATTATTTAGCTATGATGACGGTATATGATGTACTGGAATTTGACTATGTAAACCCTGAGTTAGAAATGAAGGTTATCCATTATAGTATTTATGATGTGATTATGTTAGTTACTTGTTATAGTAAACTACAAGGATGTCGATGTTGTATAAAGGACATTTTTTATAACGAATGTATTGGTTATTGAATAACCTTGCGAATATTCAGGGATTTGATAAAGTCAGAATCTGAACCTTGCGTTCACACATGAGATATTGTAAAGGATCATGGTATTTATTCAACCTTGGTCATAAGTGTTTTATTTAAGGTCTTCATGCCTGGGATTAGATGAGGATATGTTGTTATATTATTATAATTTCATTCATGTAGTAAGCCCGTGTTGTATGGGTAGTACAGTGACGCGCCGGAAGCGGGTTCAAGGTAAGACCCGAGTTTCGGGGGCGTTACAGTTGGTATCAGAGCTGATAGGTTATAAACCTTAGGTAAGAGTACCTTAGGCTATAACCGTAGTGAAGGAAGATGATAATGATGAAGATAGTGAAGAGATAAAACTCAAATAGAATTTAATTGACAGTAAATGAATTTAAAAAAAAATTCATAGTAAGAGTTGAGATATTTATAAGACGATTCAAAGAAGAATCTCGATGCGTTATAAAAGATGAGAATTAGGAGTTACCTGACTCCAGTGATATAGATGATAAGTATTGATCAATAGACGAGGTCTATGAGGCATAAAGGCTTAAAATCATATATTATGATTAAAGAGAAGAGTATAGTAGGTCGTAGGATGAAACGATCGAAGAGTAAGATCACGAAGTGATTGGATTAAGTCTTAGAATGGCAGATGATCAATTGAATGATCGAAAATTTTAGCTCAATGCTATAGATAGATGGTACTATGAGATAGTACGAGTAAAACTCGGGAAAGAGTTATGGATGATGAAACAAGAATTAAATTCTTGTTGAGCAACGAGTAAGGTAGGATTGGGGGTGATTTCAATTGAGGACTCATGTTAGTGGCTGAGTTGTACAATTCCTTGTATGGGCAGGGAATTCGTGCTTGGTTTGAGAACCACTTAGCTTCCTATATCGGTATAGTGGTTGAGTTGAACAATTCCTGGTATGGGCGGGGAATTTGTGCTTGGTGTAACAACCGCTTAGCTTCCTATATTGATTAGTGGCCGAGTTGACCAATTCCTTGTATGGGCAGGGGATTGTGATAGGTTTGACAATCACTTAGCTTCCTATATTGATAATCATTGGAACTTGGTATCGCGCTATCGATGTACGTATGACAAGAAGGTGATTCTTTTCTCATATCTATGTTCGATGGTTAGAGAATAATAAGATTAGGTGCGAGTTCTTGAAACTCATACTTATGGTAAGTTCGTGACTCATAATCATATGGTATGTTTTGAGCCCCTCAGCGTACGGAGAGTCCTTGATTTGTTCTTAGACTACGTATTGCTAGGACAAGTTCCTAAACTCATATTATTGTGGCAAGTTCCTGAACTCATAATGTGTGGTAAGTGGATGAACTATATTGGGGTATAGGAAAGTTCTAGAGCGAGCATTATGAATTTTCAAAATGATGAGCATTGGTGATATTAGAAATAGATAGAATTATTAAGTAATGATATATTGAAGAGAAGTTGAAGTTGATGAGGAGGCATAGATATTCCAAATCTTCTAGCTATGCTAGACTTCGAAATTTATTGACTTCGTGCTGACAATTGCACTTTTTCTCTTCGAAAAATGTATGGGGCCAAATTTCTGGACCAAGGATTTTTAAATGTACTATTATTCATATGTCTATGCTAATAGTTTTGGCTAGACAAGTTGATTTGAAAATATCAAAATGTATTTTTAAATTGTCATCAATGCATCATGAGACCTGATGTAGAATGACAGATGATGGAGTCATCAATGTAGATTAACTTAGTGTTGGATGTGATCATAGGATCGTCAACCCACTATGGTATGATGTAGTATGACAAAGTCAGAAAATGACGGAATCCTAACACACTGTTGCAACAGTGCAGTATTATGACATCATAAAATGATTTTTGTTTTCGCTAAAGTATAAAAAAAAAAAAATTCATGCCAATTGAGTTGGCTATAATGATTCGATTGATGTCCGAATTATCGATATAAGTCTAAGCTATTCGATTCGGCTAGACGGATGTTGAAATACATTTGTGAAATTCGAGCATTCTTTGAAAATTTATGTCGAACCTAATTATTTTGGTGCGGATTCTTGAGCTGGGGGAATAACCCGGAATAGGGGAATATAAGTGTCGGTTATCTGGCACGGTCATGATTTAATGTTATGCATACACATGGTGTACGAGAGGTCGATCTCCTCAAGTACAACTGGCGGAGAGCAACCATCGATATGGATGCTATAAGTGTCGGGTATCCGATGCAGTCAGAGTTAAATGTTATGCATATACATGGGGTATGAGAGGCTGATCCCCTTGAGTACTACTAACGGACTAATTCCTTGTCTATGTTCATGGTCTTTATGAGGTAGACTACCTTTTTCATAATTGAAATCGGTAGGGGTAGTAATGCCCGTAAACCTCTGTGGCCATGGTCTTTATGACCCCTCAGCATAATATGAAAAGGAATATTTTATTTCCTATTTGTTCAAGTTACTTCACAATTATTAAACAATTGCTGAAGGTTCCTATTATTCGGGAAACTGATTGTGGGAAGGGTGATTATCCCAAGGAGAAGCAGTCGTAGAATGCGACAATTTTAAGTGAATCCTTGAAAGAGGACACTGTAAAGGTTAGATTAAAAACCTAGTTTTGATGGGTAGAATAAGCAAAGATGAATGCGTTGAAATTTCGAGGACGAAATTCTTAGAAGAAGGGGTGAATGTAATATCCCGAATGTTTATGAGTTAGTAAATCATGATATTAAATTATTATGATAACTGTGGCATACAATGATCCTTAGAAAAGGAAATTGATGGGTTAAACATCGGATAATACTCAGAGATTAAATAGGTTATACAAAATCTATGTTATAGTAATACGTTGAAATTATTCAACGATAAAATTTCGGAAGAAATTAGACGAAAACCGAGTAAGAGGTTTGATATTTGTGATTCCGATGACGGAATCCTTATAAGGAGGGAAGGATGTGACGACCCGAATTTTCGAGAATAATTATAATAAGAATTTAATATAGAATAATTCTTATTATGAGTCGAGTTTGAATATATGTGTTATATATATTTATGTGAGTTATTTGGTAAGCTTAATATGTATATATATAAATGTGAAATATATACATAGATTTAGAATGATTGAGTTACTAGTTGATTATTGTAACGATCGCGACTCATGGGTAGCTTGATAATTCGAGCTTATGGATATTATTGAATAAAATAGACTTTTATTAATAATATTATGTGTTAAGAGTTTAAAGGTTATATTATGACCTAGATTGTGTGTAGACGATGATTAGTAAGTATGAAAGCTTTCGCATTAGCTAATTTGGCGGATTCGAGAAATATCGCTAAAGTACTATTTATTGGAATAAATAAATAGTTGAAAGATAATATTATTGGACGAGTTATTTATTGTAAAGACGCAAACCCAAAATATGGGTGAGATATATGTACGTTGATGTATATGATTATGGGGAGTTAATCGGGAAGAGTAGCGATCGCGAATCGTGAATACCCTTGTAATTTGGGTTTATTAATATTATTAATGGATTAAATATTATTTTTATGCGACGTGTTTTAAGGTTATTTTATAACCTGGATGAGGTCAATGTATGAATTTTTATGCGTTGTTGACCTGGATGAGGTCAATGTATGAATTTTTATGCGTTGTTGAACCGTAGGAGTGAATAATTGATTTTTGCAAAAGATCGCAAAATCACTATTCACGGGGCACGTTTCCCGAGGCAATATTCACGCCCGAATATTTTTACGTCTTTTTCGGTTTCCATAAATTTCATTAAGACGTGTATGCGAAGGAATAATTTTTCCAAGCGTTAGAAAATTTATTCGAGGAGATACGTGATTTTATCCGTATCCGAAATGTATAATAAGACTGTTCCGCATAAATTGACAAACCCCGTAACAATTATTTTTATGTATCCCAATATTTATGGTAATACCAATTTTAATTTTGGGAGGAGTTATTTACCAGTTTTGGTACAAAAGTGGGAGTTTTCGGATATAATTTTTGTGTATTTGGGTATTTATTTTGGCTTGTTACTTCAAGTGGGAACCACCCAACCACATTTGACCAATCAAATGAGAGCAAGGAGGGAGTTTGCTGGCAAGCTTAGAAAATTTGGCCAACCTTGAGCACCAAACCCACTTCTCCCTAATTCACTCCTCCACTCTCCCATTCCATTCAAACTATTCCATCTCTCTCTCTTGCATCCCATTCAAACCATCTCACCAGTTGATAAAGAGGGAGAGAGAGGGAGAGAGAGAGCTGCAAAGAGGAAGAAGAAAGAAGGAAAGGCCGCCGGAAAAGAAGGTCGCCGGAAAAAGGAAGGAGAAAGAAGAAGAAGGCACGGGTGGAAGAAGAAGGAAATCCAAGAAAGGAGAACCCCAAAACAAATCCTAACCGAGTTTCTTAGCACCTAGAAAGAGATTTACAGAGGTAAACATCTCATTCAAACCCATTTCATTTAAGTTTATGAAGATTTTCGAGTTTTGAAGGTTTTGGAGCTTTTTAGCTCATAGATGATCTTTGATGCGATTCTTGTTGTTTTTGTTTTTGTTGGATGATTGTAAATGTTGTTAAGAGGTTATATAAGCCATTAATAACATCAAAGTGAAACAAAAACGCAATAAATCCGTACCTATGCTTAAGGAGGATGAAGAATATGAAGAACAATGAACTTTGGACATGAACTTGGACATTCTGACGATTTAGAGGACTTTGTAGCTATGATTTCGTGTTTGTTTAATTCGTTTGTTGTTATGATATTGTACTTCCATGGGTTATGAGTTTAACCCAGTTGGAACGGAGTAAAAAGAAGTTAAAACAAAGATTTGGTGAAGATTTTTGTGAAGAACACGAAGAACACCAAGAACACGAAAATATAACATGAGTTGATACTTTGGCCTAAGATTTGGCCATGTTAATATTAATGGATAGCTCTAAATTTTTTATATGTTGTAGCCCTATGTCTTAGGAGTCCATAGAGTCTGGAACGGACCAATTTGAACATGTATTGAGGGAGTTATGGTCATTGGAAGCAAGACAGGTCTAGAACACCAAAACAGAGCATTCCGGGAAGTAAAACGAGTTGGGGACTCAGGCCTAGCGCCAACGGCGCTTGGCTGGGCGCTGTAGGCGCTGGCCACGAGTCCAGCTACTGCATAGGAGCGCTGTAGGCGCTGGCCATAGGCCATTGTGAGCGCCAACGGCGTTGGTAAGGAGACTGTGCAAAACTGCTCCGACGTCCTTTAGTAAAATGGTCATAACGTTTTCATAAGAACTCGGATTGAGGTGATTCAAGATGATTCGGAAAGAGAACGCGTAGACCTACAACTTTTGTTCTTTAAGTTTTTCCATTTGAAGTCGGGATCAATTCCCAAATTGACCATTTGTATGACTGATGTGTTTTTGGGGGCAATCGGAGAGTGTCGAGCATGCGCGTAAGCACGCGTAATGCTCCCGACAATGTTAAATGTTGTTCTAAGTTCTAAAACATGAATGTTATGATTTATAATGATGCTTAACATTAACCAATGAGTATTAGATAAAATGAATGGGCATGTTAGGCGTACGCAAAGGCATGTCGCCTAGGCGTTCGAATAATCAAGTTTAGCGTATAGACGTGCAAGCGTCGTAACGTCGTAACTAGTGTGTATAATCTTGTTTAATATTTTGTTTCTAATAATAATGAAACATGATAGTGTGTTATAAACCAATGCATGAGCATGCTAAGCACATGCAAAGGAGGCGAATTAGGTGTGTGACGTGTAAACGTCGAAACGCCGTGTAAAGTGTTAATGAACTTGAATAATGTCTCGATTCAAATGAAACGAACATTATAAGATACGGGATGGGGTTAATGTAACCAATAAGTATTGATGGTGATAAGGGTCGTAACGTTTTCAAACGACGCGACGCCGAGTAACGTTTTAGAGTTAATCGCGTTATTAATTTATAATGCGCGAACAATATGAGATAAGAGTTGTTATATTGTAAACCATTATATGAAGCCTTTTTAGTGGCTAATTGGTATTTTATTGTTAAATAAATTGTGTAGGATATTTGAAGGACGAGCCATCATAATTTGGCAAGGAACGCTTAAAGGCAAGTTCTTTCAGTAACTTGTTAACTTGTTTAAATGTATTGATGTACATGACTTGATTACTAAATCTTTCACTATTATGTGGATTATATGAGAGCATGATTAAAGTGTGCATAATGTGCAATTATGTGACTATATTGTTCTATGTGGAACTTGAATTATCGTGAATATACAAAGTGAGATGCATGAGATATGCTATGAGATGCATGATGCATATATATTGATGAATTGCATAAGATTTATAATGCATGAGTAAGATGCATAGTATGAGAATCATGATGCATAGATAAAATGCAAACTTATGTGTTACGTGGAGCATGAAATGTGAAAACTGTCAGTTCTTGCTGAGCCGTCGTGCTCATTCTTGCAAAAATAAAACTTTTGCAGATTTACGATGCAATGCAATTATCTTAACATCGTGATGATAAGGATTAGAGGCGCATGGATACAGGAAGGTTGCTAAATGTTCCTTTATTGTAATTATTTAGCTATGATGACGGTATATGATGTATTGGAATTTGACTATGTAAACCCTGAGTTAGAAATGAAGGTTATCCATTATAGTATTTATGATGTGATTATGTTAGTTACTTGTTATAGTAAACTACAAGGATGTCGATGTTGTATAAAGGACATTTTTTATAACGAATGTATTGGTTATTGAATAACCTTGCGAATATTCAGGGATTTGATAAAGTCAGAATCTGAACCTTGCGTTCACACATGAGATATTGTAAAGGATCATGGTATTTATTCAACCTTGGTCATAAGTGTTTTATTTAAGGTCTTCATGCCTGGGATTAGATGAGGATATGTTGTTATATTATTATAATTTCATTCATGTAGTAAGCCCGTGTTGTATGGGTAGTACAGTGACGCGCCGGAAGCGGGTTCAAGGTAAGACCCGAGTTTCGGGGGCGTTACAAATACACATGAAGAAGCCTCAACTAATGTTAATCCCTTACAACAGTTCGTGTATTTGTTAATAGAAGCACTTCAAGGAGGGTTAGGTGATCGAGCAAATGTGAATCAAACTGTAACACCAACCACTACCTTCAAAGATTTTAAGAATATAGGTCCACTTGAATTTAAAGGAACCACTGAGCCTGTAGAGGCTCAAGCTTGGATAAAAGAAATTGAAAAAGCGTTTGCAATAGCTAAAGTTTAGGATGACTAGAAGACATTGTTCGTTTCGTACATATTGAAAGGAGAGGCAAATTTTTGGTGGGAGGCAAATGAGCATAGGGTCGGGGATGGTGTAACACCTTAGACTAGGTTCAAGGAATTGTTTTTCAAAAATTATTTTCCCAAAAGTATGCAAAGTCGCATGGAGATGCGATTTTTAGAACTTAAGCAGGGCGATATGACGGTACCATAATATGCAACAAAATTTAATGAGCTATCTAGATTTGACCCACACCAAATCGACCTTGGCTGTTCAGTAGATTGGTTGGGTTACAAATCGACTCATTTGGTATACTGTTAGAAAAGGCGATAATTGCAGAGGGAGGAACTGAAGCTTTAACTAAATATACTCAGGAACAGAAAAATAAAAGGTTTGAAGGAAAGAATAAGGGTGAAGGTAGTAATAGCGAAGGTGGAGGGACTTTTAAACAAAAATGGAATAGTAACAATAACAACAACAAATGGAATGAAGGAGTAGTTAAGAGGAAGATTGAAGCATGTAAGAAATGTGGAAAAAATCACCTTGGAGCATATTTGAAAGGAAAGAGTATATGCTATAATTGTGGCCAAGAAGGTCATATAGCTCCCAATTGCACGAGTCCAAAGCAGAGCGGATGTTTCATTTGTGGTACGCTGGATCACCAGATTAAAAATTGTCCAAGGAAGGGAGTAGAACAGGGAGGAGGAAGTAAAAGCAGTGGTAGCAAGCCAGCAATAACAGGACTGCCAGCCCCAGGCCAATCAAGAGCAAGGACTTTTAACATGACGATCAAGGATGCAGTGGCTTCCAGGGACGTGGTGTCAGGTATTATTCTGATCAATAATATTAATGCTTATATATTATTTAATTCGGGTGCTACCTGTTCATTTATATCACATGAGTTTGGACAACGATTAAAGTTGCCTCAAGAAAAATTAGAATATCCCTTGAATATAGAGGTAGCTAATAAAGAAGCAATTCCTGTAAATTATGTACATAAAAATTATTGTATGGATATAAGGGGACATATGTTGCTAGTAGATTTCATTCCAATCAAGTTAGGAGAATTTGATGTAATACTTGGAATGGACTGGTTAAATAGTCATGGCGCGATTATAGATTGTCAAAAGAAATGTGTGCATCTTGTGACCCCGTCACTGTCCAAGGTAGTATTTTATGGAAGTTGTTCACCCAGGCAGTCTTGTTGTTTATCTGTTATGAAGGCAAAAAGATTACTTAGGAAAAGATGTGTAGGGTACCTAGCCCATATTGTAGATACTCAATGGAAGGGTATGGAGTTAGGGTAGATACTAGTAGTAAAAGAAGTTAGAGATGTGTTTCCGAACGAGTTACCCGGTCTTCCACCAGATAGGGAAATCGAGTTCGTAATTGACGTAGTGCCGGGGACAGCACCTATTTCTAAAGCACCGTATAGGATGGCTCCGGTAGAGATGAAGAAATTAATGATGTAGTTACAAGAATTATTGGATAAGAGATACATTCAACCTAGTGTGTCTCCGTGGGAAGCACCCGTATTGTTCGTTAAAAAGAAGGATGGGTCTTTGAGACATTGTATTGACTATCGGGAGTTGAACAAGGTCACTATTAAGAATAAATATCCATTACCAAGAATTGATGACCTGTTCGATCAACTGAGAGGAGCTAAATATTTTTCGAAAATAGATTTACGATCGGGATATCACCAGTTAAAAGTAAGAAAGGAAGATGTTCCTAAAACGGCATTTAGAACCCGTTATGGTCATTATGAATTTTTGGTAATGCCGTTTGGGGTAACAAATGCTCCTGTAGTATTTATAGATATGATGAATCGAGTGTTCAAGAAATTTTTGGACAAGTTTATAGTCGTATTTATTGATGATATTTTGATTTACTCAAGGACAAAGGAGGAGCATGAGGAACATTTGAGATTGGTGTTGGAAACTTTAAGAAGAGAGAAATTGTATGTGAAGTTTTCCAAGTGTGAATTTTGGTTAGAGAAAGTTCAATTCCTAGGTCATGTAATTGATAAAGATGGAATTTCTGTAGATCCAATAAAGGTGGAAACAGTAATAAATTGGGAACAACCAAAGACACCGACGGAGGTTAGAAGTTTCTTAGGATTAGCAGGATATTACCGCAGATTCATTCAAGATTTTTCTAAGATAGCGGTGCCATTAACCAACTTGACGAGGAAGTTAGTGAAATTTGTATGGTCAGATAAGTGTGAAGAAAGTTTTCAGGAGTTGAAAAAGAGATTAAGCACTGCACCACTATTATCTTTACCAGATGATACATGTGGTTTTGTAATTTACAGTGATACTTCACATAAAGGATTAGGATGTGTACTGATGCAACATGAAAAAGTTATTACATATGCATCCCGACAATTGAAAGATTATGAGAAGAAATATCCCACGCATGATTTGGAATTAGTAACGGTGGTGTTTGTGTTAAAAATTTGGAGACATTATTTATATGAAGAAAAGTGTGAGATATACACAGATTATAAAAGTTTGAAGTATATCTTTACGCAGAAGGAATTAAATATGAGATAAAGGAAATGATTGGAATTAATCAAGACCATGATTGTGAAATTTTATACCATCCAGGTAAACAAATATTGTGGTTGATGCTTTAAGCCGGAAGAATCAAGAGAAGTTGATGAAATTAACAGTTCAGGATGAGTTGATAAAAGAATTTGAGAAACTAGAAATAGAAATAAAAGTAAGAAGGGCAGGAGAATGCTCTGAGAAGTTGTACACAATAGAAATTTGTCTGATTTTATGGGATAAAGTTAAGGAACTCCAGATAAAAGATAGGGATTATGAAAAGATAAAGAAACGAATAGCAGAAAAAGAGGATGAGAAATTCAGAGTGGATAAGAATGGTATCATACGATTTGAAGACAGGATATGGGTACCTTCAGTGTTGGAGTTAAAGGAGGAAATTTTACGGGAAGCTTATAATTCTAAATTTACAGTACATCCTGGTAGCACAAAGATGTACAAGGATTTGCGACAATACTACTAGTGGCCAGGAATGAAGAAGGAAATTGCGGATTGGGTCAGCAAATGTTTAACTTGTCAAAGAATCAAAGCGGAACATCAGAGTCCTAGTGGTCTACTTCAACCTTTAGAAATTCCTGAGTGGAAATAGGAGCATATTACCATAGATTTTGTTGTGGGACTTCCAACTACTCAAAAAGGTCATGATGCAATTTGGGTAATATTGGACCGATTAACCAAATTCGCACACTTCTTACTAGTCTGAGTAAAATATAACTTGGATCAGTTAGCCAAGCTCTACATCAAGGAGATTATTTCAAGGCACGGTGTTCCAATTTTCATCGCATCTGATCGAGACCCGCGATTCACGTCAAATTTTTGGAGAAGTCTTCATAATCATTTGGGGATGCAATTGAGGTTGAGCACAGCCTACCATCCTCAAACGGATGGACAAAGCAAAAGAACAATTCAAACCCTACAAGATATGCTGAGAGTATGCATCATGGATTTCAAAGGGAGCTGGGACGATCATTTGTCGTTGGTAGAATTTACCTATAATAACAGCTATCATGCTAACATTGAGATGCCGCCGTATGAAGCTTTATATGGAAGAAAATGCAGAACGCCTTTATGTTGGGATGAAGTCGGGGAACGTCAACTACTCGGACCAGAAATCGTACAACAGATAGCGGAGATAGTTCGAGTAATCCGTATCAGATTAAAAGCAGTGCAAGATAGACAGAAAAAGTATGCGGATCAACATAGGCAAAAGAGAGAGTTTGAGGTGGAAAATTATGTATTTTTAAAGGTATCTCTATGGAAGGGAAAGATAAGGTTTAGAATGAAAGGAAAATTGAGTCCAAAATTTATTGGTCCTTTTGAAGTTTTAAAGAAAGTGGGAGAAGTAGCATATGAAGTTGTGTTACCTCCACAGTTATAACACATACATAATGTGTTTTATGTATCTGTATTACGTCCCTATAAGCCTGACTATAAGCATGTTATAGCTTATGAACCTATACAGATCGAGAAAGATTTGAGCTACAAAGAAGTTCCTGTACAGATCGTGGATAGAAAAGAGCAGGTACTGAGAAACAAGGTAATACCTTCGGTGAAGGTAATCTGGAGGAATCAACAACGAGAAGAAGCTACTTGGAAACTTGAAGAAAAGATGAAACAAAATTAACCCTATCTGTTTGAGTAGATTATAATAATGATTCCGAGAACGGAATCCCTATAAGAGAGGGAGAATGTAATAACTCGAGATATTCAATAAATATAAATAAAGTTTATAAATGTATATTTAATTTTTAATGAGACTTTTATTGCAATTTCTTTTATTACAAACAAATAAACAAATGAAATAATTTTGTACATGGGATTTGGAAAGGACAAGTCAGTAGCTTTAAGAAGATAAAGATTAAGAGTTTTTTTTTACAAATTAGAAGGCTCAAGAAGACTTTAAAGCAGCATACCATGTGCATCATATTTTTTTGCCTACTTAGCCTTCCAGTTAAGCCTATATATAAGACTAGTTACTTTCTATTTCTCAAAATAGGTACTACACGTTTTTCCTATCTCTTAAATTAGTAAAAGCTAGTTAACCTCTAAATAGTTATATATATATATATATACACACACACACACACACACACATAACCTCCCTACTAATAAATTATATATATATAGATATAGATATACACATATTCTCCCTACTGATAATTATATATATAATTATATATATCTATATATATCTATATATATATATATATAGATATACACACACTCTCCCTATATATAAACAACTCCCATACTTAAAGGAGGACAAGAGGAAAGAAAAAAAAGGGAGGTCACGACCAGAGGCGGAACCAGGGGGGGTCGAGGGGGGGCATATGACCCCCCTAGGTTGGAATCTCCGGCAGCCTTGGGCGTCAGCGACGGAACCAAGAGGGGGCGAGAGGGGCGTATGACCCTGGTATATCGCTCAATGAATCGCCGGCGGCAAGCTTGCCGGTGGGAGAAGCGGTAGAATAAGAAAAAAGGGCGTTGGGTGAATAAGAGAGAGAAGAAGAATTGACTTCATGATCTTCCATTGAATTATCATAAGATTCCTCAAATGAACCAAAACCCATTTTAATTTCTAGTAGTACTAAAATAGCATGCAGTTGGGTACCACAAAAAGATAGATATACAGAAGGTATAAAATGAAGAAGTTTGGGTTATATATACACTGTGGAAAATATATATATATATATATATATATATATATATATATATGTATGTATATGGAGAGAGAGAGAAGAATTGTGACAAGGGCAAGGAGTAAGGAGATATATAATATAAATGTGTGTTATCCATAAGAAGTAGAAAGAGAAAAGATTAGGTAGAAGATTCGTTATTATCCACTTTCGACTTTTTGCCTCTCTTGCCTCTCATTTCTTGCTGTTGTCCTCACCGAGTTCTATAAATGGAAGAATAAGTCCAGGGGACATGAAAAAATGGACCTAAAAATTGGATATTTCTAATTTTTTTTTTTTTGAGTTGAGTTCAAATATATTTATACTATGAATTTAAAAAAAATTAGAAAAAAATATAAAAAAGTAAGTGTAATTTGGATATATATCAAAAAATTAGTTGTACAAAAAAATTAGTTGTATGGACCTATACAACTAATTTTTTGATATATATCCAAATTACACCTAATTTTTTATGTTTTTTTAATTTTTTTTTAAAATTCATAGTATAAATATATTTGGACTCAACCCAAAAAAAAGGCAAAACAAAGGAACTAAGAAGCTGATTAAAACAAGAAGAAATATAATTTTTATATTGGTATATCGATTGATCGAGTTGACTTTAGTTTTACGAGTTGCGACTGCTGCTGTTAAAAGAGTATTTGACTAGAGGAATTTTGACCCCCCTCAAAATTGATTCTGGTTCCGCCACTGGTCACGACTATACATTCGGAGAGTACGAAGAAAGTGAGGGAAAATAGAAAATCAAGAAGGGAATAAGAGAAAAGAAAACTAGAAGGTATGCTTCTAACTATTATTTTTATTTAGTACATAATATATGGCTTTATAATTTTATTTTATTTTATTTTTAGAGTAAGGTAAATAAATGTTTAATGTTTAATTAATATGATTAATATTAATGATTTGGACAAGAAAATATTAAACTCCGTCGTGAATAGTACTCCGACGTGAATAGTACTCCGACATGAATAGTGCTCCGACATGAATAGTAATAGTAGATAGAATGAAGAAATGCTAAATTAATATTTTTGGCCATCATGATTAATGACGTTGTATGAAAATTTATTGAGCTAGGAAATAAGTCGACGAAAAACAGGCAAGTTTCTTAACTTACACAAACTTTGTATATTGTGCAACTTCTCTCAGTTTGAGTAAGTTCCTAACTTGTACAAATTTATTATTCTGTGCAAGTCTCTGAATTATTGCAAGTTTTCCAAACTTATACAAGTTTATTCTTTTGTACAAGTCTCTTAAGCATCTATTTGTTTTTGGTAAAAAAATTCCTTAAATTTTGAATATTTCTTTCAATTAATTGTTATCATGCGATATTAAATTTCAATATATTTGCAAGAATTGTTAAACTCTAAATTATTGTAAATATTACTGAGAAAGTCATTGTTTCGACTTACTCTCAAATTAAGAAATTATATTATTTTATTTTCAAACCAATTGTTTTGGCTGGAATCTCAAACTGAGTTGAACAACCCTATTTTATAAAAGGGGATATTATTGTCGAAAAATTCGACTTATGGAGATAATGTTATGCATAACATAGGGTACAATAGGTTGATCCCCTAAAGTGATTGTGGAGATGGAGAGTCGGCAATTTATATAATTGTGGGACATTTACGTTCTTGGTCCTTATGACCACTCAGTTCAGAAAAGAAAATTATTTGATGCTCGTTAATTTAAATCTGTTCATTATTGAGTTAATCATTATTCTCATTTATTTTTCTGATTTAATTTGCATTCAATTATTCAATTCCATTGACATTCAATTTTGGATATTTTATATACTAGCTAAGCAAACTAGTTGCTTACTCTTTCGTCAAATTTTCATGTTTTCAGCTAAATCTAATGAACCTGAAGGATCGGGTGTAAAAGATAAAGGGCAGGGTAAAGCCAATAAGGAAGAATAAATAAATAATTTTGTATTGTTTAATTAAATAATTAACAAGGTGGTATTGTAGAACTATTGTATTAGTTCATATTGTGTAAGTAAGACCTAGGTTGTATTATTGTACTTGATATAAAATAGTGAATGTGTAATAATGTATAATAGACTTTGTATAAGTGTATAGTGACCACCATACCTGTAGTAGCAAATACTCAAGTATGGGGGCGTTACAATTCGTGAGTATATTTAGTTAAAGCTTCACTTCCTCCCTCTGTAATTATAGCATTTTGTAACAGTATACCAAATGAGTCGATTTGTAACACAGCCAATCTACTGAACAACCAAGGTTTTAAACCCTGTTCAAATTGTCTTGCTTTTCTTTCTTCTGTATTTACTTGGTGTGGGGCAAATCTAGCCAGCTCATTAAATTTTGCTGCATATTGTGGTACCGTCATGTTGCCCTGCTTGAGTTCTAAAAATCGCATCTCCATACGATTTTGCATACTTTTTGGGAAATAATTTTCGAAAAATAATTCCTTGAACCTAGTCCAAGGTATCACACTATCCCCGGCCCTATGCTCATTTGCTTCCCACCAGAAATTTGCCTCTCCTTTCAACGGATCGCATGATAATAATGGCTTGAAACATTCTCTAACATCTTGCCATATTAAATGATATACTGGGCCTTTTTTAAAAGCAGTATTCAAAATCATATTTCCTTTTATAAGCATCCAGTGCATACAGTAATAAAGAAGGTTCCTGAGAGGCAGCCTAAAAGAATCATCACATTGCCAAGGGTTTAATTGTCAACCTTCAAGTATGTAGAGGAAATCAATGCAAGTGTCTAGACTCTAATACCCATTCCTGAAAATTCTCACTGATTCCACACTTCAATTATGTGGTTTAATTCGATACAAGACACAGGTCAGTTGGGTAGTTTTATGATTAACATGATAAAGTGAGGCTCTTTAGGATTCAAGTGATGCCGACATTTATTTATTTTACACATATATTGGTCACTACATATGGAAACCAATAATCATGTCAACTTCATACAGCTGTTTCCTACTAAATAGTAATTAATAGTGTGGTAGCAACATCTTCTTTGAAAGAAATGAAAAAAGGTAAAGGAACACTATTTTTACTACAGATTGAACACGTGTGAAAATTGAAATGAAAGGCATTTCTGAATTCAAAGTATTCTGCATAAACTGTATCAACTATTCACTAAATCAGCACAGAAAAGTTAATTTTAAGACCAACTTTTGGCAAGGATATAATAAATGAGCATCAGAAAAGTAGTATTGGCCGAACATGTCGAACAAACTTGCATTGTACCCAACCAGGTAACTGAACTATTCCCTGTTATTACTCCATGTGATTCCACAAAAAAAATAAACAAATAATAAAATTATTCCGTAAAATGAGACTTTTTTGTTGGTAATAATATAAAATGACATAATATCCTCAGTTTAACATTACGCCAGTATTAACCTAAACACTGTTATATCTTTGAAATTTATAAATTTTATAAATGAGTCTCCTTTTGTGAAACGTAAATAGTATTATTTTGGTTCTGTAATGTATACCCTTCAGCAGTGAAAAACAAACAACATATTGGATGTTTGGATAATGTAATATTCAATGTTTCTAAAATTTCTTACTTTTATTTATTATTAATATTTGATAAAGATAAAAATTCATTGATAATAAGAAATATAAATTCAACATCTACGTTGTTGAGTTTGTTAAGTTCTTTCCATAAAATCTTGACTATATGAATTCCTACTGCCTTTACAGGTCCTTTATGATTCAATCCTGGTTCCTTCTAGACCGTGGCAATGAAGCGTCTCCAGTGATTGCTTGTACTTCGATTTTTCTAGTGTCAGGAAATAGATTACATTGATTAGTTGAGAAAAAAGACACAAGTAGGGGAGAAGAAATATCTATAAATAACGGAGGTTATTTTTCTTTTATATTTTGTGTAAATGTTGTCATTAAGAAAGATTTGTAATAATATTTTCTCTGTTCAAAGTCTCATTTGTAATTTTTTTTAATTCCACACACTGAGTTCACTTTTTAGTGATAGTAGTTATTAACGCCAAGATTTCGCTACGCGCCCTATTACTAAATACGTGCTGAATCCTGCACAAAAACAAACCACATTTAGAGAGCTAACGGCTTTCGCCGTCGGGGGATAACTCTGGTGTGAGAATAAGTACAGGTCGTTCAAAGTGTAAACAATGGAGGTTTAGCACTTTAGTCAGCAAAAAGTAATTACCTTTAAATTTAGGGTTTAACCTTATATTTATAGATGATCACACCGCCTTTAACGCCCTTCTTCCCCGCTACAATCGGACTCCTAATCATGATAATTACCTATGATTGGATAGAACACAATCTCCTTAAAAATAGGAAGTCGGATAAATCCTGACTCTTTCCTTGAGAACTGGAATCTAAATACAGTTAGGAATCTTAGATTCCTTAAAGTCCACATATTGTCTAAAATAAATCCCCACAGATGAAAATCCCTTCATCCAGGCCATGGCCCAACCCATCCTCAAGACCCACGTAGACACATCCCAACATTGCCCCCCAGTTTTACACTTAAACAAAACGTTTAATGGAAGAATTCAAACATTAAAAGCCCAATAATTTAAGCCTGAAAACTCAAGGTCCAAACCTTCGGTAAATCGGCCAACACACACCACCGGGACCCACTACTATTATACCACTCATTTATTACGCCACCTTTGGGGAAACGTGCGGAACTCAAAAGCCAAATTAACTGCAAACCCCCCCCCCATTTTCCCCAAAATCAACTGTCATAACCCCAAGCTCCATTTCAAACTGTGTATCCCTCCTCTTCGTCTTCCATTTTACTACAATGGCTACTCCCTCCGGCGAAAAACTTCCACCGATCAGCAATGGCAAACTCCCCCGCCCCCGTCAACAACTCCACTACCTCCTTCGCAGAAGACCCTAACCTCTCATCTGCTCAAACACCCGTCACCGCCTTTCCTGCAATCACCCCCAACCCTATAAACACTGACCCACCAATTCCTCCCACCATCGTCACTAGCTCCCCCCTTCTTCCGCAGCAAACCCTAACACTACCTCCATTCAAGCATCCATCTCTATTCCTCCCACCATTACCCCCAACCCCATAAACGTCAATCCCTCCATTCATCTCGTCGCCGACAACACTCCTCCCAGCGCTTCCTCATCGGCCACCCCATCTCCTATCAGAACCGAAGCTGAAAAGAACACATTAAAAATGCTAGCAGAATACTCATCCGAAAAGGCTTACATCCATATCAATACCAAATCCTCCATCACCAAACAAAACCTCACTCAAATCCGCGAACAATATCTCATCCCCCTTACTCATGACCTCCGCTCCCCCAACCTAGACGAGAGAATGTATCAACGACCCAACGGCTAGACCGCCGTTTCACTGTACGCCCTAAAGTACGGGGTCTGATTCCCTCTTCACCCCTTTATCCTTACATTCCTCAGCTTTGTTGGGTTCAGACTCGCCCAATTGGTCCTGAACTCCTTCATCTACCTGATATGCTTCATCGCCTTCTGCCAAGAATGCGGCGTGGACCCCTCTATGGACTTTTTTTTCACATTATTCACCCCTAGGCCGATCTAGGGAAGTGGGATTTCACCAAATCAACAAACAACCGAACAAGGCAGCCCAAAAACGCTCCTTAATGAAAACCCCCACAAGTAATAAAGGATGGCCCTCTCACTGGATCTACGTCAGGGGTCCTGAAATCCCCAAAGTTCCCGATTGGGCCGAAGCCTCCTGACCCAACGTCGTCCTGGACAAATTTCTCCGAAGCAGAGCCGAAGAGCTGATGCTTCTTATAGCCAAAATGCCCGAAGAAGAATGGAGCATGGATCTCCTGAGCAACCAAGTATGGCTATTCAACCACAAACGTAAGCTAAATTTAATTTACTAACTTATTATACCTAACTGTCATAGTTCCTGCATAATTCCACTCCATTTGCAGTTTCCCTTATCAAGCCGAAGTCCACCGACTAAACACTTTTACCAACGAAACAACCCGAAGACGTCCCTGAGTCAACCGAAGAAGCCGACCCTCTCTCCACCCAACTGTTGACAGATCCCATCTTAGCAAAGGCGATCACTGCCATTTCCCCACCTCCGCCTTCGATTCCTGACGGCGACCCTTCCACCATCATCCCCACACCTAGCTTTACCGAGAAAAGCCCCCTTGAAATGACACCGGCCGAAAAAGACGCCTTATTCAAAAAGAAACGAAGGCTAGTCAAGGCACACACCAAAAAATCACCCCAACATCTAACCCCCAAACCTACCCAATCCTCCGAACTGAACATCATCTAACCTGACACAACCGAACCTTTAGAAACTATCGACCCCGAAGCCCCCTTGCAAAAACGCAAAGACCGAGCCGAATCCTCTTCCGCCCCTCCCACAAAGAAACCTCATACCGAAGTACTCCTTGATCCCCAACCACCATAACAATCAACCAAAATCCCCCCAATGGAATCGCCATCTCTGACCGATGAAGTCCGAGAGATTCGAGAAACCCGATCAATAATGTCACTATTGCCCGAAGACCCCAAAGATTATCCCATGGAACTCTTTCAGTACTTCAACCTTCCCAAAGATGATGGTAGATTCGAGGACATCACAACGAAAGAGCTGATCTATGCCAACTCTACGCACATAGGTCGAGTAAGTAAAACTGCCCCCCAGACCTTTTCTATTTTGTATACATCATATAATACCAAATTAACCCACTTTGAATTTCAGTCGAACACCGTCCTCGCCCGAACCCATCGTCATTTGGAAAAAATGAAGAACAAAGAAGAAGAATTGAAGGCAAAAAATGCCGATCTCCAACAACGCCTAGAAGCCATAAAATCAGGCTTCGAGAAAGAACAAAGCCTTCACGCCAACACCACATACTGCTGCGAAGAACTAGGAAAAGAATTGAAGAGAATAAAGTGGTAGCTTTCCGAAGTGGCCGAAAAACACGAAGAGCTCCTGGCCGAACGAACCGAAGATAATAACAGAATAGACGTAATGGAAAAATCAATCACAAGCCTGCAAAATCAGCTCAAGACAGTCCACTTTCAATTAGCCGAATCGTTGAAGGAACTCAATGATCTGAAGGCTTAAGGTCCGCCACTAACCGAGGAAACCAAATTAAAGCTGATCTCCGAATATTGCCGATCTCCCGAATTAACCTAGGAAGTCTTAAAGCAGTACGACGACAGATATACAAATGCTTGACAAAAAGACAAAGCCAAGATGCTCGTCGCTGGATTAGACCCCTCAATTTTAGATTATTCGGACGACGAACCCGATATTGAAGACAACCCTCCTCCTCAACAACAGACATTATAATTACTCCTTATATTTTTGTAATCATGCTCTTAATGTACAAACCGACAATGGAATGAAAATTTCTTTTCTCCAGAGAAAGCCAACTTTTATTTTATTAATGAATAATTGAAATTACATAAAGAATAAATTGAGAACCTACATAACTTATTGGTAATAACACCTAAGTCTCCCAGCATGCCAAGTATTCCTTATTTCTATTCTGTCCATCATCTGAAGTCGATAAGTCCCTAGCTTCGGTACTCCAACAACTTCATAAAGACCCTCCCAGTCAGCATAAGTATTCCTGAATCCTGATGAGTGGACGCCTCAGCCTCCCGAAGTACTAGGTCTCCAATCTCGAACCTACGCACCTTCACCCTTTTGTTGTAATGTCGAGCCGTTTTTCGCTGGTATAATGCTAATCTCATCAAAGTTGACTCCCGAACCTCATCCAATAAATTAAGATTAATCCGAAGACCTTCATCATTGTAAAGCTCCTTGTACTGACTGACCCTAAGTGAAGGAGATCCGATCTTGACCGGAACAAGAGCATCAATACCATAAGCCAATCTGAATGGCGAATCGCCCGTTGTAGTCCTAGGAGTAGTCCGGTATGCCCACAAAACACTTAGTAGCTCTTCAGGCCACCTTCCCTTGGCTTCATCTAACCTTCTCTTAAGACCATTAAGCAATATGCGATTAGTGACCTCGACCAGCCCGTTATATTGTGGATGAGCAACCGAAGTCTTCCTGTGCTGGATCCCGAAATCTTTAAGGAACTCTTCAAACTTTGAACCCACGAACTGTTGCCCGTTGTCCGACACCACGACCATAGGCATTCCGAAGCGAAAAACCACAAACTCCTTAAGAAATTTGAGGCACTCCTGCTCTTTGATCGCCCGAAGGAGTTTAGCTTCCACCCACTTAGTCATGTAATCTATAGCCACTATCACAAAACTGACTTGACCCTTCGCTTTCGGCAACGGACCTAAGATATCAACCCCCCAAACTACAAATGGGATCGGAGATAGAACAAAGCAAAGTTCTTCGGGCGGCTAATGGGGCACCGAACTATTTAACTGACACTTAACGCACTTCTGAACATAATCCTTAGCTTCTTTGAAAATGGTAGGCCAATAATATCCCTGCCGAAGTACCTTATACGCTAACGATTTGGCCCCCATATGATCGCCACAGATTCCTTCATGAACTTCTCGAAGTACATACTTCGCTTCAGACGGGACCAAGCACTTCAATAAAAGTGAAGAGTACGCACGCCTATACAAATCTCCATCGATCAGTACGAAGTTAGAACTCCTATACTTTATCTTCTTTGCCACCAAACGATCCAAAGGCAACATACCGTCAGCCAAGTAACTTATATACGGGGTCAACCAACAATCTGAGCGTTCCACAACCAAGACCTCCAATACCTGAATGTTTGGCGACTCCAATACCTCCAAATAGACTGATCCGCTATCTGTATCCGAAGCAGCTAGTTTGGACAATGCATCAGCAATCGTATTACTGGACCGATCCACCCCTTGGAAAGCAAACGAACTGAAGTAATGTAACCGATCTTTGACCTCTGCTAGATACTTAGACATCCTCACCCCTCGAGCTTCATATTCTCCCGATATTTGCTTTTACCACCAGCTGAGAATCACTAAAAATGATCAGCCTCTGAACCTCTAAACTCTTCGTCAGCCGAAGTCCTGCCAGAATCGCCTCACACCCAGCCTCATTATTGGTTGCCTTGAACCTGAAGCAAATGGCCTGCTGAACCCTGAATCCCTCAGAGCTTGTTAAAATTACTCCCGCCCCACTTGAATCCGAAGTTGAGGACCCATCAACATACAATGTCCAAGAAGTTAGAACCGGTCGTATGTCCGAAACAGAACTTACTACCTCTGGTTGAACAACCGAATCATCCTCAAAAAACGAACATTCCACCACAAAGTCGGCTAAAGCCTGACATTTTATTGTTGTCCGAGGATGATATTCTAAATGAAACTGGGTTAACTCCATAGCCCATGCAACCAACCGCCCTGAAATATCAGGCTTATGTAACACCTTCTTTAAAGGCTGATCTGTGTACACCACCAACAACCGACCTTGAAATAATGACGTAGCTTCCTACTGACAATGATCAACGCATAGGCGAACTTCTCCAAGTTCGGGTACATCGTCTCAGCATCCCGAAGGGCATGACTAACATAATAAACGGGGAACTGTTTTCCCCCATATTTCCAAACAAAGACCGCCCCGACCGCTAATGAGCTGGCAGCCAAGTACAGATACAATGGTTCCGAAGGGATCGGCTTCATCAGCAACGGTGCAGAGGACAAGTACTTTTTGATCCCTTGTAATGCATCCTCACATTCAGAATTCCACTAAAAAGTCTTCTCGTTCTTCGGACCCTTGAGAGTATCAAAGAATGGGAGACATCTTTCCGTAGATTTTAACATGAACCTCCGAAGTGACGCGATCCGACCAGTTAGTCTCTGTACGTCTTTAAATGACTTCGGCGACTTCATATTTACAACAGCCTTGATCTTCTCAAGATTTGCCTCAATACTCCTCTTGCTTACCATATAATCGAGGAATTTTCCCGACCCAAGACCGGAGGTACATTTGGTAGGGTTCAATTGAATATTGTGCTCCTTGATAGTCTGAAAATAATCCTCCAATTCATCCAAATGGCCTCGCACAGAAGAGCTTTTGACGATTATGTCGTCCACATAGACCTCCATACTCCTTCCCAGTTGCCTCCTGAAGACGTAATTCATCATCCGTTGATACGTTGCTCCGGCATTAAGGAGCCCGAACGTCATTTTCTTGTAAGCATAAATCGTTCGATGGGTGATGAAAGCTGTCTTCGGAATATCCTTCTTGTACATTGATATCTGATGATAACTCAAAAAAGCATCTATAAAACTTAACATAGCAAAACCCGAAGTTGCATCTATCAATTGATCAATATGCGACAAAGGGTAAAAGTCCTTCGGGCATGCCTTATTTAAATCCGTGTAGTCACTACATACCCTCCACTTGCCATTCCACTTCTGGACGAGAGCCACGTTCGCGAGCCACTCCGAGTAATCAATCTGGTAGATAAAATCCTCTTCCAGAAGTTTTGCTATTTCCTCATCAATAATTTTTTGTCGATCCGCAGCGAAAATCCTTCTCTTTTGCTGAACAGGCTTCTTAGTCGGATCTACACACAACTTATGAACAGCGACCAACTAGTTTATCCTTGGCATATCACTAGGCTTCCAAGCAAAGATGTCGGCATAAACCCGAAGTAAGTCGATCAGCCCTATCCTGAACAGCTCCTGTATGTCCGAGCCAATTTTTATTGTTCTCTCCTTTTTGCCCAGAATTAATTCAATATCCTCCGTCTCTTCGGCTGGCAGGGCGAGTGGTTCAGTGCTTTCTTCGGTGAATGATTCAACCTCAATTGCCATGGTTTGTTTCTGCTTACACCTACCCACAACCGAAGAAATTAGTGAAGTTCTATAACACCTTCGGGCTAAGTCCAAATCACCCTTCACCTCTCCGACCCCGTTCGTCGCAGGGAACTTTATCTTAAAATGAGGGATGGAGGTTATCGCCTGCAACGCCATTAATGTCGGCCTTCCCAAAATAGCATTATAAGCTGAATCCACATGCACCACGTAGAATCTGACGCTGACCTCCACCTGTCCAAGAGCCGTCCCGAAGATGACCGGCAACTCGATAGTCCTTGCCACCCGAACTGGATCATTGCCGAACCTATACAGCGGTGGCTCGTGCCCGACTTCCATCTTTCTTCCTCCCAAATCTAACCTTTGATAAGCATAGGCATAGAGAATATCGACTGAAGAACCATTATCGATCATGATACGCCTCATATCCATGGTTCCAACTTGGGCGATAATGGCCAGAGCTCCTTCGTGCGGCTCGACTAGTTCTGACGGGTAATCCTCATCAGAAAATGAAATGATAATACCCTGATATGGGCAATCTCTCCCAACAGATTGTTCAGATATTGTCATGACCGAATCCAACGTACCCCGCCTCTTCTTCCTGAGTACCTTCCCCGATTACCCGCCCGTTATCACGTCCACAACTCCCCGAACCACCGAAACTGGTTCAGTCTGGGCTGTCGGGTTTTGCTGAGTATTATTAGTAGTGGTGGCCCTTTCTAAAGTCCCTCTCCCAGCAACATACTGAACTAACTCTCCAGATTGTACTTTCTTCTCGATCATGTCCTTCAAATTATAACACTGCTCCATAGAGTGCCCCGAAGACTGATGATAACTACAGTATCGATTATGGTTCCCCCTGTAAGACTTCGTGCTTGTTGGGCATGGTTCAAAGCCATGCTTGTTCCGGATCTCTTCCAATATTTTAGCGCAATCCGTGTTCAGGGGGGGTAGATTTTATTAACATTTTTATTTAAAAAGGGAGGCCTACTCCCTCCTGAACCTCTGCCATTGAAACCACGCTTCGGCTGATTATAAGCCTCTGACAAATCGCCCGGAGGGTTAAGGATAAGATCTTTGACTAATTTTTTAGACTTAGCTATGTCTAATCCAGTGGTAAAAAATCCTACAGCCTGCTGCACATTCAGATCGGTTACTGTACCAACTACCTCCTTGAATCTTTTTACATATTAGCCAAGGATTTCTTCGGCGCGTTGCTTGACATGCATTAATGATGTTGTCAGCCTTCCCCTTCACTTGTTGCTGTCAAACTACGCATGGAACTTATCACACAACTGTTCCCATTAGCCGATCGAGTTCGGACTGAGAGACGCCATCCATTCCCGAGCCCCATGCTTCAGCGTAGTGACGAACATATGACACTTGACGGCATTGGGATGGTAGTAGTAATCCATGATCTGATTGTAAGCATCGGTGTGATCATATGGATCCCCCGTACCGTCGTATGTCTCCAACGGTGGCATCTTGTTAGACTTATCAGCCTTCACCCGCTTGATCTCTGAGGTAAAGGGCGATCTGGCATTGTTCGGCAATTCTACTGACTAATCGGCTGCCGCCAGCCTCAGCTCCACTTCTTTCAGCCTTTTTGCAAGAACATCGGTCTCTTTCTCCCGAAGAGTCGGCTCAGGCCTGACTCCCTAATTATCCCTGGGGCGGCCCTAACGCCTGCCCCAGTCAGGTGTGTAGCTCCTTATCCCGTGGTTGTCCTACGAGCGGCTATTATGCCTCCTGCGGATCGGGGAGCGGCTTCGTGGCCTGCTCATGTCCTGCGAGGGGCTTTGGTGCCTGTTGCGGATCGGGGAGTGGCTCCTCGGCCTGCTCCAGTCCTGCGAATGGCTTCGGTGCCTGCTGTGGACTAGGGAGCGGCTCCTCGGCCTGCTGTCGTCCTGTGAGCGGCTTCGGTGCCTGCCGCAGACTAGGGTGCGGCTCTTCGGCCTACTATCATCCTACGAGCGGCTTCGGTGCCTGCCGCGGACTAGGGTGCGGCTCTTCAACCTGTTATCCTCCTGCGAGCAGCTTCGATGCCTGTCGCAGACTGGGGTGCGGCTCTTTGGCCTGCTATTTTCTCGTCGAGAACCACCCAGACAGTGTGTTCTGGGTCGGTCTTCTGAGGGATCTCCCTGACTCCGTTAAAGACTAGAGGAAACTTCTTCGCCATGTAACAATGAAGCCAACTGTTTATCCAGCTTCACTTGCTGAAGGCATATGGCCTCCATAGCTTCCTGGTTCTGCTGAATCTTCCTGGACAAGATCAATTTCCTATTATCTCGATCTTGATTCGGTCTAGAATTCTAGTCATCGGCACCATCATTGTGTCCACCCGTCCTCCGAGTTGTGGGGAAGAGTTTTCTTTTAACAATTGTCGCCCGAGGGTCGGGTTGACCCACCGAGCAACTTTGGGGACCCAGCCTATCCGAAACACTTTGTGAAGGTCCCAATCTATCTTTCGTTGAACCCTTGGGCTGAGAGCGATCATTAGTAGATTCCCCGTGTGCCGATACCGCTTTTCCCTTATTTGACACCATGATTTTCAATCAAGTAACACTGAGTGATTGTAGATTATGCTGCACTAGGCCCTCCTTCTAGCGCCAATGTTAACGCCAAGATTTCGCTGCGCCCCCAATCACCAAATACGCGCTGAATCCTGAATCCTGCACAAAAATAAACTACACTCAGAGAGCTGACGGCTTTCGCCGCCTAGCTCCGGTATGAGAATAAGTACATGTCGTTCAAGGTGTAAACAATGGAGGTTTAGCACTTTACTGAGCAAAAAGTCGTTACTTTTAAATTTAGGGTTTAGCCTTGTATTTATAGATGATCACACCGCCTTTAACGCCCTTCTTCCCCGCTACAATCGGACTCCTAATCATGATAATTACCTATGATTGGATAGAACACAATCTCCTTAAAAATAGGAAGTCGGATAAATTATGACTCTTTCCTTGAGAACTGGAATCTAAATATAGTTAGGAATCTTAGATTCCTTAAAGTCCACATATTGCCCAAAATAAATCCCCACAGATGAAAATCCCTTCATACAGGCCATAGCCCAACCCATCCTTAGGACCCACGTGGACACATCCCAACAGTAGTATAATATGACTATTCTCAAGTCATAATTTTATTATCACACTATATTACAAAATAATACTTCTTCCAAAATAATACTACTTTCATTTTAAAATATAAGATCATTATTAATTTTTGAAGTTAATTTTAGACATTTTTAAACTTAAAATTGAAATGTACTATTGTCTTTTGAAATATCATGTTTTGCTTCTTGAAACTTGTTTGTTCCATTCTCTGGCCATGAATTACTTTATAGTGAAGGTGAGAAAATTAGAGTCCCCATCTTAAATAAAATCTTTGATAATAAAATAAATTTTGTATTCAAAAATATTAAATAGGAGCAGTTTTGACCACCTAAATTTTTATAGGAAATTTGAAGGTACACATATTATTAGTAATTATATTAAAAATATAAGTATTATTTAGGTATATTACATATAAGTTATGTTTGGTGCTCAAGTAAAGTTTTTCTTACATAAAGATTTTGATTCTCTAAGTAATTTGTGGCAAAATTTAATATAAATTTTCTCTATTTTGTTTATCTGTAGGGGAGGTAATAGGAGAGGTGTGTATTTTAGAGGCATATATCACTTCTTTGACATATTTGTCTTGTTTTACGGCTCAATACTTTTAGGAAATTGTTATTTTCACGTAAAAAAATAATATTTTTATGTTATTGCATTTCTTGCGTATTGTTAGGAATATATTTAGAAAAATAAATTTTTCTTTAAAATTATCGTTGTAAGTGGATTTGATTATGGAATCAAAAATCAAAGAGCCTAAAAAGTTATTAATTATCTCAAAATAAACACAAAATCAATAGAATGGAGGTCGAGGTTTATAGCTGTTCTGCAATTGGAATGGCAGGGAAAACGAAGGGGGAAGGGGGAAGGGGGAAGAGGGGCAGGGTAGTACAAAGCGAGGGGTAAGGTTGAGAGACAAAACCCACGCGCATTAAAAAATGGTAATTAAAAAAAAAATAGGAGAGAGAAAATAGGGACTAACTATTCCGATACCGTGAAGTCTACATCTGTTCTTACATCAGCCGGGATAAATATGACTAATTCAGGGTGAGACAATGATATAAATTATTACAAATGACTAAAAGATTTATGTGAAAAAAATGGAAACTATTTAGAATACAAATTTCTGCTCAAATTATCTTTGTAATTACATGGAATTGTTACAGATCCTTCCCGGTTGAGGCTACAGGTAAAAATGACATTGCCATAAATTAACAAAGTAATATGTCCATTTTTTAATCAAAAAAGGCGTCTTGTTTTGATTCTTTGGAACAACTCGATGAATTTACTAGATCTTTTTAGGAGGCCCCAATGACCATAAATTGAACCTATCCAATTTTTATAGTGCGATGGTTGGCTATTCACGGCCTAGCTGTACCTACCGTTTCTTTTTTGGGGTCAATATCGATGAAATTACGTAAATAAATATTTAACTATCTTTTTATCAAACAGTCTAAAAGATTAAAATATACTCCCTCCGTCCCAAATTAATTGCTCAATTTTGACCTTTTTAAGTCAAATTGACTATTTTTAAAACTAATTTTTTTTACTATTTTTGCTAAAATATAGGTGAAGAGATTATAACCAAAAGAAAGTATATACAATTTATTACTCATTCCAATTTTTATAATTTTAGAAATACATTTATATATGATTAATTATTAATTCTAAAAATAGTCAATTTGACTTAAAAATGTTAAAATTGAACAATTAATTTGGGACGGAGGGAGTATTAACACTATAATATGTCATAAAAGACGAAAAAACTATAATAAAAAGAAAGAAATAATATTTTTAAATAAAACAACAACTAATCAGAAAGAGGTCAATCACAATAACAAGTAATGGTTATCATAAATACTTTTGATAAAGAGTAATATTCAAGAAATAATAATAAAATATTTATATTTGAGTAATTCTTCGACATAAATTATGGAGATAACGTCATCCCCCTGTGAAAAATCTATCTTCACGAACAGAAAAATAATCTCCAAAACGAAAAAAGTAAAATGTGTCAAAAGATTTTTTTTATATTTTTTATAAACCAAAAGATTTGCTTTATATATTCAAAAATTACATGATTATACTTAGTTAAACAATCTTAACCAACATCTCATCTCACGCCACCAAACCTTATCCATCCAATTTAAAACAAAACTCACCACTCAATCTGGCAAAGACAAAACTTACCTAATACACCTCATAAGGAAGTAATACAACAGAACATTTTTTTTTAAGAAAATGGCTAACAGGTAACAAGAGATATAAACAAGCCTACAAGAGATATAATGAAACCCTTTCAAAAAAGGAGCAAGAAATCAATATCCAAATCCCGCAAAAAGAAAAAACAAGTTACACAAGAGAGTAGAATAAATAATTACTAGGTAATAAAAAGGAAAAACAAGGAGAGATCTAAAAGAAAGTCTCTTTAAAAATAAAATACTAGATAAAAAGGAGAGAAACGAAATAATATGATGAGAATTTATTACTAAAGTTTCGTATTCCATCATTAAGTCAAACTAAAACATTTATTATGGGACAAAGAGAGTATTTATTATTTAATTACCATAATAAGTGAGGAAAAAATACAATCACAAAATATTAATCGAAACTATTAGTAATCTAACCTAACGGTTTTGGTTAACTGCAATTACAAACTTTTTTAAATTAGTAATCGTATTACAAGGTTTGATTACGATTGCAAATTGTAATTATAAAAACGTTAACTGTAATTACAGACTTTTTACAAAATTTGAATACGATTACAAGGTTTTAGTTAACTGCGATTACAGACTTTTTTAAATTAGTAATCGTATTACAAGGTTTGATTACGATTGCAAATTGTAACTATGTTAAAATTTAGAAACGATTAAGAGTTTTTTTTAAGACTTCATATAATCATTCATTTAACAACAGTATGTTTGTCTCCATATGACTGTGTGACTGATCAATTGAACCAAAGGAAAAACGGAGACCGGAGACTGTGTGACTGATCTTTTAGCATTTTTTCATAACTCCTTTCTGCTTCCCACTCTTTTATATTTTTTACTCTCCCACTCTAGTTTTCGCTCTCTTAACTTTTTTACATTATACTCCCTCCGTCCCAAATTAATTGCTTTTCTAAGAATTTTTAAAGTCAAATTGACTATTTTTAAAATTAATAATTAAACATATATAAATATTTTTCTAAAATTATAAAAATTGAAATTAGTAATAAATTGTATATACTTTCTTTTGGTTATAATATCTTTACCTATATGTTAACAAAAATAGTAAAAAAATTAGTTTTAAAAATAGTCAATTTGACTTTAAAAAGTCTTAGAAATGCAATTAATTTGGGACGGAGAGAATATCACACACATAATGTGTGTATAATTAACTACTTATTAATTGATAAATATTTAATAATTATTAAAAAGAAAGTGTGTATATATAACTTTAAAATTTGTAAATTTTATAAATACAACTTTGTTTTTGTGAAACTTGGAAATTCAAAATTTTAAAAGTTTTTTACCCAACAACCCATGATTTGTCTTTTTAGTAGACTTCTTATAACAATCGCTCATAAAACAAGTCATATTTGTTAAAAGAAATTATTTGATAAAAAAAGTCTTCTTATAGTAGAATAAAATAAAAAACATAAAATTCTCAGTTGATGAAGATGAAGAAGAAATTATTGTTATATATTTGATTAATTATTTAGTAAGTAGTACATATTCAAAGTCCCAACTACGGGGAAACTCCGGTGTTATTTCTGAAATTATTATTAAAAGACTTGCTAATGTGGTAGACTTTTGAGCATTATTGCAAATTAATTAGTAGTTAATTTGTTTATTTTTATTTTTTTTATTTTATACAACTGTTCAAAAGACTAAAATATATTGAAATCGTAATTTGTTAAAAAAAAATTATAGTAAAAAAATTAAAATTATAATCCTTTTCTAACAAAATAATATAGGAGGGCCAATCGTAATAAAACTTAATAAATACTACATATCCTCCTAAAAAATAGTATGTCATATCAAAAAAAATAAACAAAAATAATACAATATTTCAATTTAGTTTGGTCAACACTCAACAGTAAACCGAAATTATTGATTCTACAAGTTCAATTATTCATTGCATGTGAATGGGGAAACACGTCAGAATTAATGATAGATACTCTACCTATAGACCCAAAAAAAATATAAAAAACAAAAAAAAAATCTTATCTGTAAAAATAATATTTCACATAAAGAATCATCATTTTATTTATGATATGATATGATGTATTCACATTTAAAATATAATTTTACAAACATGCATGCCACTATAACTAAAGAATCATCATAACCATGCATTTTCCAGAAATGATTATCCTACACGTATATCGATAATTAATTTCTAATATGAAAAATAAGCATACCATTAAATTAAAAATTCTTGTTCAACCGATCATAATCGATCTTAATTAGGCCGATAACCTGATTAACTGAATGGAACTATTTAATAATTAATATGGTGTCCCCTTTTGAGATTACCCATAAAACTTGAAATAATTAATCAAGATACTTGTCTTTATTCCATTTCCAGTAATTCATAATTCAATTTCTGTAGAGGACAACCGCATAATTGTGATTGCAGGCCTGTATTTATAGTTTTATACGCATACATTTGTTTACTTCTTCATTGTTCTAATTAATTTTTTTCTTTAAAGAAAATAATTATAAATCAATTAAACAATTTCCAAAATCAATCATGAATAGTTGAGTTTTGTGCGTTAATTATTTTTATTTTATTTGATTCTTTCTTACAAGATGAATGATTCTGGGAGTTGGTAGAATTGGCAAGTCTTGTGAGATAAATTAATTAGCAAAGATGCCCTTGGAGATTAAATATAATTTTTCCAAGAATTAATTAAATAATTGTTTAAAGAACCAAATTAAAATTATTAAAAAAATGCTGGTAAAGAAGTTACCGAAGAAAATAGAAGATAAGATTGTTCAGTGTATTTAATTAAGTGTTGTCAAATTGTATAGAAGTTGTTATTTTAATTTATTTTAATATTTTAATACTTAATTTACATAATACCTTTTGCAAAGTTTTTCAATGAGAAAGACATTTCAACTACTCCATTAAATATTTTTTACGAAGAAAAGTTGACCAGCTGGTCCAGCTCCACATCTAATAAACCATTTGATAACCATGAATCATGATAAATTCTGCACACGGAACCTAGATCATCCTCCCATTTCATACTTTCCATTTTTTTTATCTTCAAACCCTACTTTCATGGCCGATACAAACAAACAAACTGATTCTTCTTACTTTCCATCTTCATCCTCATTTAAATTCTGGGACGTTTTTTTGAGTTTTGAAGGTAAAGATACACGAAAAAGCTTTATTGATAATCTATATTCTACTTTAGATTTAGCAGGAATACGAACTTTTAAAGATGAACCTGGATTAGAAAGGGGAGAAGAAATCGCATCACAATTGATAAAAGCTATCCATGATTCGAAGATGAGTATCGTTGTTTTCTCAAAAAAATATGCTTCTTCGAAATGGTGTCTTAATGAGCTTGCAGAGATCCTCGAATGCGAGAGAATAAGGGGACAAATCGTACTTCCTGTATTTTACGATGTTGATCCATTAAATGTACGTCACCAAACTGAGAGTTATGCAGAAGCTTTTGAAAAACATAAAATACGTTATGTTGAAAACGTAGAGACATGGAGAACTGCACTGATCACAGCTGCAAATATATCAGGATATGATTTGAAAAAAGATGCAAATGGGTACGTAACTTCTATATTTTCTTCTTTTTTCTCCCCTTATATAAATTTAGTTATTTGATGAATAAATGGAATGATTGTATTGTTGTAACCCGCTTCGTTATTTGATCTAGAACAACAATATTACGCCTGAATCGAATGGTTGACCACTCTTTCCTTAAGACTATATTCGCCCTTACTTTTGTTACACATGGTTACTACGAATTAGTCTCTCAAGATAAGACAAACCCAGATTTTATTCTGTACTAGAATTTGTTGTGTAGTAACAAATCTAGTGCAAAACTATAAATAATAGAGAAGAAATTATAACAAGAAAATATTAGAATAATATTTCCTTAAGAACTTGAAAAAAATTGATTTGATTTGAAGTAATTATTTTGGGTAGACTTAGAACATATTTATAGGTTTTCTAACACCCCTTTGAAGAGGTTCCAATTTCCTGAAGAGTTTCAATTGCTGCAATGGTCGCATCCCAATGCATGGTCGTATCCCATCTTGACTTTGTGCATGGTCGTATCCCATCTTGATTTTGTTTGCTGAACTCTGTCTTGGCATCTTACCGTTGGATTACAGTTGGCCCAATTAGTTAATTAATTAATTAATTATTCTAATTAATTAAAATAATTAATTAAAAAAATTGTAAGAATGTTATTGCCATAATTTGAACCCAAGTTCTTAATATTAAAACCCTTTATTTTATCCAACTGAAACAATTCATTTGTTGGCTATATAGACATCATATAATATATTTATTATATACTTTCTAGATTTGAAAATATCCAATAATCCTCCCCTATTTTCATAATCCTTTTCCTTTGACATTATTCTTTCTCTTATTAGATATGGCATACATAAGTAATAGGTGTCTTTCGACTTGAACCTTTATATAGTCTATATCACAAAATATCAGAATTCTTAGTAGTGTTCGCTTTGAACTAAGAAATCTTAAAGTGATATCTTGCTTAATAGACATATACTATATCCCTTATAGTTTAAGGAAACCCAACACATTTATGGCCTTGTGTTTTACCTCTTGGGTTTCGTAAGTGACTTAGAGACAAGCCTTAAGTCTCGCAGAAGTGGCCCCACTTCCTTCACTTACATAGGTGAATCTAATTAAATGCACTTGTATGACCTGCATCCTCCAAACCGGACATAGATTCATTAAAGGTTTACCCTACCCTCTTTGTTTTCCATACAAGCATACACTAACTTTAAGATGGTTATGAAGAATTTATTCTTCATACTTGTCTAGTGTATAACTGATTATTACTATAAGTATTTCTCATTGAACTAATATACTAGTTGTTACTCTAGTATTTAGTTGGGTTCCACTTATAGGTTACCTCTCATTTAAAGGCTTTAAACCCATCTCCCTGGAAGTCTTACATATTATTGCCTAGGCCTCTTTTAAAAGGATCTGCCAAATTTTTCTTTGACTTGACATAGTTAAAGGTAACAACCCCTTTATTGATTTGCTCCCTAACATAACTATGTCTTAAACTTATATGTCTAGACTTCCCATTATAAACCTTATTATAAGACCGTGACAATGCTGCCTCATTATCACAATATATTGCGATAGCTGTCATTGGCTTGGGCCAAAGTGGAATCTCAAATAATAAATCCTTAAGCCATTCGGCTTCTTTTACAGCAGTTGATAATGTAACAAACTCGGATTCCATTGTTGAATGTGTTATCAAGGTTTGTTTCTTGGAACCCCAAGAAATTGTCCCTCCTCCTAAAGTGAATATCCATCCACTTGTAGACTTTATTTCATCCGAATCTGTTATCCAGTTTACATCCGTATACCCTTCTACCACAACTGGGTATCCTGTATAGCATAATGCATAGTTCATTGTGCCTTTAAGATATTTAAGTATCCTTGATACTGCGTCCCAATGAACTTCACCTGGATTATGAGTAAACCTACTCAATACTCCAACCGCAAATGCTATATCAGGTCTAGTACACTACATTGCATACATTAGACTGCCGATTATACTTGCATACTTTAACTGAGATTTGTTATTCCCTTTATTTGGAAATAACTTAACAGAATGATCATATGGGGTACAGGCTATCTTGCAATTCTCGTGATTAAACTTCTTTAACAACTTCTCAATATAATGAGACTGAGTTAAAGAAATGGTATCTTGAGACCGCACAATTTTAATACCTAAAATAACATTAGCCTCCCCCATATCTTTAATATCAAAAGTAGCAGACAAGAATGCTTTAGTTTCTAATACTACTTTTTCACTAGTACTAAAAATAAGCATATCATCAACATATAAACAAATTATAACACCAAAACCTTTACTGAACTTAGAATAAACACATTTATCCGATTCGTTTATTTTGAAGCCATTGGAAACAATTATTTGGTCAAATTTTTTATGCCACTGCTTAGGTGCTTGTTTTAGACCATATAAAGATTTAACAAGTTTACAAACTTTTCTTTCTTGGCTTTTCAAAACAAACCTTTCTGGTTGTTCCATATAAACTTCCTCTTCTAAATCACCATTTAGAAAAGCAGTTTTAACATCCATTTGGTGTATAACAAGTTTATGAATTGATGCTAATGCAATTAATAACCTAATGGTATTAATTCTTGCTACTGAAGCATATGTAAGAAAGTAATCAATTCCTTCCTTTTGCTTAAAACCTTTGGCTACCAATCTAGCTTTATACTTATCTATGGATCCATCTAGTTTTCTTTTCCATTTAAATATCCATTTACAGCCAATGGGTTTACAACCAGGAGGTAAATCCACCAAGACCCAAGTCTTGTTACCCATGATAGAATTCATTTCATCATTAATGGCTTCTTGCCAAAAACCTGAATCTTGAGAGGACATAGCTTCTCTAAAAGTCAATGGATCTCTATCACTAGAATCATGCTCAGTCACAAAGACACTAGAAGAAACAATATTATCCTTGTTTCCTTCAACTAGATACATGTAGAAATTAGGGCCATAGGATTTTTCTATCCTTACTCTTTTACTTCTTCTTAGTTCTATTTCTTCAGTAGATGTAGTAAGTTCCATTTCATCATTTGTTTCATGATGAACTGTTCCTTGATCTTCTTTATCAGTGTCTTCACTTGACCTTTTCCTAAAAAAAGAATTCTCAAAGAACTCAACATCTCTAGACCCCAAAATTATATTTTGGCTAACATAATCTGTGAATTCCATGGTCAAGAATTTATAGGCTTTGCTATTTTGTGCATAACCTATAAAAGCACACTCGATTGCTTTAGCTCCAAGCTTAGGTCTTTTAGGATCAGTTAACCTTACTAATGCCCTACATCCTCACACCCTTAAATGTTCAAGAGAAGGTTTTCTCTATTTTCACAATTCATAAGGTGTAATGTGAGTTTTCTTATAGGGAATACGATTAAGTATATAACAAGCAGTCATTAAAGCTTTCCCCCCATAATTTTTAGGCAAACCAGAAGTAATGTATTAATCATTTCTTCAAATGTCTTATTTTTTCGTTCTGCCACTCCATTTTGTTGAGGACTATAAGGGGTTGTAGTTTGATGAATTATACCATGATTCTCACAAAAATCATTATAAGAGAAGTATTCCCCTCCTCTATTCGATCTAAGAATTTTAATTCTTCGATCTAATTGATTTTTAACTTCAGCCTTGTAGATTTTAATTTGTTCTAAAGCCTCATCTTTAGTCCTTAACAAATAAACTTGAGTGTGTCTTGAGTAATCATCTATAAATGTTATAAAATATCTTTTACTTCCCTTAGTTAATATACCCTCAAATTCACTAATATCAGAATGAATTAATTCTAATAATTGTGAGTTTCTTTCTATTTTTTAAAAGACTTCCTGACAATTTTAGACTTAACACATATAGTATATTTTCCTAAATCAGAAAAATTAATCTTAGGAATTAAACTAAGATTACTCATGCTACACATACTTTTATAATTTACATATCCTAATCTAGCATGCTAAACATCAAAAGTAGAAACCATATAAGCAAAAGATGAATTTTTATTAATAATATTTAGTTTGTACATGCCATTAGATTCATATCATTTTCCGACATACATGCCACCCTTAGACAATACAATACAATTAGCGTCAAACAAGACTTTTATGTTATGTTTGTTTAAAAGACTAACAGATACAAGAGTTTTTCTAATTTCTAGAACATGAAGAACATCATTAAGAGTGATTGTCTTCCCGGATGATAATTTGAGAACCACTTTTTCTTTGCCCATCACTTTTGCAGTTGATGAATTTTTCATGAATAGTTCTTGACTATCCTTCATAGGTTCATAAGCTTTAAACATTGCCTTATTCTTGGCAATATGTTTGGTTGCTCCAGAGTTGATCCACCATTCCATGTCATTTCCAATCATGTTAGTCTCCATAATCATCGCAACAATATCTTCATTGCCTACTATATTTGCTTGGCCATTCTTTTGTTGCCTTTGCTTCAAGTACAAATTACATTGTTTCTTGAAATGTCCTGGCTTACCACACTTCCAACAAGTACCTTTCGATTTTTTATTTCCGGAAGTATTATCTTGACCACCACGCTTCCTTTTGTTCTTGCCCTTGGTTTAGATGCATTTTCTATGACAAGTGCTTTAGCACTTTTATTTTTTATTTCCAATTTATCCAAGTTTCGAGAATTCTCTTCAACTTGGAGAAATTTAATAAGCTCTTGCATAGTCATTGCATCTTTCTTTTGTTTCAATTCCTTTCGACAATCTTTCCACGAAAATGGTAATTTTGAAATAATTGTCGATACTTAAAACCCTTCGTCAAGGCTATGGCCTTCCGACACAATTTGATTCATAATAATTTGAAGTTCATGTACTTGCAACATAACAGATTTGTTATCTATCATTTGATAATCAAATAATGAACTTACTAGAAACGTTTTATTTCCTGCGTCCTCGATTTTGTACTTGTTGTCAAGATCCTCCCATAATTCCCTTGCCATTTTTTCCATGAACTTGGCTTCCTATACATCGTACAATGAATTGGATAATGCATTTAGAATGTGTCTTTTACACATGAAATCATCTTGTTCCCATTTAATTCGACTCTTCATTTCTGCAGGTGTCTCATTTTCTTTTTCTTTGATTTTTTCTTCATTTAGCACATGTGAGAGTTTTAATGTAGTTAAGCAAAAATACATTTTGCTTTTCCAACGTCTGAAAAAGAATCCATCAAATTTCTCGAGTTTGTTAATTAAATTCAAGCTATTTTTTGAATTGTTATCCTCCATTGTTGTGTAGCCTTAAGATTGTTGTATCCCGCTTTGTTATTTGATATAGAACAACAATATTACCGCCTGAATCGAATGGTTGGCCACTCTTTCCTTAAGACTATATATATTCACCCCTTACTTTTGTTACACATGGTTACTACGAATTAGTCTCCCAAGATAAGACAGACCCAGATTTTATTCTGTACTAGAATTTGTTGTGTAGTAACAAATCTAGTGCAAAACTATAAATGATAGAGAAGAAATTATAGCAAGAAAATATTAGAATAATATTTTCTAAAGAACTTGAAAAAGATTGATTTGATTTGAAAGAATTGTTTTGGGTAGACTTAGAACCTATTTATAGGTTTTCTAACACCCCTTTGAAGAGGTTCCAATTTCTTGAAGAGTTTCTCCCAATTGGTCGTATCAACTTCGTATCCCATCTTAGCATCTCATCCCAATTGGTCGTATCCTATAATTTTGGTTGGATTACAATTGGCCCAATTAATTAATTAATTATTCTAATTAATTAAAATAATTAATTAAAAAAATTGTAAGAATGTTATTGCCATGACTTGAACCCAAGTTCTTAATATTAAGACCCTTTATTTTATCCAACTGAAACAATTCATTTGTTGGCTATATAGACATCATATAATATATTTATTATATACTCTCTAGATTTAAAAATATCCAACATGTATTGTTGTGACGGAGCTAAGAACCAATAACTTACACCGTCTAGTGATTAGAAGTAACAAAACAACTACAAACTAACATCAAACCTTAGTTCCTCTTTATCAATCAAAAAAAAAAAATCTTATATAGTTCCTCGAGCGAAAGGATAAATTGTTACAAACCTCTACACAAATGTTAAGAAACTTCCAATATTTTATTTAATTTCTTAATTAATCTTTATAAAGTGTGTGGTTATAAATACTCCAATGATATGAATCACATAACTTTTAGTTAGTAGAGCGATCAATACATATTAAATGATATAAAGTTAATATGAGTGTCGATAAATTGGTCATTTAACTTTATAAAATTTACTCAAAAAGAAAGTGTTATAATTTTTTTAGAACTTCTAAAACCAAATGTGTTGTAATAATTATGGGACAGGGAGAGTATTACTTAATAAACTAAGCTAGATAAATGTTATGATTACTAGTCATTTGATGTGCACACACTCTAATTTTAAGAAAAAAAATATTAAAAAAAAAATTAAAGGATAAGAGATTACAAGAGTGAGGGAGCAAAAATAGGGATAAGAGAGAAAAAATAGAAGGATGAAAAATGAATAATACTGTATGCACAAACTATACACAAACAATTATGCACAAAGAATAAAATTAATGTATTAGCAGTAATATTATGGTGACTAAAGAATAATACAAAATAAGAATACAAAATTATGTGTATGATTGTAGTTGGTTACTATTATTGGACTCATCCATGTATAGTAAATTATCTACGAATTAAACTTTGACACATCATTTTGTAAGAGTTCTTTGTAAATATAGCACTACTCATGTATTAGATACCAACCAAAATGTATAAAACGTCATCCCTTCGTATTTTCTCTCTTTTTTACTCCAAAACAGAATGACTCGTGTTTTTTCTTTTCTTCTCTGTCACAATTCCTTTTTCCCATTCAACCTTTCTTTTCTTCTCAAACTCACTAGTTATAAATACTGTATAAGATATCTCATATATGCACATAACATTTATGGTAGACATGGATAAAGAAAGGTGAATTGATCAGGAAAGAGATGTCATAGATCCACAAATTACTTGCTTATTGACTTGCAATGTAATCATTTTGTTTTCAAAAAATTTACGATACCCAGAAATTTGATGCCCAAATCACTCGGAAGTGCATTAGATAGTTGTACAGTATAACACTTAAATGGCCCAATTTGAGCATCAAATTCTAGGACAATGTATCATGGGAATAGTGTGTGTATATATATATATATATATATATATACAGCAAGGATTTCTAACATACTCCCTTATCTGACATACCAAGCATACCTCCTTTAGCAACGGACCTGACGACGGTTTGGTTCGTCGCCATAAGTTCGGTCTGTCGCTATATGTTTGTTTGTTGCTATATTTTGTTCGTCGCTAAAAGCTATAGCGACGGACCGAACCTATGGCGATGGATCAAACCGTCGCCCGGTCCGTCGCTAAAGGGGATATGTTTGGTATGTTAGATAAGGGGGTTTGTTAAAGATCCTTTATATATATATATATATATATATATATATATATATATATATATATATAGTCTTTAAATGAAGATAACTATTAGTGGTAATCCTGTCAAAAGTATATGTCATATTTATGGTGAGCGAATCTTATAATTTTATCCGACTTCATGTATTGGTAGTTTGGTACATGCATAATTTTATCTCGATCTCACTACGTAGCAGAACTCATGTATAATTATTCTTTTGTGTTTAACTTCCCATATTAAAATTGGTGTAAAATTGACAGGCATGAAGCAGATCTCATCCAAAAAATTGTGAATGATGTTCTTCTGAAATTGTGCCCCAAAGACTTGAATGTTGTCGAGCATCAAGTTGGAATATATGCTCGTGTTGAAGAAATTTGTAAAAAACTAAGCATTGAGTCAAATGATCATGTTCGTTTCATTGGAATATATGGGACTCCCGGAATTGGCAAAACTACAATTGTCAAAGTTCTCTATAATAAAATTTTCAAGAAATTTGAAGCTAGTTGCTTTCTTGAAAATGTTAGAGAAACTTTCGAGAAACCCCGTGGTCTATATTATTTACTAGAACAACTTATTTTTCAACTTCTGAAAATAAAGAATTTTAAGGTTATTAGTGTTGATACAGGAATAAGTTTTGTGAAACAAAGACTACGTTCAAAAAAAGTCCTCATAGTTCTTGATGATTTAGACGAAATAAAACAATTGGAATCATTAGCAGGAAATTGGAACTGGTTTGGTCCAGGAAGTAGAATCATCGTCACGACAAGCAATGTGCGTGTTCTAGATGAATTTCAAGTAGATTTGAGGCACGAGGTGGAGGAATTGGACAACAATGAGTCGTTGGAGCTCTTCAGACGACATGCCTTCAGAAATACAACTCCCTTGAAAAATTTGATGGAGCTTTCAAAAGATATTGTAAGATATGTTGGAGGGCTTCCATTAGCTCTTAAAGTTTTGGGTTCAAGCTTATTCGAGAGAACCATGGTACAGTGGGAAAGTGTCTTTGGGAAATTGAAAGAAGTTCCCCACAAGCATATTCAGGAAAAACTTAGAATAAGCTATGATGCACTTGATGATAATAAAGTGCGGGACATCTTCCTCGATATTGCATTCTTTTTCATCGGAATGGACAAAGACGATGCAATCAAGATTCTAGATGCTTGTGGTTTCTTTTCAGAAATTGGAATCAACAATTTAAGGGAAAGATGTTTACTAAAAATTGACAGGGGCAACATATTGTGTATGCATAACTTGATTCGGGATATGGGACGGGAAATTGTTTGCAAAGAATCTGTTAAGAATCCAAGAAAGCGCAGTCGATTGTGGTTTCATGAGGATGCATATAATGTTCTCAAAAATTTCAAGGTACAAGACTAACACTTACTCTTTTGATTATTCCAAAAAATTTATTGATCAAAAAATTAGTTTCATATAATTAATCTTGCACACACTCTCTCTTGTAAATATCATGGAAATTATGTTTTTTAGCAAAAGGAAAAAATATATTTATTGAATAATAGATCTTCATCTTAACTAAAGATTTGGATGAAGGTTTAAAAAAGAATACAGAAGCTCCATTATGCATTCCCCAGGCTGCCAATATTGACCTTATGCTAACTTGATATATATTCACCCGTTCACCCTTACTTCTAATATGGAGCTAAAAAATCCATCTATCATTTAGCTAAGATCTAATGCCTCCATTATTTGGCTTCACACTTCTTTATCGCCAAGTGAAACACTTCCTCAATTCTAAATACCCCTCTTCCCCATTTGAAAAAGTTAATCTCAATTCTCTGATAAGCTCCTAAGCTTTTTTAACTTCATTATGATTATAATTAATGGTATTTTTTTCCTTTTATTAGGGACATAAAAACATTGAAGGTATCAGGCTAATGATGCCCATGCAAGAGGAAGTAGATATAAGTACCAGAGCATTTCATAGCTTACCAAACTTGAGATTGCTTCAGATTAGCAATGTGAATCTCACTGGAAGCTTTGAAAATTTATTTGAAGAATTAAGGTGGTTTTGTTGGAATTATAGCTCTTTGGATTGTTTACCTTCAAGTTTTCAAGCTCCAAAACTAATTTTCCTTGACATGCAACATAGCAAAGTCAAGATACTGTGGAAAGGCACCAAGGTATGTACAGGGCCGGTCCAAACTTTTTGGGGGCCTCAAGCCAAATTTGAAATTGGGGCCTCTTTTTTTTTTAACCATTCAATACTAAATTAAATTAATATTTATTATATTTTTTTTAATTAAAATTTTATTTTTCTTGCTCTTTTAGATACAAAATTATTGATTAAACTTGTATGATTGTACTTATAGCTATTGTTTTGTTGAATTTTTTTTTTGGGATTTTTTAATGAGCTCTAACATATATGAATTATTAAAATTTTGGGGCCTTTTCAATTTTGGGGGCCTCAAAAGCCATTGCTTAAGTGGCTTAACCAATGGACCGGCCATGGGTATGTATCAGTGGCAACTCCATCTTTCTCATCGAATTTGTCTTGTACATAGATTCTTTGGTTTAATAGTTTATGAAAAATATGCAGATATAATCTAATTTCATATTTTTTTTATTCTCTTAAACAGCAATTACAGAGCTTGAAAATCCTAAATGCTAGTGAGTCTCATTTCCTCAAAACTACCCCTGATTTCAAAGGATTGGAAAGCCTTGAGAAATTAATACTTCGAAGTTGTTCAAGTTTGTTGCGGATTCACCCATCGATTGGGCTTTTGCATAAGTTGGTTCACTTGGATTTGAGACTATGCGGCAGTTTGAATCAATTGCCTGAGCAATTGGGGAACATGGGATGCTTAAGGACGCTTGATGCAAGTTATTCAAGTATTGAACAATTACCAGATTCCATCGGACATCTAGATAAGTTGGAGAAGTTGGTTTTGGTTAGTTGTGAGAACCTTAGAAACCTTCCAAATAGCATTTGCCATCTAACTTCTCTCACGTATCTTAATCTAGGTTATTGTTCAAACCTTGAAAGCTTGCCTAAGAATTTGGGAAATCTAACTTCACTCACGTATCTTCATCTATCTACAACCATCGGATGTTCATCTTGCAAAAGGTTAAGGATTACTCCAAGGAGCATTTACAATCTGAGTTCTGTTGAAAATTTATATCTCTGTGATTGGCCTGATGATTTATATGGGATCGAGAGTTTATCCTCGTTGAAAATGTTATTTGTGTCCAACTGCTCGAGTCTTCAGTCACTACCAGAACTTCCTCCCAATCTAGAAATTCTATCTTTACGTGGTTGTACATCACTGGATAAATTACCAAATCTATCAAGGATGAATAAATTGACAAGGCTTGATTTTACCGAGTGCAGTAGTCTTCTCTCACTCCCAAAACTTCCTCCTAATTTACGCCAGTTATACTTGCATGAATGTCGGAGTCTTCAATTCCTCCCTAAACTTCCTCTTAGTTTAGAAACTTTAACCCTGAATAACTGCACTAGTCTTCGATCACTACCAAAATTTCCTCCTATACCATTCTCAGATTGCCACACCCTCAACTTAGCAAATTTTATCAGTCTTCAATCAATACAAGAACTTCCTTTTAATATACAGAATCTAAACCTGACTAATTGCATCAGCCTTCTGTCACTACCAGAACTTCCTCTTCATTTATGCTTCCTAAAGTTGAGCAATTGCACCAGTCTCAACTCACTCCCGGAGCTTCCTACTGATTTAGTTTTACTAGACTTGACCAATTGCACTAGTCTCGAATCACTCCCGAAGCTTCCTACTGATTTAGTCGAACTAGACTTGACCAGTTGCATCAGTCTTGAATCACTCCCGGAGCTTCCTCCTATTCTACGCAAACTGTACTTGAACAATAACACCAGTCTCAAATCACTCCCAGAGCTTCCTCCTGATTTAGGCGTACTAGACTTCACCAACTGCATTTGTCTTGAATCACTCCCGGAGCTTCCTCTTGATCTACGCGATCTGTACTTGAACAATTGCTCTAGTCTTGAATCACTCCCAGAGCTTCCTCCTGATTTAGACACGCTAGACTTGAGTAATTGCAACTGGCTTTTATCACTACCAAAACTTCCCCCTAATTTATATGACCTCAAGTTGATTAATTGCACAAGTCTTCGATCACTTCCAAAACTTCCTTGTCATCTCTATTCTCTAAATGCAAGCGGTTGTAAGTCACTACAAAAATTGCCAGATCTATCAAATTTAACGAACCTGCGCAGATTAATTCTCACAGACTGTAGCAATTTGATATCAAATTTCATATGGAGTTTCCTGCAAGTAAGGGGTTTCTTTTTTCTTTTCTTTATTTTTTGGTTGTAATTTTCTTCTTCTTAAATTGTTCTTTGTGTAACAGGATTGCTCTGGACTTGATCGTTGTGATGTTTACCTCCCGAGCAGGGTGATTCAAGATTGGTTCGGTCATCAAACAATGGAATCTTCAACCTCATTTCAGATGCCGGGGGATGTTAAAAATAATTTCATGGGGATGGCTTTCTGGGTTGTTTTTAGAGGCGAACTTTATTCTCTGATTAAAGCTGTCATCACTAATGAAACAGATGGCACTCAATTCGAGTATCGAGGCTTTGTACAGGCCACTGGAGTTCATGCATGGGTGAGATCTATAGGAAAACCAATCTCAATGAAAAGTGGAGACAAAATTGAGGTCTCCTTCAGAGGAACTGAGGATTTTGACCATGGAGATGTGACTGTCGAGATGTGTGGGGTTTATTTTGACTGCAAGAGAGTCCGTGATGTCGATGTCGTAGAACCACTATGCCCCTTTAAAAGGTTGAAACACTCAACGTAGGTATGGTTGCTTTTCAAACATGGCATGTTAAGGTTCTATAGTTATTATGTGTTCTACTACTGTTTTCTCTTCTTCTTTTTTTCTTTTTTCTTTTTTTCCCCCTTGGATAACAAAATATAACATGATTATTTTATTTCTTAGATCATCTTGAAGTTTTCTTGCTTAATTATAGATTTTAATTAATTATTACTGTTAGCCTGTTAGAGGTTTGGATTTTTTATGTTTAAGGTTTTCTAGTTGTTTTTCAAGCCAACACATGTCTAATTACAAAACATAAATTTCTGTAAGTTTTAATATATATATATATATATATATATATATATATATATATATATATATATATATATATATATAAAGGCTACTTGGAAGCACAATTTATGAAGTATGAACACACTTGGCATGCTAATCAATTCAAATTGCCTTTTATCATTGGAAATTAGTATTCTATAATAGTAAGAATTTCTTCAAAAACCCAAATATGCATTTCCTTGGAAGGTTGCAACTCTTTTAATGACCCGAATATGTTATAGATCTATCAATCCATGTGTGCATATTTATGTTCTACCCTTCCAGGTATATTACCTTCTTGTAGCATGATGATTTTTGGCACGTTACAATCAATGAAGGACGCTCTTAAATGATTTTTTTCCCACCTATTCAAGGACAAAATTGATTACAATTGAAGGATCAAAGTCTCAAGGTAAATATACTATTTTTTTTGTTATATTATTTTTAAATTTTTTTTTATATGTATGTGTTGTGTTTTACATGAACACAATGAAATATTTTATATCTTCTTTATTTATATGTCATGTTTACTTCAACGAGCATTATCTCACTGACTCCTTTTTTTTATTGCTTAGTTTAATTTTTACATTTTCCTTTTTAGGTGATCGTAGTAGAGCTTTGCCTTTTAAGAGTATTTGGTAACAACACATTGCGCTTTTATCTATAGAGTTTTCTGGGTGCAACTGCAATGTTGAAAAAAGTCTAGAACTTGGTTAAATTTAAGAAATACATAAATACCAAAATAATATATTTTTCAAAAACTGATTTCAATAATGTTTTTGAAACTCAAAAATTTACTTCTCAAGATAGCACTGTTTCGATAACACTATTTGTAAAAAGTACTTAACTGAGAGCCACCACTGAGGAAAACAGGCACTTCTTAATACCACATATTGCACCATGTTTTGTCACAAATACTTGTTAATCTTTCCTCCCCTCCTTTTTCTTTTGCCTCGTTGCAGACTCATCAGTTGCCATTAGCTTATGATTTTCACAATTATATGCTCCGCGCGAAGCATGGAGGAAGAATTTCGAGATATTGTTGCCATTAGGTAGTACACTATACTTTGATTTTTGTAGGTGGAACATCCTTAAACTAAATTTGCATAGTGCATAGTTTTGTTCATTGTATTACGTAATCATTCGCATGTCATAGATTTTGCGGTGTATATACCTATTTGTCTATATTGGAAAAACTTGTTATTCCAAAAAAAAACTCATTCGCCAAAAAATTTTTGGTCAATAAAAGAGCTCTTTTTATTGATTCTAGTATGAAACAACAAAATGTTCTTAAGTTTGTTTTCATAATTTCATTATCATATCACCACTAGTACTACCAAACAACCTAATATTTTTAGAAGATTGTTTGCAAATGAGAATCATCTACATAATCATGCAGTAATTTTCCCCGTAACGCGCTTTAAGAATTTGAGTAAAAGAATAATATATATTAATTTGTCATAAATACTTTAAGAACATGCTATAGAATGGGATGTTTTAATTAATTCCGAGTATAGTCCAGTTATTATCATGATGTTTAATGTGCTAAGAATTACTAGATCCAGATCTCTTATTATTTTGCTCAGAAATTTTAAAGCGGCGGGAAACAGCTTATAATATAATTAATGGCAACATTCCACTTCTTAATTCTCAATCATAAAATGCAGCATATCCTATCTTATACATGAGTATTCTCTAATGCTAAGGGCTCATGCCAGATCAATTATGTCTCTGGTTATTAATATATATTATTTTATATATGTCAGTGTAAGCATGAAGCACAAAACGCATTAAGGGCAATATAATGTATATCGGATATGAATAATATTGCTTTAAATATACTAATATCGGATTATCCGTACTTATTAATCCAACGCTAGTAATTTTAGATTTTTTTTTTGTTTCCTACAAATACCTTCCCCAAAATTATTCGGTCGCAAATATATTTAGCAATATTTGGTGAAAAAAACTACATTTTTAGTGAATAGTATTTCTTAAGAAACCAAATTTGTTTCTTGTGTTATACTTAGTATTATATATTATTTTATAACCTCAGCAGTTGGCGCAGTGGTTCCAATGAGATCTTGGGGCGAGCCATAGACTCGGACGTCCTGGGATCAAATCTCACTTGCAACAATTTATCAGGGCCAAAAATGGTTCATGGGGCCACGGACTGCCAGCGCAAGCTGGTTCGAAAGGCAAAATGGTTAGGTCCGGCCTGGGATCAAATCTCACTTGCAACAATTTATCAGGGCCAAAAATGGTTCATGGGGCCACGGACTGCCAGCGCAAGCTGGTTCGAAAGGCAAAATGGTTAGGTCCGGCCTTGGGGGAATAGTTCGACTGCGATCGGGAAACCACACATTAGCAAAAGAGAATATATATATATATATATATATATATATATATATTACTTTGCAATTATAATTATTTTAAGAAAAACTCTCTTATGATATGACATTAGTTATAAGGACAGTACACAAGCATATAAGATAGACATTCATATTTATTTTATACTAATCCTTGAAAATTTCAAGTTTATCATAAAGCACATGCATGCAAGTGTATAATTAATACTCCTTCCGTCCTAAAATAAACGTCCTAATTAATTTCGGCACGTTGATTAATAAAATTTTCTTTTATCTAAATTATCCTTTTTAATTACTTATTAATTGAAGTATTTTTTTCACTTTTCTATGTCCCCAATAATTAATTATTCTTGACTAGTTCCAACATATACTCACATTCTATATTTCTCTCTCCAAACTAATTACATTCATATGTCCACCATGCATGCAAACCGAAGTAAAAGAACGGATGTGGTCATGAGTTAGAAGAGGTTGGAGACTCATCAAATAGAAAGTTATACTGATAAGATAATAATGAGAGAGAAAGTGGTATAATAATACCACTCTTCTCAATGTAAATCTTTTATTACTCCATTTCTTAAGTTTTTAATAAAAATTGACTAAAAAAATATAAGGGTATAAATGAAAAAATAAAATAAAAGTAGTTACTAATATAGAAATAGGATATTTATTTTGGATTATTCTAAAAAAGAAATTAGGACGTTTAATATGGGACGGATGGAGTACTCTATTAGCATAGATTTGATTATGTACTGATCGACTAATTAATGATAGGAAAATGAAAGTCAAATAACAATATTTTGAAAAACTATTCAGATATTTCATATTTTATTTAGATATGTTATGTATATTTGGAATACATAGAAAATATGCCTACAGCCTTCTTTATGAAGAAGTATACATATACATGGAATGCTTTTTCTCATTAATGAATACATAAGCAAACTTCATGAATAATACTCCATGTTTGTTTGCAAGGATAACATTTGGGATTAGACTATTAATCTTATGTCTATTGTTTGTTTTTAAAAATAAACTTGAAATTATTAGTCCCAGAATAATAAAATGACTTGATAGAAGGACTATTTAATATCATGTCCAACTAGGTATTATAATCCCTACCATTTGAGATTAAAAATTTATAGACAAAATTAACCTTTAACTTTATTTAAAATAATTGGTGTATCCTATCATATCAATCTATACTCAAATTAATGAGAATATAATATCTTTATTAGTAGTGGCAAGGGTATAATAGTTCAAACGATAAGTTTTTATCCAATCTTTTAAATAATCCTAGACAAAACAAACATAATATGAGATTATTTTAAGTTATCCCTTGAATAATCCCATAAAAAATAAATATGTGACTAGGACTACTTAATTTTTAACAGTAAAAATTCTTCTAATGATACTATTTTCTTGCAGAGTTGATCCCTTTATTATAATATTCACATCAAATGAAAGTACACTATTTAATGCGCAACTGGCAATCTCCTAATTTATGGGTTAAATGCTTTTTTCATCACTCTACTTTAATACAATCAACTAACTAAACTTTACTTTTTTTACATTCAACTAACTAAACTTTACTTTTCGTACAAATCATTAGAAAATCCACTAAATCATGTTGACTTTAAACGGTTTGCCACATCTGATTCCACATAAGAGAGAGAAAGCTGCATGATAAGAGAGAGAAAGTTGACATGGAAATCTGGCCACTTTTGAGTAGAAATAAAATAATTTTTTTAAAAAATAAAATAAAATCAAAAAATTTAGCAAAAAAATGAAAAAAATAAAAATAATAATTTACTTATTTTTGTGATTAATAGAAAATGAGTTTTTAGATAATTAATAATAAGTATAATTATTTAGGAAATTATAAAATAAAATATGTTGAAATTAAAAATCATTTCTTATTAATTTTATATACATACATATTTATAAATTCTTTTTTTTTGTGGCTAAATTACATATTTATAGATTCGTTTTTACAATTCTTACTAATTTTATATACATACATATTTATAAATTTGTTTTGACATTATATACATGCATTCTTACTTGGCAAATTAATGAATTATGTATGGTAAAAATGATTTTTTTTAATTAAATTAGCTAAATGTTCTTAATGTTCATCTTCTTCTTCTACTACCCCATAAGAACAGAAGCCAATAACAACTCCATTATCATCCATAACTACCGCTACTATCCATAACCACTGGCTATAACCACCCACCATCAACGACCCAGAATTTTACACCACAACATCTAACACAATTTAAACTCCACTATAATTCAAATCTAAAAAAAATTCAAACCCATCATTCACCTCCAAAAACCTGGATCTGCTAATTATTCTTTAAATCGTTCACAATAATCAATTAATTCATTTAACCTATTTCATAGAAATTAATTTGAGTCCCTATTTGTAAAACTTAATTTGAAACTTCAATTAGTAAAATAGGAAGAAAGAGGCCGTCGACGATTCTAGGGCCGAGAATTTCCAGCAATAGCTTGCTGCCATCAGAGAGATAGATAGCGGCGAGGTACATGAGATAACTATAAACAAGAATTAAAAATAGGTTGTCGAATGCGGAGGTGTGGGCATGAAGCCGTAAGTCTGCTTGCAAGCTTCCGATGCGGAGAACGGGTTGAGCAGGAGCACCTGTTGGATTCATAAATCATGATTGAGACCGTTGGAGATGATGAGATCTAAGGTGCGGTTGGTGATGAGGTAGCCGAAGCAGAGGACGAAGAGAGAGAGAGGATAGAAACTATACTCCCAAATAATTTCAGATCTAGATTAGTTGGAAAAAGAAGAAGAGAATATTAAAAAATACACCCCCTTTTAATTTCAGATCTAGATGATAATAGTTGGAAGAAGAAGCAGTTGGAAGAAGAAGATGAAAAAGAATTCAGATCTATAACCCTATTTTCAGATCTAGATGGTAACTATAATTCATATCTATTATCATAATAATAATTGGGTTGAGTCAAATATTTGGGTGGGTAAATTTGTTTTAATGGGTGGGTTATAGATGATACGTAAAAAAAAATGTTAAAAGAACATTCCAACTAGGATTTTATGCATACGTGGCATTGTCATGTCAAATTTCTGTTAAAAATTTAATGATCAGGACGGAAATTTAAATTTATGTAAGAAAACAAAAGTTGAGTTAGTTGACTGTAAGAAAAAAAAATATAATTAATTGACTGTAAGTTGACTTAAAGTAGAGTGATTAAAAAAACATTTATCCCCTAATTTATGCATGAACAAGTTGTGAGGACTGATGTAGTGGAGGAAGGTTTGATCCTATTGATTTAATTGGATGAAAGATTCAGATAAAACGATTTGTGTTAAGCTCAGTTAAAAATAAAATAAAATAAAGCCAATAGTTTAAGCTGAATTAATGTCGTTATGTAATATTAGAAGTTTTGATAGTTGATATATATATATATATACACACACACACACACCCCGTATGGTACCAAACAAGTGAATTTGTGATGGCAATGTGAATGTGATATGGCAGATAAATTAAAAGGTGCAAAACAATTTTATTATCTAGCGGAGTCATTTTAAGTCTGAATATGTTGAAGTTAAGATCCATAGGACATACAATGACGTTTCTCAATTGCTTAAAATTAGGAGAATATATTAAATTTCCACAACAAGGCCAGGGTACGGCTTTGTCCATATCTTTGGATTGATTGGATATATATATATATAGAGAGAGAGGATCAAGAGCATAATCTCTTCTATGACATTCCAAGTATACTCTCTTTAGCGACGGACCGGACGACGGTTTGATCCGTTGCTATAGTTTTTAGCGACGGATCGAACCTATAGCGACGGACCAAACCGTCGTCCTGTCCGTCGCTAAAAGGAATATGCTTGGTATGTCATATAAGAGAGTATACTCTTGATTCTCTCCCTATATACATGTGTGTGTGTTGATGACGTCATGTACATCATCACCTATATCTGACAGAGCCCATTCGTTTTTATATTGTTGTTTGTATCACTTGGTTGGTCAAGGTCCTTGAAAACTTATTGAGGACTTTTCTTTAATTATTTAATTGTAAATTTTATTGAAGGTTATAAAACGTCACCGGCTTTAGGGGTCAATCCATCTCCTTCTCCTAGTAAATATAGTTGAATTCAGGAAAGAATCCATGCCTTCATTATATTTGGACCGTTTATTCTCGATCTCTGTATCAAATTTTACGTCTTTTAAAACGTAGTCTAATGTCTTCAAAAAAAAAAAAAAAAAAGTCACTCGTGGCATAGTCTTCGACCCTAAAGCCCATGACGTTTATTAGAGTATATTTGAGAATACTTAAAAAATGTGATTACTGATTCTGATTATTATTTTTATTTATAATCAGTTTTAAAAAAGTAATTTGTATTTGATAAAGAAAAAACACTTAAATTAATAAACGTAAAAAGTGTTTGGTATAAAAATATTTGCTAATCACATATTTCAAGAGTAAATTATTAAAAGAAATGTTTTAAAAGTAAAAATAAGTAATGGATGAAATTACTAAAATAAATAAGAATACATTAGTAATATATTTGGTCAAACTTGATTATTAGATTTGACAAATAATCAAAAACTGTTTCTAAAAAAGTGATTATAAACAGTTTTAAAATAAAGTTATCAAATACTTTTTGCTTTTTAAAATTAATTATATGACTGCTTATAGGTGGCCACAAAACACTCTCTAAGACATTTATAAAGAAGCGTAATACCTTGAAACCTCGACGTAAATTAGTCCAGGATACGTATTTCATTTGTTATGCACATATATAAAAATTAACACAGACTTTGTTTTCAAATGAACTATTAATATTTCATTTCTTAAGCTTTATTTTTTGTGGAGATTAATAAGAAGAATTAGTCCATAAAATGATTTTACAAAACACTGACTAAGCCTCTTTAAGGCTTATTGCAAATTCAAAATTAATTTTCAATCTTAACTTTATTTTCGATTAAATACATTTTAAAATTTGAATAAAAATATAACATAAACTTTCTATAAAAAAAAGTTTTTTGTGTAAATAATACTCAAGAAAAATATACCGGTAGATGGTTCTATTGGTTGTGATTATTACTATAATATATCCATTCATTTTAAAATTTAGAATATATTTTTAAATGGCAATTTTTAAGGTTGTATGTCATAATTCTTTTAAATATATCCATGATATTAATTGGCTTTATGCAGAATTCTATATGCACTTGTTATTAGTATGAGCTGTTAAAGCATTTAAATATAACTAAATAAATACCAGGCTAAAGATTACCAGTTTCATACTATCTCTACTATCTTTCTATCTCTCTCTCTTTCTTTATTTGTACAAAGTACAATTAAGCTTGGGGGCCCCCACCATATTTGACTAAAACAGTTCGTAGAGGCTCTCTCTCTCTATATGTTATTCTTATGTTTGTTAATTCCTCGTAAAGCAATAACTACTAATTTTGGGTATTATTGAACAAACAAACACCAACAACAAGAAAAATGTTATAAAACGAGAACTTAAATTGTATCAGTTAACAAGTAACCAAACTCTTGTTGCTACTTACTACTTATCGGAAGATAACTTATTGAGAGAAGGAAGAAGTGAGTGAAGGAGAATAATCAAAATATCATAATTGCAACTTTTTCCATTGGTAAACATTGCTTTATATAAGCAATGAGTAGCACACCAACATAGACTTAGGAAAATCATATTATAACACTCCCCCTTGATTTCCTAAGATAGAAGATTATGCTCATTAAAAACCTTGTTAAGAAAACCTAGTGGGAAAAACTTAACGAAGGAAAAAAGAGTACATATCTTAATTTTACATAAATATATTTTATTTAATTGACTGTCTCATTAAAACCTTGTCAGGGAAAAACCCATTGTGATAAAAATCGTGACTAAGGAAAAAGAGTACAGTCTCCCCCTCAAAAAGGAATTAATTACTCTTTGATGAAATGTTGTGATAAGTCTTTTAGTCGACACATTCCGATCTTTTGCCGAAGTTTTGCAAATGTTGCATTTGGTAGTGACTTTGTGAATAAGTCGGCTAGATTATCACATGATCGAATTCGATGCACATTTATATCACCCTTCTTTTGCAGCTCATGTGTGAAGAAGAATTTAGGTGAAATGTATTTTATTCTATCTCCTTTGATGTATCCTCCTCTAAGTTAAGCAATGCATGCATCATTATCCTCATACAGAATTGTAGGAGTGTCTTTGATTAATGTTAATCCGTATAACTCTTGAATATACAGAATAATTGATCTCAACCAAACACACTCTCTGCTTGCTTCATGTATAGCGAGAATCTATGAGTGATTTGAAGATGTAGCTGTCATGGTTTGCTTTGTGAATTTCCAATATATAGTTGTGTCACAATATGTAAATACATAACCTGTTTGTGATCTCCCATTGTGTGGATCTGATAAATATCCTGCATTGGCATATCTAACTAATTGTGACGTTGAATCTTTTGGATAAAATAACCCAAGATCTATACTTCCACGGAGGTATCTCAAAATGTGTTTGATCCCATAGTCAGAGAAGAACTGTATCTTGCCAACAAGTTGACAACAAAAGTAATATCAGGTCGTGTACAGTTTGCAAGATACATAAGAGCACTTATTGCACTTAGGTATGGAACCTCAGGTCCAAGGACTTTTTTTTTCCACTTTCTAGAGGCCGAAATGGATCTTTATCAACATCTAGAGATCGGACAACCATCGGGGTAGTCAAAGGGTGAGCTTTATCCATATAAAAACGACTTAGAATCTTTTCAGTATATGTGGACTGATGAATGAAAATTCCAGATGCTAAATGTTCCACTTGTATTCCCAAACAGAATTTTGTCTTTCCAAGATCTTTCATTTCAAATTTATTTTTTAAATAAGTAGCAGTTCTTGTGAGTTCTTCAGGAGTACCTATAAGATTCAAATCATCCACATATATAGTAATAATGGTAATCCATTTTCTGTTTTCTTAATAAAAACACATGGACATACTTGATTATTTATATACCCGTCTTTTATTAAATAATCACTAAGTCGATTATACCACATACGACCAGACTGTTTCAATCCATATAATGAGCGTTGCAACTTGATTGAATATATATGACGGGCCTTTGTAATTCAGCCATTTTCAATCCTTCAGGGATTTTCATGTATATCTCACTGGTAAGTGAGCCATATAGGTATGTTGTTACAACATCCATCAGACGTGTCTGTCAAGTGAGCCATATAGGTATGTTGTTATAACATCCATCAGTTGTGTTTCCAAACCTTCCATGGTTGCCATACCTATTAGAAAACGAAAAGTGACTCCATCCATTACTGGAGAGTATGTATCCTGATAATCAATACCAGGTCTTTGTGAAAACCCTTGAGCTACAAGTCAGGCTTTATATATCACAATTTTATTTTTCTCATTTCGCTTTCGTACAAATACCTATTTGTTTCTAACCGAGATAACGCCCAGCGGTGTTTGCACTACTGGTCCAAATACTTCTCTTTTCAATAAAGATTGTAGCTCAGTTTGAATAACATCTTTCCATTTTAGCCAATCTTTTCTTTTTCACGTTTTGTGGTTCAGGATCCGTGTCAAGAATCAAAGCAATATCTGATGCTATAGAGAAAGCAAATATATCATCAATAATGACTTTGCTTCGATCCCATATTTTCTCATCATGTACATAATTTATGGAGATCTCTTGATGTTCATCTCTTATTCCTTCGGTAAGATTTTGTACCTCTTCTAGGGATTTTCCCACTTTTGGAACAAGTGCTACTTCTGGAGCGAGTATTCCTTCTAGGATTCCCTTATTTGCCTTTTGTTTGCGAGGTACGGTGTCTTTTGCACCGACCGGTCTTCCACATTTCTAGCGTGATTTAGATTCTTCTATTATCTTATTTGTCAATTCTTTAGGAATTGATTTTTAAATAGGTATTTCTATCTTTGCTGGAGTATTCACTGTAGGTGTATGTGACTTTATCACTTTTCTAGCATCATTAAATGCATCTGACATTTGACTTGCAATGTTTTGTAAATAAATAATTCTTTGAACTTCAATTTCACATTGTCATATGCGAGGATCAAGTGAATTTAATCCCGATGCATTCCATGATATTTCAGAGGGTTTTTTATTTAAAAATTTCTCTCCTCCTAACGGTGGAAATACAAATTCATTAAAATGACAATCTGCATAACGTGCAGTAAAAACATCTCCAATTAAAGGTTCAAGATATCTAATAATAGAAGGAGAATCAAAACCAACATAAATACCAATTCTTCGTTGGGCTCCCATTTTAGTTCTTTGTGGAGGTGCAATAGGAACATATACTGCATTTTCAAAAACTCGAAAGTGTGATATGTTGGATATCTGACCAAGAACTAACTGTATAGCAGAAAATTTATGAAGAGCTGTTGGCCTTACTCGAATAATGGCTGCAACGTAAAGAATTGCATTGCCCCAAACTGAAGTAGGTAAATTAGCCCTTAATATTAATGGACGTGCAATCAGTTGAAGTCTTTTTTATTAAAGATTCAGCTAAACCATTTTATGTATGTACATGAAGAACAGAATGTTTAATGGAGATTCCAATAGTAATACAAAAGTCATTAAAAGTCATTGATGAAAAATCAGCTGCATTATCAAGTCGAATTGATTTGATTGGATAATCTGAAAACTAAGCCCGTAACTTGATTATTTGAGCAAGAAGTTTGGAGAAGGCAAAATTTCGATAGGAGAGGAGACAAACATGAGACCATCTAGTTGAAGCATCTATTAAAATCATGAAATATCGAAATGGTCCAGACAATGGATGAATGGGTCCACAAATGTATCCTTGTATTCTCTCTAGGAATTTTTGGGTTTCTTTATAAACTTTTGTTGGTGATGGTCGAACAATTAATTTTCCTCGAGAACATGCAGAGCAAGGAAAATTACTACTAGAAAAAATCTTTTGATTTTTGAGAGGATGACCAATAGAATTTTTAATAATGCGACGCATCATTCACGTGCCTGGATGACTGAGTCTTTCATGCCAAAGCATGAAGGATTTGAGATCTATGAATTTTGGAATGATAACAGTGTGAGACTTAATTGCTCTAATTTTAATAATATATAATCCAGAAGAAATTGAATGAAGTTTTTCTAGGATGTTCTTTTTTCCAGAAATAGAAGAAGTGATGAGAAGATATTAATTATCATTTTCATTTGTTGTTTCAATATGAAAACCATTTAGTCGAATATCTTTAAAACTAAGCAAATTTCTTCTCGGTTTACTAGAATATAGAGCATTTTTGATAAAAAAAAAAATTGTGTCACATTTGGTAGCATGAAACTAGCTTTTTCAAATCCCTCGATTAAATTTAATGTGCCAGAGATATTTCCTACGTTTCCCTTAGCTTTGATTAGTTGTGAAAAATATTTCTCACTTTGAAGGATTGTATGAGCTGTTGCAGTGTCTGCTAAACATATATCTTCCATATCCATTAAAGTTAGTCGTCTCAGTTAATTAGAGTTTCGTGCTGAAAATGTGTTATAAAACTTTTACAGAGAATTTAAATTGTATCAGTTAACAAGTAACCAAACTTCTTGTTGCTACTTACTATTTACTGGAAGATAATTTATTGAGAGAAGGAAGAAGTGAGTGAAGGAGAATAATCAAAATATCAAAATTGTAACTTCTTCCGTTGGCAAATATTGCTTTATATAAGCAATGAGTAGCACACCAACATAGACTTAGGAAAATCATATTATAACAAAAACCACATATTTTGGGTAGGTAAAAACTTCTTACGCCAGCCGGAACAAGTATGAGTAACTCAGCTAAGGACAATGATTGTGAGAAAAATGGGAAAATATTTAGAATACAAATTTCTACTCAAATTATTTTTGTAATTACATGGAATTGTTGATGAAATTACGTAAACAAATATTTAACTAATTATCTTTTTTATCAAACAGTCCAAAAGATTAAAATATATTAAAACTGTAATATGTCAAAAAAGATGAAAAAAACTATTGTACGGAGAAAGAAATAATAATTTCAAAAAAAACAACAAATAATTAGAAAGAGGGTCAATTGCAATAACAATTAGTGGACATCATAAATACAATTTTAATAAAAAGTAATATTCAAAAAATAATTATAGAATATGTATATTTGAGTAATACATTTTGCGAAGTTAATCAAAGTGAGAGACATTTCAACTACTCCATTAAATATTTTTTACGAAGAAAAGCTGACCAGCTCCACATCTAATAAACCATTTGATAACCATGATAAATTCTACACACACATCCTAGATCATCCTCCCATTTCAACCATTCGTTTTTTTATCTTCAAACCTTACACTTTCATGGCCGGTACAAGCAAACAAACTGATTCTTCTTGTTTTCCATCTTCATCCTCATTTAAATTCTGTTTTTTTTAAGTTTTGGAGGTAAAGATACACGAAGAAGCTTTATTGGTCATATATATTCTGCTTTATATCAGGTAGGGATACGAACCTTCAAAGATGAACCTGGACTAGAAAAGGGAGAAGAAATCGCACCACAATTGATAAAAGCAATCCATGATTCGAAGATAAACATCGTTGTTTTCTCGAAAAATTATGCTTCTTCGAAATGGTGTCTTAATGAGCTTGCAGAGATCCTCGAATGCGAGCGAACAAGGGGACAGATCGTACTTCCTGTATTTTACGATGTTGATCCATTAAATGTACGTTACCAAACTGAGAGTTACGCTTCGCTTTTGAAAAATATAAAACACGTTGCACAAAAAAGGTAGATACATGGAAAGGTGCACTAACCACAACTGCAAATATATCAGGATATGATCTGAAAAATGATGCAAATGGGTAACTTCTATATTTCTTCTTTTTTCCCCTATCTAAATTTAGTTATTTGATGAATAAAAGGAATGATTGTATTGTTGTGAGGGAGCTAAGAACTAGTAACTTAGACCGTCTAGTGATTAGAAGCAACAAAACAACTACAAACTAACATCAAACCTTAGTTCCTCGTATGAAAATTTCCAGTTTGTTCGTTTTATTACAAAAAGCTTTTGAAAGTGTAAAACTAATATTCAGGAAGCTGTTGATGTAGTAACCACTGCAATTCAGGAGGAAATATTTTATAGAGATGAGACTATGAAAGTTGGTAATCATTTTCTTTGATGATTTAATAAAGTAGAATTGTTGGTTAATTGTGTTATTATGGATTTCTCCGAACAATTGCATCATATAAGCCACTCTTTGACTGCAGTAGCAACAATCTTTTAGTAGATGTGCATAATGATGCAGTAGTAGATGCCTGCACTTTACACACTGGTGGTTGTTGGATTTGCTTGAAGCTGGGCCTCCAGAAATTATGAATTTGTCTGCTAAAATAGGAGTTCAAGTCACATTTGAAAATTCTGCATTCGTGTGTGTGTGTGTGTGTGTCTATATATATATATATATATATATATATATATATATATATCACACTTATCTTTAAAACTACTAAATAATTATTATTATTATTATTATTATTATTATTATTATTTTGACTTTTCATAGTTAATTTGTAAAATTTATAATTTAAAATTGACATGATTCATTTCACTATTTAAAATTGATTTCACTATATGTTCCTTTTTATCAAAAAAAAGAAAGAAAAAACACCTTAGTTCCTCGTATGAAAGCATAAATTGTTAAAAACCTCAACTACACAAATGTTAAGAAACTTCCAATATTTTATTTAATTTCTTAATTAATCTTTATAAAGTGTGTGGTTATAAATACTCCAATGATATAAATCACAAAAAATTTAGTTAGTAATGCATATTAAATGAGAAAGTTAATATGATTGTGGATAAATTAGTCATTTAACTTTACAAAAGTTACTCGAAAAGAAAGTGTTGTAATTTTTATAGAACTTTCAAAAAAGAATGTGTTGTAATAATTGTGGGTTGGGGAGAGTATTACTTAATAAACTAAGTTGGGTGATCAAAGGTGATAAATGTTATGATTATTAGTCATTTGACATGCACACACTCTAATTATAAGAAAAAAAATAAAATTAAAGGAGAAGAGGTTATGAGAGAGTGAGAGAGTACTGAGAGACCAAAAATAGGGATAAGAGAGAAAAAATAGAAGGATAAAAAATGAATAATACCATGCGCACAAACTATACACAAACAATTATTCATAAAGAATAAAATTAATATATTAGCAGTAATACTATGATGACTAAAGAATAGTACAAAATAACGATACATAATGAGTGTATGGTTGTGGTTGGTTACTATTATTGGACCCACTCATGTATAGTTGATTATCTACGAATTAAACTTTGACACATCATTTTATAAGAGTTTTTTGTAAATATAGCACTACTCATGTATTAGATATCAACGAAAATGTATAAAACATCATCCCTTCATATTTTCTCTCTTTTTTACTCCAAAACAAAATGACTCGTTTCTTTTCTCTTCTTCTCTGTCACAATTCATTTTTCCCCTTCATCCTTTCTTTTCTTTTCAAACTCACTAATTATAAATACCGTGTAAGATATCTCATATATGCACATAGCATTCATGGTAGACATGGATAAAGAAAGGTGAATTGATCAAAAAAGAAAATACATGTACATCACAGTACAAGTCTAGGAGATGTCTTAGGATTACGAAAAAGATCTGTCATAGATCCACAAATTAATTGCTTATTGACTTGCAATGTAATCATTTTGTTTTCAAAAAATTTATGATACCCATAAATTTGATGTTCACACTTAAATGCTCTCTTGCCAAGTTTGGGCATCAAATTTCAGGACAATGTATCATGAAAACTATATATATTGCGACTTTATGTATTAATAATTTTTTTAGATGAAGATAACTATTAGTGATAATTTTGTTAAAAGTATATGTCATATTTGTGGTGAGAGACTTATAATTCTATCCAACATTATACATTATGTATTTCTACATGCATAATCGTAATTCAGTTGCAGTACATTGCAGAACTCATGTATCATTGTTCTTTAATTTGTGTTTAACTTCCCAAATTAAAATTGGTGTAAAATTGGCAGGCATGAAGCATATCTCATCCAAAAAATCGTCAATGATGTTATAATGAAATTATGCCCCAAATACTTGAATGTTACTGACCATCAAGTTGGCATCGATTCTCGTGTCAAGGAAATATGTCAAAAACTAAGCATTAGGTCGAATGATGTTCGTTTTACAGGGAATTTGAAGGTAGTTACTTTCTTGAAAATGTTAGAGAAGCTTTCGAGGAATCCCGTGGTCTACATTATTTACTAGAGCAACTTATTTTTCAACTTCTAAAAATAAGGGATTTTAAGGTTACCAGTGTTGATGCAGGAATAAGTTTTGTGAAACAAAGACTTCGTTCAAAAAAAGTTCTCATAGTTCTTGATGATTTAGACGAAATAAAACAATTGGAATCATTAGTACGAAATTGGAACTGGTTTGGTCCAGGAAGTAGAATCATCATCTCGACAAGAGATTCGCGTCTACTAGTTGAATTTCAGGTAGATTTGAGGCACAAGGTGGAGGAATTGGACTACGACGAGTCTTTGGAGCTCTTCATATGGCATGCCTTTAGAAATACAACCCCCTTCAAAAAAAAAATTGATGGAGCTTTCAGAAAATATTGTAAGATACGTTGGAGGGCTTCCATTAGCTCTTCAAGTTTTGGGTTCAAGTTTGTTCGAGAGAACCATGATAGAGTGGGAAAGTTTCTATGGGAAAATGAAAGAAATTCCCCACAAGCATATTCATAAAAAACTTAGAATAAGCTATGAAGCACTTGATGATGATAAAATACGGGACATATTACTCGATATTGCATGCTTTTTCATTAAAATGGACAAAGACGATGCTATCAAGATTCTAGATGCTCGTGGTTTGTACCCAGAAATTGGAATTAGCATTTTAAGGGGAAAATGCTTACTAACAATTGACCCGGAAAACGAGCTGAGGATGCATAATCTGATTCGCGATATGGGACGGGAAATTGTTCGTGAAGAATCCGTTAAGAATCCAAGAAAGCGTAGTCGATTATGGTTTCATGAGGATGCATATGATGTTCTAAAAAATTTCAAGGTACAAGACTAACACTTTCTCTTTTGATTATTCCAAAAAATCTACTGCTCAAAAAATTAGTTTCATATAGTTTATCTTACACACTTTCTCTCTTGTAAATATTATGGAAGTTATGTATTTTGGCAAAAGGAAAAAAAATATTTATTCAATTATAGATCTTCATCTTATATAAAGATTTGGATAAAGGTTTAAAAAAAATACAGAAGCTCCATCATGCATTCGCCAGGCTGCCAATGACCTTATGCTAACTTGATATATATTCACCCGTTCACCCTTACTTTAGATATGGAGCTACAAAATCCATATGTCCTTTAGCTTAGATCTAATTCCTCCATTATTTGGCTACACACTTCTTTATCGCCAAGTGAAATACTTCCTCAATTCTGAATACCCCTCTTCCCCATTTGAAAAAGTTAATCTCAATTCTCTGATAAGCTCCTAAGCTTTTTTGACTTCATTATGATTATAATTAATGGTATTTTCTCCTTTTATTAGGGACAATATGAAAACATTAAAGGTATCAGGCTAGTGATGCCCATACAAGAGGAAGTAGATATAAGTACCAGAGCATTTCATAGCTTAGCAAACTTGAGATTGCTTCAGATTAGCAATGTGAATCTCACTGGAAGCATTGAAAATTTATTTGAAGAATTAAGGTGGTTTTGTTGGTCTGATAGCTCTTTAGATAGTTTACCTTCAAGTTTTCAAGCACCAAAACTAGTTTTCCTTGACATGCAACATAGCAAAGTCAAGATATTGTGGGAAGGCACCAAGGTATGTATTAGTTGCAACTCCATCTTTCTTATCGAATATGTATAGTACATAGTTTCTTTGGTTCAATAGTTTATAAAAAATATGCAGATATAATCTAATTCCGTATTTTGTATTCTCTTAAACAGCAATTACAGAGCTTGAAAATCCTTAAATGCTAGTGATTCTCGTTTCCTCAAAACCACCCCTGATTTCAAAGGATTGGAAAGCCTTGAGAAATTAATACTTGAACGTTGTTCAAGTTTGTCGCGGATTCACCCATCGATTGGGCTTTTGCATAAGTTGGTTAACTTGGATTTGAGAGAATGCGACAGTTTGAATCAATTGCCTGAGAAATTGGGGAACATGGGATGCTTAAGGAAGCTTTGTGCAAGTCGGTCAAGTATTGAACAATTACCAGATTCCATCGGACATCTAGGTAAGTTGGAGACGTTGGATTTGGAAGGTTGTGAGAACCTTAGAAACCTTCCAAATAGCATTTGCGATCTAATTTCACTCACATATCTTAATCTATACTTCTGCTCAAACCTTGAAAGCTTTCCTGAGAATTTGGAAAATCTAACTTCACTCACGAATTTTCATCTATGTGATACCAATATTATGCAATTGCCAGATTCCATTGGATGTTTAACTAGGTTAAAAGAGTTGAATCTATGTTGCATTTGGCTAATATTATTTGGGCAGACAAGTGGCGGACAAATGGAAGATAAGAAAATGGTGCCAGCCTACCTATTACTTTCCAGCTACCAGCCCACCACTCCACCACTATTTTATATGCCTTATGTCTCCTCCTGTTGCCTATAAAAGGAACTCATCTTCACAAGATGAGACACATCATCCGAGAGCAACACATCAAGTTTAGAGAAGCAAATAGAGTTAGAGAGAGAAAGCTCAACTTTGAGCATTTGAGAGCTATAGAGGTAGAGAGAAATAAACTACAGTTAGTTTATTTCTCAGTTGAGAGTTTGTATTCTCCATTTTATTTTCATAGTGGATTTCTGAGATCTCTCCCCGTGGTTTTTTCCAGTTGAGTTTTCCACGTAAAATTCTTGTGTCATTATTTTATATTTCATACAGTAATGTGCTTGTATTTATCTTAGTGTATTTGTGAAGGCCTGATTTCTCAACAATTAGTATCAAAACTTTTGGTTCACGCCGTTGGTGTCTAGGAAAGTGGTTCGAAAGACAACGCCTTTAAGAAATGTGGTTACTTAATTAGTCACCGTTGTAAAAGCACGAAGAGACTCCCGCCTGACTTACACTTACCTGGCCAACTGGTACGATCCGTTTAGAGAAATCTCGTAGGTCACAAATACGAAGATGACAAGCATGAGTATGAGGTACGAAGTTGAACCATTTGACGGAAAGCCAAATTTTAGTATTTGGCAGTGTATAGTCAGAGATTTATTGGCTCAACAGGGATTGACAATTGCACTAGAAGGAAAAGAGAAGAAACCAACGGATATGACAGATGAAAATGAAGGGAACTTGAAGCAAAGGTTGTGGCAACAATCAGATTGAGTTTGGTGCCACAGATTAAATATCAGGTTTTGACAAACACCTCTCCGAAAGACTTGTGGAAGAAATGTAACGATCGCGGATCGTGGGTAGCTTTGTAACGCGAGCCTATGAATTTTATTGAATAAATTGAACTTTTATTTATATTATTCCGTGTTATGTGTATGAATATTTTATTACTACATATGATGTGTATGTGATAATTTTTGATTGTTATTATTTTTATTGGAGTTGATTAAATCATTAGAGAAATAGCGCTAAAACGCTATTTATGCAAAGGACGCCTTTTTCGATTTTATGACTTTTCATAATTTCGTCAAAGCGTTAATGAGAGGGGTTAATAATCCAAGTATGGGATTTTTATTTGAGCCCAATTGGATATTTATTAGAAGCCCAATTAGAATTAAATTTGGAGTCCAAGAGAAGCCCAAAAGGTTATTAAGTGAAGCCCAAAACCCATGGACTTAGTCCATGAACCAAACCCACCATCCATGACCCATAACCCATGACCCATGTGGGAAATGGGTAATAGAAATCAGCAGATGGGTTGGAGAAAGAAGAAGAACGCGGATGAAGAGAAGGAAGAGAGGAGGGAGCAGCCAAGAACGTGGGAAGAGCATGGGGAGAAGCATTTCTGCATTTGGTGAAGGAAGAATGTCAGAAAGCAAACTCGGGAGAAGGGAGGGGGAGAGCCCAATGGCTGACCACACATTGGAGGAGCCGAAGCTCTCCTACCCGAGTATTGGGAGCTGCCATGTCTGGCATGCTCAGCTCACAACCCATCCTTGAAGCTCAGTTCTTCTTCCATAAATACTCCTCCCTTGCCATACATCCATTCCTTTGATTATTGCTTAGTAAGATAGCTGAAACTTGAGAGAAAATAGTAAGAAGAGTGTGTTCGGGTGATTTGAGGAAGAAGAGGAATTGTGGTAGCAGCTGGTTTTAATCCATTTAGCATCCTTAGAAGTAGCTCAAGAGGTATGCAATATAGAGCTTAGCTCATTTCCAAGTTATAGTTTTACTGTGATTGTTTTGTTGGAGTTATGTTGCTGAAATTGCTTGGTTGTTCATGAACGTGTGTATATGTTGTTAGCTCTGTATAAAGCTTGTTAATAATGTGTAAAAGAGGAACAATGTATGAGAATCAAACCTATGCATAAGGAATCAAGAAATGGACTGAAATGGATATTAGAGGACTGTTATTCATATTTTGTTAATAATGAAGTTATAACCATCTTGGTTTGGTTATGTGCATTGGTTGTGTATTGTTGGTATATGCCAAGAAGGTATGAGTAATGATTTCAATGGGAAATCTGGACTAGAGTATAATGAAACTCTACTCCAATGTGAGTTTTCAACTCATGCCCACCAACTATTTGGTTTAATGTCTAAGAGGATGATTTCTCTAAGGAACATGAGAATTAGGAATGGTTAATTGATTAAATGATGTTATGATGCATAGCTCAGTTGTAAAAGTATGTTTTGAGTTATATAGACTTGTTGTATAATGGCTAAGAAGCAAATGGGACGGAATCATTGGTTTGGATTTTTGGGTTCTGCAGTAGCAGAACTTGAAAGTCCCTGGATGCAGAGTGGCGCAGCTGCGCCACTCCCAAGCATAGCACCTGCGCAGCTGCGCTGGGTGCCAGACCTGAAAGTCCCTGGATTAGAGTGGCGCAGCTGCGCCACTCCCAAGTGTAAGACCTACGCAGCTGCGCCGGTCTGCAGAGGTGAATGGTTCTGCTGCTTTGTGTTATTGATGCGATGCATGTTTATATAGTCCCAACATGTTATAAATACCCCAAGACATATGTATGATATGTTAGTGTAGTAGTTGAATGACCCCAAGCATGAAATGACTAAGTCACGTGAGATTTGCTTAAATGAAATGAATAGCATAGTGAGCGAGACCCCCGTTTGGGTAAGCGTAGTGGCAATCAATGTTCGTAATGATTATAATGTCTTGATTAATGTAAGCCAATGTTTGGTGTCTATTGTGAGACTAATTGGTATGTGAATATATGTTTAAATGCGTAGGACATATTTGAAGGACGATTAACGTCAACTAGTAGCAAGCGCTTAAGGCAAGTTTCTAAACCTTATGCACTATTTTTATTTCGTGCAAACAGGTATATATTGTTGCAAGTTTCCTAAACCCTTGTCTAACCTTTGTGTTGGGCAAGTTCTATAGCTTCATTCATTTTCAGTATTGAATCCAAGTTTCGTATCTTATACAAGAGACGTATATTGTGCAAGTTTATTTGATTCATTTGATTATATTCTCTTGACTCTCATGCGATGTTGAAGTTTCGATTTACGCAATACATATATGGTTGTGTGAATTCCTTACTTATGTAAATCTTTTAGTATTTGCACAAGTATTCGAGCTATGTTATGACATAAATTGTTGAAGCTTTCAAGTTCACATATATATGAACTGTTATAGAGAACGTCGATGCCATTTGTTTCAGCTAGACAGATATTGAGATATTTTATTGATTTGATAATAAATCCTTAAAATGTTATTGATGATTAAGTAGAGCTATCCAACCGAATTGTTTTGGTTAGGATTCCGAGACATGAATGAGATGAACAACCCTAATATCAGGGGCAGTTTTTAGTCAGTTATTCTGACAAGGCATCGAGCGCCTAAACAAACGCATATAGTCGTTTCCAGCTAGAGTGTTGATCAACATAGAGTACAATAGGCTGATCACCTAGAAGTGCTCGTAAGTAAGACGGTTTGCAGTTATAATGCTGTGTACCTTTTCAAGAAAGCAAAAGAAAGTTCAAGGTCTTATGACCACTCAATGTCGTTTCAAAAATATATTTTTAAAACGAAAGCAAAGTATGATTCCTATTTATTCAGAATATTTCACAACTATTGTTCAGTTGTCGAAGGGAAATGATATGATTGATGATATTGTTGTTATTCAACTGTTATACTTGCTGGGCAATTGAATGCTCATTCTTGCTTTATATTAAACATTGCAGCTAAGTCCGAGCGGGCCGAAGGTTCCGGTAAGGACAAGGGAAAGGGCAAGATGAACGTCTAGATGGCGTCATAGTTTATTTGTAGTAGTAATGATGTAATATTAAGACTTATTATGTATTTGGAATGATGTTATGGTAATAGAACTTGGGATTGAGAGTAAGACGTGTTGTAATAATATAGTAATTACATTCATGTCTATTATATTGTATGGAATGGGATGTACCGTGTAGCACCAGATTCGGGTTTGAGGTACCCGGATTTGGGGGCGTCACAAGAAACTTGAGAAAGTTTATAAGTCGAAGTCTTTGTCAAATCGATTATATTTGAAGAAGGAATTGTACCGGCTTCGGATGGACGAAGGGTCAGATTTGACCAATCATATTAATGAGTTTAATAGATTGGTGACCCAACTTACCAGTATCGATGTAAAGTTGGACGAAGAAGATAAAGCATTATTGCTTCTTGTCTCCCTACCAGATTCATACTCAACTCTCCAGACTACTCTCCTTGTAGGGAAGGAAAAACTTGCAGTTGACGATGTGATGTCAGCAGTCCTGGACCAAGATAAGTTCAGGGGCACTACTTCCAGAGATCAAGGAGACAGTCTTCTTGCTTTTTCAGATGGGCGTGGCAGGGGTCCTAATCGGAAGAATTCTGACAAGGAACGAGGAAGGTCTCAGTCGAGACCAGGCAAGAAGGATAAATCTCAAGTTGAGTGTTATCATTGTCACGAGAAAGACCACTATAAAAATCAGTGTCCATTGTTGAAGAAAAAAAACAAGAAGAAAAGTAAGCAGATTGAAAATTCTTCTAATATTGTTGAGTAAGCGGATGTGTGCAGCAATGGAGAGTTGTACACAATGACAAAAAATGAAGCTTCACAAGGTGATCTGTTATATGTTAGAGACAGTAGCAACCTTATAGATTGCTACATGGATTCCGGTTGTTTTTTTCATATGTCCCTGCACGGGGATTGGTTTGATACTTTTACATCCTGCAATGGTGGTACAATTTTATAACAATGCAATCTGCAAAATTACCGGAATAGGCACCATCAAAGTTAAAATATTTGACGGGGTTGTCAGAACATTGGGCGATGTAAGGTATATTCTAGAATTGAAGAAGAATTTACTATGGGTTGGAGTACTTGACTCTATGAGTTGTAGTATCTCAGTCAGAGATAGTGTCATCAAAATTATCAAGGGTTCGATGGTAATTATGAAGGGCCAGAAGAAGGGCACCCTCTACAGGTTGATAGGGGACACAGTTACTGGTGGAGCAGCAATTTCTGTGCAGGAAAATTCCAACAGTGATAGCACAGAATGATGGCACATGCGATTTGGTCACTTGAGTGAAGGTGGAATAAAAGAACTTCACAAAAGGCAATTGTTGAAAGGTGTCAAAACGTGCAGTTTGGAATTTTGCAAGTTTTACGTGTACGACAAACAACGGAGGGTAAGCTTCAAGGCAGGAGCACACACCAGTAAGAATGCACTTGATTATGTACATTCAGATGTGTGGGGGCCAATCAAGCATACTTCAATGGGAGGAGCCCATTATTTTATCAGCTTTATAGATGACTACTCTAGAAAGGTGTAGGTTTATTTTATGAAGCAGAAATCCGAAGTCTTCAGAATCTTTAAGCAGTGGAAAGCTAAAGTAGAAAACCAGACCGGAAAGAAGTTAAAGTATTTCAGATCAGATAATGGCACGGAATACAGGGACAGGTCATTCCTACAGTTCTGCCAGGATGAAGGTATCACCAGGCACTTCTCAGTTAAAAGAACTCCAAAGCAAAATGGGGTTGCAGAGAGGATGAATATAACTCTATTGGAACGAGCCAGATGTATGAGGTTGAATGCAGGTTTGCCCAAGAGTTTCTGGGCTGAGACACTCAACACAGCCTGTTATCTGATAAATCGATCTCCTTCAGCTAGAATTGGTCACAAAATCCCCGAGGAGGTATGAAGAGGGAAACCAGTTGATTTTTCTGTGATGAAAATTTTTGGTTGTCCAGCTTATGTTCATCTACCGGTCGAAGAGCGACAGTCGAAACTTAATCCAAGGTCAAAGGAGTGTATTTTCCTTGGATATGAAGATGGAGTCAAGGGATACAGGTTATGGGATCCAGTTTCTAAGAAGAAGGTTGTCAACAGAGATGTGGTGTTCAATGAGAAACACATGCTGAACAAATCCGAGAATGAAGAATCTGCAACAAGTGAGTTACAGACACACCCAGTTGAGGTGGAGCTTCCTGAAGAGACTAAAGAATTTGAAGAGATTGAAGATAATCATCATTCAGATCCCCAAGAAAGGTCCTATAATCTTGTTAGAGGTCGGGAAAGGCGGTCAAGAAACCAGTGCAGAGATATGGGTTTGAAGATATAGTTGCCTTTGCCTTAATTGCTAGTAGTAGAGATCCAACTAGCTATCAAGATGTTATTCAGTCCGAAAAAAATGATAAATGGGCGATAGCGATGGCAGAAGAGATGGAGTCTTTACAAAAGAACCAGATTTGGGAGTTAGTTCAACTTCCAAAAGGATCAAAGGCTATAGGATGCAAATGGGTGTTCAGGAAAAAGGAAGCTCAGTTTGAAAAAGAAGGTGAAAGATTCAAGGCCAGGTTAGTGGCAAAGGGATTCTCTTAGAGAGAGGGAATCGACTACAATGAGATCTTCTCGCCAGTTATGAAACACACTTCGATTCGGTTGATCTTATTTGTAACGATCGCGGATCGTGGGTAGCTTTGTAACACGAGCCTATGAATTTTATTGAATAAATTGAACTTTTATTAATATTATTCCGTGTTATGTGTATGAATATTTTATTACTACATATGATGTGTAGGTGATAACTTTTGAGTGTTGTTATTTCATGGTATTGATTAAATTATTTTAAAGGATAGTGCTAAAGCGCTATTTACGCAAAAGACGTTTTTTTTTGATTTTATGACTTTTCATAATTTCGCCAAAGCGTTAATGAGAGGGATTAATAATCCAAGTGTGGGATTTTATTGGAGTCCAATTGAATTTTTATTAGAAGTCCAATGAGAATTAAATTAGAAGTCCAAGAGTGGCCCAAGTTGAAGCCCAAAACCTATGGGTCAAGTCCATGACCCAAACCCGCACCCCATGACCCACAACCCATGACCCATGAGGGAAATGGGTTATGTTTTCAGCTGAACCATTTGTAGAAGGAAGAAGTGTACGGGAGAAGGAAGAGAGAGAGAAGGAATGAAGAACGTGATGCATTTGGGGAGAAGCAATTTCTTGCATTTGGTAGAGAAAAAGGAAGGAGGAACAAATGGGGAGAAGGGAGGGGGATTACCCGGGCATGGAGAGGAGCAAAGCTCACTCTCCCAGCCATGGGGAGCTGATGCGGGAGAGCATGCTCAGCTCCTCCCACCTCCAAGAACATCTGATCACTTCCCCTATATATACTCATGCCATTGCAAGCCTTCCATCCCTTTCTTGTTGCTAAGTGTTGAAGCTGGAAAAATTGAGAGAGTGTAAGAGTTGAGTGAGTTCGGGTGGTTTGAGAAGGCAGAAGGAGTGTGTAGCAGCTGTGAGTAATTCCTCTAGCATCCTATAAGAAGCTTCAAGAGGTACACACAATGATATCTTAGCCCATTCCATGATAGCTTCAAGCTTTTAGTTTTGCTATGCTTTGTTGGTAATGTTGCTGAATTTCGTTAGTTAGTTCATGAACATGTGTATATGTTATTAGCTCCATTAAACCTTGTTAATCATCTGTAAAAGTGGAACCATGAATGAGAATCAAACCTATGCATAAGGAATCAAGAAATGGACTGAAATGGACATTAGTGGACTGTTATACATGTTTTGTTAATAATGAAGTTATAATCTTGGTTTGGTTATGTGCATTCGTTGTGTATTATTGGTATATGTCCAGAAGTTATGAGAAATGATTTCAATGTGAAATCTGGGACACCCATATATGGGCAAAGCTATGAGTTCTGAATTCTAAGGCTATGCCCACAAACCGTTTGATAAAATGTCTAAGAGAGGAATTTCTCTAAGAACATGAGAACTAAGTGTTATTAATTGATGAAAAGAATGTTTTGATGCATATATCAGTAATAAAAACATGTCTTAAGTCATATTGGCTTGTTGTATAATAGCTAAGACATAAAGAGGAAGGATGAATTGGCCTAACTCTTAGTTTCGCTAAATATTAGTTGGACTAGGCTCTTTGGAGCCAATATTTCGATTTATTAAAGAGTCTATAAGATTATTAATCCATGAGGGTTTTGTAGTTCATGTTATAAGCTTTCCATAGCCTCCGGAACGGCCTAATTCCGACTTCGGATGAGGGAGTTATCACCTGTATGTACGAGTGTCGTACCTGGTGAATACCCTTCTGTATTCATTCCTTATTATTCTGTGGGAATAACCTGTATGTACGAGTGTCGTACCTGGTGAATACCCTTCTGTATTCATTCCTTATTACTCTGTGGGAATAACCTGTATGTACGAGTGTCGTACCTGGTGAATAACCCTTTATATTCGTTACTTATTAATCTGTTGTGGAAATAATCTGTCTACGCGAATTATCGCATGACGGGTGAAAATCCATTTGCAGTTTCATATATTCTGTTATACTCGTATAACGTATCATTTCTTTTGTACTCTTTAAGGGATATCTTTTTCTTCACATTTCTCCATTTATGATAAGAAATCTTTTTTTGTTTCCAAAACCTTATTTTTTTTAAATGGAGAAAATCCCTGAAAATTAGTAGAATATCCTTAATAGTTTGTGCTTCATCTAATATCTTTTCAGTTGAACCTTTCTATTTCATTTTATACGTTGTAGTTGAAGCATGAAATAATTCTTGAATATCATTCTTGAATTTGACTCCACAATTTGGTCATCGTGTTGGCAATTTGGTCAATCTTTGCTACTGATTAAATTATAAAACTTTTCTTATCCCTAATCTCACTGTATCATTGTCATCATCCTCATCCTCATACTTAAATTGTGGTGATAGTTCTCTTTGGCCCGTAGTGCAAAGATGAACTGGCGTGACATGATTTTGACCAAACTGTGTATTGGTATTATCATGACTTTTGGTGTTACAAACAAAGGCGTATGGTGAAAGTTCACTTTAGCCGTAGTGCAAAGATGAACTGGCGTTTGGCATGATCATGACCGGTGGTGTTACAAATAAATATCTTTGGCACGTAGTGCAAAGAGAGGCTGTTGAAACTGTTGATTGGAGTTACAAATAAATATCTTTGGCACGTAGTCCAAAGAGAGGCTGTTGAAATTGTTGATTGGTGTTACAAATAAATATCTTTGGCATGTAGTACAAAGAGAGGCTGTTGAACATGAATTATTGATTGGTGTTACATGGATATAATATTGGTGGTGATCCTTTAACTTATAGAAGATGGTAGATATTATAATCTACTTGACTCTTCTATTGGATTGTCCGTTCTGCTGCAGTTGTTATTGAATAATATCTTTAAATCTCTGATTTATTTCGGTTGAAGGCTAAAGATAATTTTATTCTTCATTATCTTAGTCATGATATTTCCTACTGGGCTATTTGTGCTCACCCTTTTCCTTTGTTCTCCTCAGGAAAATAGAATGTAGCTGGGACTAGCCGGGGAGTGGAGTGATGGTCCGAGTTAGTGGTTGTCCTCATCAAGTTATGGCATAATTTAATAATAACTGTACTGGAGACTTAAAACATATGTTGCCGTCTTTTACGGCATTGTAATAATTTGGGTTTGGATACTGTGGTACCATACGGTACGATATTTGTATGGAAAGTCACAGTATGTGTGTGGTCGTATTTTGCACAACAAATATTAGTTGTAAATGGAAAAAAATCGTATTTGTATTTGTATTTTGTAGAATGTTATTGGCGACTCAAAATGGGTTGTGTGGACCTATTTTGGGGGCGTCATAGTTGGTATCAGAGCTTAGGGATATGATCTCTGGTAGAGATCTGGGATTAGAACTAGGAGGGGAGAGACGAGTAAAATCCTTTGCTAGTGTGTCCTACCTAAGCTATTTTTGGTTATTTAAGTAATTGGTTTGGTTATAGGGACAAGATGTTACGTGTCTATTTATTTAACTAATCTTTGTTTTGTGATCACATTTAAGAATGGCATCTGAAAACCAAGATATTCGATGTACTGCGTTGCACTGACGAACAAAAGGTTCCTTTCGTTACCTTTATGCTGCAAGAAGAAGCGGATCATTGGTGGGAATCCGTGAAACGTACCCGTCACTCGGCACTCGAGATGTCTTGGATCGAATTCCAAGAATTATTTGACGAGAAGTATTTCCCGGAAAGTATTCGCCATATGAAGGAGGTGGAATTCATCAAACTGGAACAGAACAACATGACGGTGTCACAGTACGAAGTCAAGTTTGTTGAGTTGTCGCATTTTGCATCCCATTTGGTGGACACTGAGGAAAGGATGACACGAATGTTTCTACGAGGTTTGAAGCCAGAAATTCGTAAGTATCTCGTTTCTCATAAAATTTGTCTATATTCGGATGTCGTGGATAGGGCTCAATTAGTAGAGCGGGAGAAAGAAATACTACAACCAGATAACGTCATAACCGGTGAGCTAATCGTAAACTCTTGAGAATCTATACCTTATTAGATATTGGTTCTACCCACTCTTTTATTTCATCTGCTTGTGCCCAACGTTTAAACTTGACCTCTGATAAATTAAATTTTGACTTATTTGTTGAAACACCATTGGGACAAACATTCGTTACATCTACAGTCTATAAATCTTGTTTTGTTCAAGACGGTACACTCACATTACCCATTGATATTACCTTTTTGGAAAAATCAATTGATTGGTTAACTATTCATCATCTTAAAAGTGATTGCTTTCATAAGGTCGCTAGTTTTTATATTCCTAATCAACCTATTATTCGAATTCAAACAACTAAACCGTTGAAATCAATAACTGTCATTTCTATCCACAAAGTCATTCGTTTATTGAAAAACGGACGTCAAAATTTCTTAGCCCATGTAACTGATTTAAACAAAAATATGTCAGATTTGAATGATATTTCTATTGTTATTAAGTTTCCTGACGTATTTCCCGAAGAACTTCTTGGCCTACCCTAGACTGAAAAATCGAATTTTGTATCGACCTTGAACCCAATACAAAATCCATTTCTAAGACCCCACATATATGGCTCCTATTGAATTTTTTGGAGTTAAAAACCCAACTATAGGAGTTGTTAGATACCGGCTTCATACGCTCGAATACATCACATTGGGGTGCTCCTATTTTATTCGTAAAGAAGAAAGATGAGAGTAACTAGAAATCTATGCAAATCATAAAATCCTCAAATATTTCTTCACCCAGAAGGAACTCAACATGCGACAACGACGTTGGCTCGAGCTGTTGAAGGATTACGACTATACCATTCAATACCATCTTGGAAAGGCCAACCTAGAAGCTGACGCATTGCGTAGAAGAACGTATGCAAGTACGAGTACGATGCTAACGACGTAAATACCGATTTTGGATGACTTACAAAGGATGAATATAAAGTTAAAGACTCCACGAACCCACGTGAAGATGACAACGTATATAAGCAGCACAAGATCGTCAATAGAGTTATGTTGATCTTCATCTAAGGGATGATGAATTCAAAATCGGAGATCATGTATTTTTACGTGTTGCTCCGTGGAAAGGTGTTACGCGATTCAGAAAGAGAGGAAAGCTTAACCCTCGATTTATCGGTCCATTTGAAATCCTCGACCGAGTAGGAACTGTGGCCTACAGACTCGCCTTACCGCCGAGCATGTCTCATTTTCATAATGTTTTTCACATATCCATGCTACGTAAATATGTGAAAGATCCAAACCACGTTATTGAATTAGAACCAGACGAGATAGCAGATGATTTAACGTATGAGGAGATACCTGTCAAGGTCTTAGATAAGAAGGAGCAGATTCTACGCTCCAAAGTTATACCTCAAGTCAAAGTTTTATGGAGAAACCATGATGTTGAGGAAATGACCTGGGAGTTAGAATCCGAAATGAGAGCAAAGTATCCTCACCTTTTCGAAATGCCAGGTACGTACGTCAATTTCGAGGACGAAATTTCATAAGGAGGGGAGATTGTAAGACCCCGAATTTATGAAATAAAAGTTTATTATTTTTTTTATGATTATTTTTCTAAATAGTGAAGTGCTTAATTGTTATAAATGATAGTTAAGGGTGTTATATGCAAATTATCAGATAAATAGTATGTCGGGAAATATTCCTTTTGTCGGCAAATATTCTTTCTGCCGGGAAATATTATATTCGGTACCGTACGACGGCGCCGAATGATAGTGGGCCCCATAACGGGTTAATTGTCGGATATAGAAAGTGATAGAATTGGCGGCAAAACTTTAACCGATAACTGTTGAAATATCCGGTGATAAAAAGAATAGTAAAACGCGTTATTCCACAGTAGCACACGTTATTCCACAGCAGCACACGGTATTCCACAGTAGCTCACGATGTTGCACAGTGTTTTATATTATTGATTCAATAATTGATAAATTAGTAATTGCACAGTATCTTGATTCAATAATTGTTAAATAACATCTGCATAATATATTTTACTATTTGTCACGACACTGTAACTCATATCATTTGATAGGATATTTTAGCATTATTGACAATGTCTAGAAATTATGTCAAGAAAAGGGGTTATTTAATTGCGCGCCATTTTTATGGAAGACCCCCTCTTTCCTGGGAATAATCTGGTTGTCAGTATTGCGAGTATATGCTATCTGTGATATTAATACATTTAACACAATAATACAAAAAAATTGATTTATTGTGATAATGGAGTTATTTTTAATGGTTTTATCTTTTGATAATGGAATTATCTTTTGATAATGGATTAATCTTTTTGAATAAATGGATGGATGATATTAATGGAAGAAAAATGGATGGATGATATTAATGGAAGAAAAAATGGATGGATGATATTAATGGAAGAAAAAATGGATGGATGATATTAAAAGAATATGGGAAAAAGACCAAAATGCCCTCACCTTGATTTTCCTATAAATAGGGAGAGTTTGCTTAAGAAATTTTCACACCTTCATTACTTATACTTCCTCTCTATCTCTAAATTTCTTAAGTTCTCTTAGTGTGCTAGGCTATTGTGAGTATTTTTGAGAATACTAGTATTGTCCAAAGTGAGTAAACTTCATAGAAAGTAACATCCAGTTAACGAAGGTAGGGAATATCATTTCTTTCATACTCATATATAATATCATTTGCTTTCATGTTCGTAAGTGATATTATACTCATAAAGGTTGTTATTCATTCTGTATTAATTTGTGAGGATAACCTGTCCGTGCGGTATGACGCATGCCTGGTGAATATCCTTTTTGTATTCATTATTCTATGGGAATAACCTGTATGTACGAGTGTCGTACCTGGTGAATACCCTTCTGTATTCATTCCTTATTATTCTGTGGGAATAACCTGTATGTACGAGTGTCGTACCTGGTGAATACCCTTCTGTATTCATTCCTTATTACTCTGTGGGAATAACCTGTATGTACGAGTGTCGTACCTGGTGAATAACCCTTTATATTCGTTACTTATTAATCTGTTGTGGAAATAATCTGTCTACGCGAATTATCGCATGAAGGGTGAAAATCCATTTGCAGTTTCATATATTCTGTTATACTCGTATAACGTATCATTTCTTTTGTACTCTTTAAGGGATATCTTTTTCTTCACATTTCTCCATTTATGATAAGAAATCTTTTTTTGTTTCCAAAACCTTATTTTTTTAAATGGAGAAAATCCCTGAAAATTAGTAGAATATCCTTAATAGTTTGTGCTTCATCTAATATCTTTTCAGTTGAACCTTTCTATTTCATTTTATACGTTGTAGTTGAAGCATGAAATAATTCTTGAATATCATTCTTGAATTTGACTCCACAATTTGGTCATCGTGTTGGCAATTTGGTCAATCTTTGATACTGATTAAATTATAAAACTTTTCTTATCCTTAATCTCACTGTATCATTGTCATCATCCTCATCCTCATACTTAAATTGTGGTGATAGTTCTCTTTGGCCCGTAGTGCAAAGATGAACTGGCGTGACATGATTTTGACCAAACTGTGTATTGGTATTATCATGACTTTTGGTGTTACAAACAAAGGCGTATGGTGAAAGTTCACTTTAGCCGTAGTGCAAAGATGAACTGGCGTTTGGCATGATCATGACCGGTGGTGTTACAAATAAATATCTTTGGCACGTAGTGCAAAGAGAGGCTGTTGAAACTGTTGATTGGAGTTACAAATAAATATCTTTGGCACGTAGTCCAAAGAGAGGCTGTTGAAATTGTTGATTGGTGTTACAAATAAATATCTTTGGCATGTAGTACAAAGAGAGGCTGTTGAACATGAATTATTGATTGGTGTTACATGGATATAATATTGGTGGTGATCCTTTAACTTATAGAAGATGGTAGATATTATAATCTACTTGACTCTTCTATTGGATTGTCCGTTCTGCTGCAGTTGTTATTGAATAATATCTTTAAATCTCTGATTTATTTCGGTTGAAGGCTAAAGATAATTTTATTCTTCATTATCTTAGTCATGATATTTCCTACTGGGCTATTTGTGCTCACCCTTTTCCTTTGTTCTCCTCAGGAAAATAGAATGTAGCTGGGACTAGCCGGGGAGTGGAGTGATGGTCCGAGTTAGTGGTTGTCCTCATCAAGTTATGGCATAATTTAATAATAACTGTACTGGAGACTTAAAACATGTGTTGCCGTCTTTTACGGCATTGTAATAATTTGGGTTTGGATACTGTGGTACCATACGGTACGATATTTGTATGGAAAGTCACAGTATGTGTGTGGTCGTATTTTGCACAACAAATATTAGTTGTAAATGGAAAAAAAATCGTATTTGTATTTGTATTTTGTAGAATGTTATTGGCGACTCAAAATGGGTTGTGTGGACCTATTTTGGGGGCGTCATAGTTGGTATCAGAGCTTAGGGATATGATCTCTGGTAGAGATCTGGGATTAGAACTAGGAGGGGAGAGACGAGTAAAATCCTTTGCTAGTGTGTCCTACCTAAGCTATTTTTGGTTATTTAAGTAATTAGTTTGGTTATAGGGACAAGATGTTACGTGTCTATTTATTTAACTAATCTTTGTTTTGTGATCACATTTAAGAATGGCATCTGAAAACCAAGATATTCGATGTACTGCGTTGCACTGACGAACAAAAGGTTCCTTTCGTTACCTTTATGCTGCAAGAAGAAGCGGATCATTGGTGGGAATCCGTGAAACGTACCCGTCACTCGGCACTCGAGATGTCTTGGATCGAATTCCAAGAATTATTTAACGAGAAGTATTTCCCGGAAAGTATTCGCCATATGAAGGAGGTGAAATTCATCAAACTGGAACAGAACAACATGACGGTGTCACAGTACGAAGTCAAGTTTGTTGAGTTGTCGCATTTTGCATCCCATTTGGTGGACACTGAGGAAAGGATGACACGAATGTTTCTACGAGGTTTGAAGCCAGAAATTCGTAAGTATCTCGTTTCTCATAAAATTTGTCTATATTCGGATGTCGTGGATAGGGCTCAATTAGTAGAGCGGGAGAAAGAAATACTACAACCAGATAACGTCATAACCGGTGAGCTAATCGTAAACTCTTGAGAATCTATACCTTATTAGATATTGGTTCTACCCACTCTTTTATTTCATCTGCTTGTGCCCAACGTTTAAACTTGACCTCTGATAAATTAAATTTTGACTTATTTGTTGAAACACCATTGGGACAAACATTCGTTACATCTACAGTCTATAAATCTTGTTTTGTTCAAGACGGTACACTCACATTACCCATTGATATTACCTTTTTGGAAAAATCAATTGATTGGTTAACTATTCATCATCTTAAAAGTGATTGCTTTCATAAGGTCGCTAGTTTTTATATTCCTAATCAACCTATTATTCGAATTCAAACAACTAAACCGTTGAAATCAATAACTGTCATTTCTATCCACAAAGTCATTCGTTTATTGAAAAACGGATGTCAAAATTTCTTAGCCCATGTAACTGATTTAAACAAAAATATGTCAGATTTGAATGATATTTCTATTGTTATTAAGTTTCCTGACGTATTTCCCGAAGAACTTCTTGGCCTACCCTAGACTGAAAAATCGAATTTTGTATCGACCTTGAACCCAATACAAAATCCATTTCTAAGACCCCACATATATGGCTCCTATTGAATTTTTTGGAGTTAAAAACCCAACTATAGGAGTTGTTAGATACCGGCTTCATACGCTCGAATACATCACATTGGGGTGCTCCTATTTTATTCGTAAAGAAGAAAGATGAGAGTAACTAGAAATCTATGCAAATCATAAAATCCTCAAATATTTCTTCACCTAGAAGGAACTCAACATGCGACAACGACGTTGGCTCGAGCTGTTGAAGGATTACGACTATACCATTCAATACCATCTTGGAAAGGCCAACCTAGAAGCTGACGCATTGCGTAGAAGAACGTATGCAAGTACGAGTACGATGCTAACGACGTAAATACCGATTTTGGATGACTTACAAAGGATGAATATAGAGTTAAAGACTCCACGAACCCACGTGAAGATGACAACGTATATAAGCAGCACAAGATCGTCAATAGAGTTATGTTGATCTTCATCTAAGGGATGATGAATTCAAAATCGGAGATCATGTATTTTTACGTGTTGCTCCGTGGAAAGGTGTTACGCGATTCAGAAAGAGAGGAAAGCTTAACCCTCGATTTATCGGTCCATTTGAAATCCTCGACCGAGTAGGAACTGTGGCCTACAGACTCGCCTTACCGCCGAGCATGTCTCATTTTCATAATGTTTTTCACATATCCATGCTACGTAAATATGTGAAAGATCCAAACCACGTTATTGAATTAGAACCAGACGAGATAGCAGATGATTTAACGTATGAGGAGATACCTGTCAAGGTCTTAGATAAGAAGGAGCAGATTCTACGCTCCAAAGTTATACCTCAAGTCAAAGTTTTATGGAGAAACCATGATGTTGAGGAAATGACCTGGGAGTTAGAATCCGAAATGAGAGCAAAGTATCCTCACCTTTTCGAAATGCCAGGTACGTACGTCAATTTCGAGGACGAAATTTCATAAGGAGGGGAGATTGTAAGACCCCGAATTTATGAAATAAAAGTTTATTATTTTTTTTATGATTATTTTTCTAAATAGTGAAGTGCTTAATTGTTATAAATGATAGTTAAGGGTGTTATATGCAAATTATCAGATAAATAGTATGTCGGGAAATATTCCTTTTGTCGGCAAATATTCTTTCTGTCGGGAAATATTATATTCGGTACCGTACGACGGCGCCGAATGATAGTGGGCCCCATAACGGGTTAATTGTCGGATATAGAAAGTGATAGAATTGGCGGCAAAACTTTAACCGATAACTGTTGAAATATCCGGTGATAAAAAGAATAGTAAAACGCGTTATTCCACAGTAGCACACGTTATTCCACAGTAGCACACGTTATTCCACAGCAGCACACGGTATTCCACAGTAGCTCACGATGTTGCACAGTGTTTTATATTATTGATTCAATAATTGATAAATTAGTAATTGCACAGTATCTTGATTCAATAATTGTTAAATAACATCTGCATAATATATTTTACTATTTGTCACGACACTGTAACTCATATCATTTGATAGGATATTTTAGCATTATTGACAATGTCTAGAAATTATGTCAAGAAAAGGGGTTATTTAATTGCGCGCCATTTTTATGGAAGACCCCCTCTTTCCTGGGAATAATCTGGTTGTCAGTATTGCGAGTATATGCTATCTGTGATATTAATACATTTAACACAATAATACAGAAAAATTGATTTATTGTGATAATGGAGTTATTTTTAATGGTTTTATCTTTTGATAATGGAATTATCTTTTGATAATGGATTAATCTTTTTGAATAAATGGATGGATGATATTAATGGAAGAAAAATGGATGGATGATATTAATGGAAGAAAAAATGGATGGATGATATTAATGGAAGAAAAAAATGGATGGATGATATTAAAAGAATATGGGGAAAAGACCAAAATGCCCTCACCTTGATTTTCCTAAAAATAGGGAGAGTTTGCTTAAGAAATTTTCACACCTTCATTACTTATACTTCCTCTCTATCTCTAAATTTCTTAAGTTCTCTTAGTGTGCTAGGCTATTGTGAGTATTTGTGAGAATACTAGTATTGTCCAAAGTGAGTAAACTTCATAGAAAGTAACATCCAGTTAACGAAGGTAGGGAATATCATTTCTTTCATACTCATATATAATATCATTTGCTTTCATGTTCGTAAGTGATATTATACTCATAAAGGTTGTTATTCATTCTGTATTAATTTGTGAGGATAACCTGTCCGTGCGGTATGACGCATGCCTGGTGAATATCCTTTTTGTATTCATTATTCTATGGGAATAACCTGTATGTACGAGTGTCGTACCTGGTGAATACCCTTCTGTATTCATTCCTTATTATTCTGTGGGAATAACCTGTATGTACGAGTGTCGTACCTGGTGAATACCCTTCTGTATTCATTCCTTATTACTCTGTGGGAATAACCTGTATGTACGAGTGTCGTACCTGGTGAATAACCCTTTATATTCGTTACTTATTAATCTGTTGTGGAAATAATCTGTCTACGCGAATTATCGCATGACGGGTGAAAATCCATTTGCAGTTTCATATATTCTGTTATACTCGTATAACGTATCATTTCTTTTGTACTCTTTAAGGGATATCTTTTTCTTCACATTTCTCCATTTATGATAAGAAATCTTTTTTTGTTTCCAAAACCTTATTTTTTTTAAATGGAGAAAATCCCTGAAAATTAGTAGAATATCCTTAATAGTTTGTGCTTCATCTAATATCTTTTCAGTTGAACCTTTCTATTTCATTTTATACGTTGTAGTTGAAGCATGAAATAATTCTTGAATATCATTCTTGAATTTGACTCCACAATTTGGTCATCGTGTTGGCAATTTGGTCAATCTTTGCTACTGATTAAATTATAAAACTTTTCTTATCCTTAATCTCACTGTATCATTGTCATCATCCTCATCCTCATACTTAAATTGTGGTGATAGTTCTCTTTGGCCCGTAGTGCAAAGATGAACTGGCGTGACATGATTTTGACCAAAACTGTGTATTGGTATTATCATGACTTTTGGTGTTACAAACAAAGGCGTATGGTGAAAGTTCACTTTAGCCGTAGTGCAAAGATGAACTGGCGTTTGGCATGATCATGACCGGTGGTGTTACAAATAAATATCTTTGGCACGTAGTGCAAAGAGAGGCTGTTGAAACTGTTGATTGGAGTTACAAATAAATATCTTTGGCACGTAGTCCAAAGAGAGGCTGTTGAAATTGTTGATTGGTGTTACAAATAAATATCTTTGGCATGTAGTACAAAGAGAGGCTGTTGAACATGAATTATTGATTGGTGTTACATGGATATAATATTGGTGGTGATCCTTTAACTTATAGAAGATGGTAGATATTATAATCTACTTGACTCTTCTATTGGATTGTCCGTTCCGCTGCAGTTGTTATTGAATAATATCTTTAAATCTCTGATTTATTTCGGTTGAAGGCTAAAGATAATTTTATTCTTCATTATCTTAGTCATGATATTTCCTACTGGGCTATTTGTGCTCACCCTTTTCCTTTGTTCTCCTCAGGAAAATAGAATGTAGCTGGGACTAGCCGGGGAGTGGAGTGATGGTCCGAGTTAGTGGTTGTCCTCATCAAGTTATGGCATAATTTAATAATAACTGTACTGGAGACTTAAAACATGTGTTGCCGTCTTTTACGGCATTGTAATAATTTGGGTTTGGATACTGTGGTACCATACGGTACGATATTTGTATGGAAAGTCACAGTATGTGTGTGGTCGTATTTTGCACAACAAATATTAGTTGTAAATGGAAAAAATCGTATTTGTATTTGTATTTTATAGAATGTTATTGGCGACTCAAAATGGGTTGTGTGGACCTATTTTGGGGGCGTCACATACGTACTTAAATGTGTAGGTTTTTTTGAGGGACGATTAATGTCAAGTAGTAGCAAGCGCTTAAGGCAAGTTTTTCTAACGCTTGTCTAACCCTTGTGTTAGGCAAGTTTATTTGATTCATTTGATTATATTCTCATGACTCTCATGCGATGTTTGAAGTTTCGATTTACACAATACATATATGGTTGTGTGAATTCCTTATGTAAATCCTTCAGTATTTGCACAAGTATTCAAGCTATGTTATGACATAAATTGTTGAAGCTTTCAAGTTCACATATATATGAACTGTTATAGAGAACGTCGATGCCATTTGATTCGGCTAGACAGATATTGAAATGTTTTATTGATTTGATAATAAATCCTTGAAATGTTATTGATGATTAAGTAGAGCTATCCAACCGAATTGTTTTGGTTAGGATTCCGAGACATGAATGAGATGAACAACCCTAATATTAGGGGCAGTTTTTAGTCAGTTATTCTGACAAGGCATCGAGCGCCTAAACAAACGCATATAGTCGTTTCCAGGTAGAGTGTTGATCAACATAGAGTACAATAGGATGATCACCTAGAAGTGCTCGTAAGCAAGACGGTTTGCAGTTATATTGTTGTGTACCTTTTCAAGAAAGCAAAAGAAAGTTCAAGGTCTTATGACCACTCAATGTCGTTTCAAAAATATATTTTTAAAACGAAAGCAAAGTATTATTCTTGTTTATTCAGAATATTTCACAACTATTGTTCAGTTGTCGAATAGAAATGATATGATTGATGATATTGTTGTTATTCAACTGTTATACTTGCTGGGCAATTGAATGCTCATTCTTGCTTTATATTAAACATTGCAGCTTAGGCCGAGCGGGTCGAAGGTTCCGGTAAGGACAAGGGAAAGGGCAAGATGAACGTCTAGATGGCGTCATAGTTTATTTGTATTAGTAATGATGTATCATTAAGACTTATTATGTATTTGGAATGATGTTATGGTAATAGAACCTGGGATTGAGAGTAAGACGTGTTGTAATAATATAGTAATTACATTCATGTCTAGTATGTTGTATGGAATGGGATGTACCGTGGAGCACCGGATTCGGGTTTGAGGTACCCGGATTTGGGGGCGTCACAGGTTGGTATCAGAGCTGATAGGTTTTAAACCTTAGGTTGGGGAAAACCTTAGGAATATGACCGTATAGAGAATGAAAGGGTTAGTAAATGAACTCAAATAGAGTTGTTAAGGGATGGATTGAGGAATTTCATCCAAAGAACTAAAAGTATACTTAAAATAAACTATATTTGTTAAGTGTTATTATATTAATTGTTATTGTTATGTACTAATTGAGTTAGTATATTGGGTTGTAGATGTCAGGAGCAGGACCCGAGTATAGAGATATCTATGTAGTAAGCGAGGAGCTGATCGCTCCACCCGAGCCAACACCCGAGCCAGTAGCAGAGGCTGAGGCTCAGATAGAAAGTGACCCGGAGGAAGATCCGGAGGAGGAACCGGAGATGGACCTTTCACTTGATGAGGATCCATCCGAGCATGAGGAGGAAGCAGATGATATATTATCGGATGCTATGCCTTCTGAAGAGGAGGAAGTGGCACCATCAGACATGAATAATCTGTTTGAAGTGGTACTTGACATGAATGTAGCACTAAGAGGTAGAGTTCAAGCCTTAGAGGCGAGGGTTCAAGAACTATTGCAACAGAGGCATGAGTTAGAGGCCTACTGGGAGGCAGCGATCGATGATAGGATCAGGGCCGAAGATCGGGCCGATGACCTGGAAGAAGAGGCGAGGATCAAGAGGGTGAGGACCGATAGGTCCAACTATGCCTTCAGGTCGTCACATGGGCGATTTCAGCGTAGGGTGACCCATTACCCAGCAGAAGAGGGCCAGACCAGGCACACCATTAGTAGGGATCTGGTGATGGCCATAGCAGATGACGAGTATGCAGACGCCATTAGGCGTGGTCTAGTTCAGTGATTAGACGAGGTCTAAATGTGTACCTTGTAAGGATATAAATCCTAAATTCTGTATATGTAATGGATTATCTGGTGTAAATCCCGTCTTTTTAGTAATAGAGGGATATATGGTATGCGAATAGCAGAAGCTATGTGTTACAAGATGTATCAAATATGAAGCATATTAATATAAGTTTGTTTATTAAATGTGCTTTGTGATGAGTATGTGTTGTGTTAATAAAATACTTGAGGATGGATAGTAGATTAATAGTGGCATAATTTGTTTAACAAAAAAATGTCGCCGAGATGGAGAGGAAGAGGAAGACAGGGAACACGGAGGAATGAGGATAGAGAATCCGATAATGAGAGTGAGACTAGAGAAACAGCAAACCCTATGCAGCAATTCATAGACTTACTGGTAGGAGCTTTAAATAGAGTTCCAACCGTACCACCTGTCGTTCCTCCAGTTGCGCGTGTTGCCAACTTTAAGGACTTTAAGAGCGTGGGACCGCCCGAATTTAAGGGGACCACCGAGCCTATAGAGGCTCAATCATGGGTTAAGGAGGTGGAGAAAGCATTCATCATTGCTGGAGTTGGGGAGGAGCAGAAGACCACTTTTGCTACCTACCTATTGAAGGGCGAGGCCAATTTCTGGTGGGAAGCAAACCAGAATAGGGCTGGGGAAGGAGTCATTGCTTGGGAACGGTTCAAAGAGTTGTACTTCGAGAACTACTTTCCCAAAAGCATGCAGAGTCGCATGGAGATGCGATTCTTAGAACTGAAGCAAGATAACCTGACAGTACCCCAATATGCTGCCAAGTTCAACGAGCTGGCTCGATTTGCTCCACACCAAGTGGACACCGAGGAAAGGAAGACGAGGAGGTTTGAGCAGGGCCTGAAACCCTGGCTCTACAGCAAGGTGAGCGTGTTACAGATCGATACCTTTGGATCAATCTTGGAAAAGGCTATCATAGCCGAAGGAGGGAGTGAGGCACTGAGCCTCTACAATAGGGAGAAGAAGAATAAGGGTAGGAACGAAGGAGGAAATAAGACTGATGTAGCCAGTGGAAGTGGAAGTAACCAGAAGAGGAAATGGAAAAATTCCGGGAATACCGGGAACAAACAAGGAGACCCAAAGAAGAGGGTAGAGCCGTGTAAGACCTGCGGGAAGAATCACCTGGGGGTCTGCTTGAAGGGAAGAATGACATGCTATAACTATGGGCAGGAGGGACACATCTCTCCTAACTGCCCTAACCTGAAGAAGATCGGTGGGTGTTTCGTTTGCGGAGCACCAGGCCACATGGCAAGGAATTGCCCTAAGAAGGGGACAGACGGGGGAGGCAATGGGAATAGCAGTGGCAAGCTGACTATGACTAGTCCAGCTCCACCGAGTAGACCATCAGCCCGGACCTTCAATATGACGGTCCAAGATGTAGTGACATCAGGAGACGTAGTCTCAGGTATCATTCCGATCAATAATATTAATGCATATGTGTTGTTTGATTCGGGTGCGACTTGTTCTTTTGTATCATGTGAATTTGCTCAACGTTTAAGCTTACCTCTAGAGAAACTAGAGTCTCCCTTGAACATAGAAGTTGCAAATAAGGAAGTAATCCCTGTTGAACATGTTCATAGGAATTGTTGCGTTGAAATTAGAGGGAGTAAGTTATCGGTAGATTTAATTCCGATTAGACTGGGAGAATTTGACGTAATACTGGGAATGGATTGGTTGTTTAACCACGGGGCAGTAATCGATTGCCAGAAGAAAAGCGTAAACCTTCAGACTTCGAAGCACTCTAAGGTAGTGTCCTACGGTAGTAAATCTCCTAGGCGTTCGAGTTTGCTATCGACGATGCAAGCCAGGAAGCTGTTAAGAAAAAGGTGCGTAGGTTATCTGTGCCACATTGTCGATACCCAACGAGAGGGAGCCGAAATGGGGCAGATACCTATCGTCAATGAATTCGCGGATGTATTTCCAGGTGAATTGCCAGGACTTCCACCAGATAGGGAGATCGAATTCGTAATAGACGTAGTGCCTGGAACGGCACCCGTTTCAAGGGCACCATATAGAATGGCGCCAGTAGAGATGAAGGAGTTGATGGTTCAACTGCAAGAATTGTTAGATAAAAAGTATATCCAACCGAGTTTGTCTCCATGGGGAGCGTCAGTGTTATTCGTGAAGAAGAAGGATGGATCGCTGAGGCTATGTATCGACTATCGGGAGTTGAACAAAGTAACGATCAAGAATAAGTATCCGTTGCCCAGGATCGACGATTTGTTTGATTAGTTGAAAGGGGCAAAATACTTTTCTAAAATAGATCTGAGAACGGGATATCACCAGTTGAAGGTGAGGGGAGAGGACGTACCTAAGACAGCATTCAGGACTCGTTACGGCCATTATGAGTTCCTGGTGATGTCATTTGGGTTAACGAATGCACCGGCTGCATTTATGGATTTAATGAATAGAGTGTTCAAGCAGCATTTGGACAAATTTGTAGTGGTGTTCATAGATGATATTCTAGTCTACTCCTTGACACAGGAAGATCATGCTGAACACCTAAGAATAGTGATGGAAACCTTGAGGAGGGAGAAGTTGTATGCGAAATTCTCGAAATGCGAATTTTGGCTAGAGAGAGTCCACTTTTTGGGACACGTGATTGACAAATATGGTATATCCGTAGACCCAGCGAAGGTGGAGGCGGTTATTAATTGGGAACAGCCAAAGACGCCGACAGAAGTGCGTAGTTTCTTAGGGTTAGCGGGCTACTATCGGAGATTTATTCAGGATTTTTCGAAGATAGCAACCCCATTAACCCAATTGACGAGGAAGGCGGTAAAGTATGTTTGGACGGAGAAGTGTGAGGAGAGCTTCCGAGAGCTCAAGAAAAGGTTGAGTGAGGCGCCAGTATTATCCCTACCGGATGATACAGGTGATTTTGTAGTTTATAGTGACGCGTCACACAAGGGACTTGGATGCGTGCTTATGCAGCACGGTAAAGTCATTGCGTATGCGTCACGACAGTTGAAAGATTATGAGAGGGGATACCCTACTCATGATCTCGAATTGGCAGTCGTTGTGTTTGCCCTGAAGATTTGGAGGCATTACTTATACGGCGAGAAATGTGAGATATACACGGACCACAAAAGTCTAAAGTATATTTTCACACAGAAGGAGTTGAATATGAGGCAGAGGAGATGGTTAGAATTGATCAAAGATTATGATTGTGAGATTCTATATCACCTGGGGAAGGCGAATGTAGTGGCTGATGCCGTAAGTAGGAAGGGTCGGGCGAAGTTGTCAATGTTAACGGCTCAAGATGAGCTAATAACAGAGATGGATAAACTGGAGATAGAAGTGAGGTTCCCGATAGAATCGGGAGAGAAGTTGTTCACAATAGAGACTCGTCCAATCTTATTGGACCGAGTAAAAGAAGCACAACTTAGCGATGAGGAGTGCAAGGGAATAAGGCAGAGAATTTCCCAAGGAGAGGAAATTAAGTATAAACTCGATAATGATGGAGTGATGAGATTTGAAGGAAGAATTTGGGTACCGCCAGTACCCGAGTTACGAGAAGAGATTTTGCAAGAGGCCCATAGTTCGAGGTACTCGATCCATCCGGGAAGTACAAAAATGTATCAAGACCTCAGACTACATTTTTGGTGGCCGAACATGAAGAGAGAAGTCGGAGAGTACGTTAGTAGGTGCTTGACTTGTCAGAGAGTCAAGGCCGAGCATCAGAGACCAAGTGGGTTGCTTCAACCCTTAGACATTTCCAGAGTGGAAGTGGGAGCATATCACGATGGATTTTGTGGTAGGACTCCCAACAACGCAGAAGGGATACGACGCTATATGGGTCATAGTGGATCGTTTGACGAAATCGGCGCATTTCTTGCCGATCAGAATTAGGTTCAAATTAAACCAGCTAGCTAAACTCTATGTTAAGGAAATTGTTTCTAGACATGGAGTGCCAACTTCGATTGTGTCGGATCGGGATCCGCGTTTCACTTCAAATTTTTGGAGGAGTCTACAAGAGCAATTGGGAACACAGCTGAGGTTGAGCACGGCGTATCATCCTCAAACAGACGGGCAGAGCGAGCGGACGATACAGACTTTAGAAGATATGTTATGGGCATGTGTGATGGACTTTAAAGGGAATTGGGACGACCACCTACCTTTAGTTGAATTTGCTTATAATAATAGTTATCACGCAAGTATAGGCATGCCGCCTTACGAAGCGTTGTACGGGAGAAAATGCAGAACGCCACTGTGCTGGGATGAGGTAGGGGAACGCAAATTGTTAGGACCGGAATTGGTACAGCAAACTGCGGAGATCGTCAAGGTAATAAGAGCGAGACTAGTCGCGGCCCAAGACAGGCAAAAGAAGTATGCAGACAAGCATCGCCAGAAGAGAGACTTCGATGTCGGTAGCTATGTATTTTTGAAGGTGTCTCCCTCGAAGGGGAAGATACGGTTCGGGAAGAAGGGGAAACTGAGTCCAAGGTTTATAGGACCGTTTGAAGTATTGAGAAGGGTAGGAGAAGTGGCTTATGAGGTAGCCTTACCTCCTGAGTTAGAACATATCCATAACGTGTTTCACGTGTCGGTACTACGACCCTATAAGCAAGACTATAAGCATGTGATAGAGTATGAACCTATTCAGGTTGAGAAAGACTTAACATATGAAGAAATTCGTATTCAGATAATTGATAGGAAAGAGAAAGTCTTACGAAGTAAGACCATATATTCTGTGAAGGTAGTATGGAGGAACCACAACGCCGAAGAAGCGACGTGGGAACTCGAAGATAAGATGAAGAAGAATTATCCCCATCTTTTTGTTTAACCTTATGTCGTAATTCTGGGGACAGAATACTTATAAGGGGGGAGGATGTAACGATCGCGGATCGTGGGTAGCTTTGTAACACGAGCCTATGAATTTTATTGAATAAATTGAACTTTTATTAATATTATTCCGTGTTATGTGTATGAATATTTTATTACTACATATGATGTGTAGGTGATAATTTTGAGTGTTGTTATTTCATGGTATTGATTAAATTATTTTAAAGGATAGTGCTAAAGCGCTATTTACGCAAAAGACGTTTTTTTTTATTTTATGACTTTTCATAATTTCGCCAAAGCGTTAATGAGAGGGATTAATAATCCAAGTGTGGGATTTTATTGGAGTCCAATTGAATTTTTATTAGAAGTCCAATGAGAATTAAATTAGAAGTCCAAGAGTGGCCCAAGTTGAAGCCCAAAACCTATGGGTCAAGTCCATGACCCAAACCCGCACCCCATGACCCACAACCCATGACCCATGAGGGAAATGGGTTATGTTTTCAGCTGAACCATTTGTAGAAGGAAGAAGTGTACGGGAGAAGGAAGAGAGAGAGAAGGAATGAAGAACGTGATGCATTTGGGGAGAAGCAATTTCTTGCATTTGGTAGAGAAAAAGGAAGGAGGAACAAATGGGGAGAAGGGAGGGGGATTACCCGAGCATGGAGAGGAGCAAAGCTCACTCTCCCAGCCATGGGGAGCTGATGCGGGAGAGCATGCTCAGCTCCTCCCACCTCCAAGAACATCTGATCACTTCCCCTATATATACTCATGCCATTGCAAGCCTTCCATCCCTTTCTTGTTGCTAAGTGTTGAAGCTGGAAAAATTGAGAGAGTGTAAGAGTTGAGTGAGTTCGGGTGGTTTGAGAAGGCAGAAGGAGTGTGTAGCAGCTGTGAGTAATTCCTCTAGCATCCTATAAGAAGCTTCAAGAGGTACACACAATGATATCTTAGCCCATTCCATGATAGCTTCAAGCTTTTAGTTTTGCTATGCTTTGTTGGTAATGTTGCTGAATTTTGTTAGTTAGTTCATGAACATGTGTATATGTTATTAGCTCCATTAAACCTTGTTAATCATCTGTAAAAGTGGAACCATGAATGAGAATCAAACCTATGCATAAGGAATCAAGAAATGGACTGAAATGGACATTAGTGGACTGTTATACATGTTTTGTTAATAATGAAGTTATAATCTTGGTTTGGTTATGTGCATTCGCTGTGTATTGTTGGTATATGTCCAGAAGTTATGAGAAATGATTTCAATGTGAAATCTGGGACACCCATATATGGGCAAAGCTATGAGTTCTGAATTCTAAGGCTATGCCCACAAACCGTTTGATAAAATGTCTAAGAGAGGAATTTCTCTAAGAACATGAGAACTAAGTGTTATTAATTGATGAAAAGAATGTTTTGATGCATATCTCAGTAATAAAAACATGTCTTAAGTCATATTGGCTTGTTGTATAATAGCTAAGACATAAAGAGGAAGGATGAATTGGCCTAACTCTTAGTTTCGCTAAATACTAGTTGGACTAGGCTCTTTGGAGCCAATATTTCGATTTATTAAAGAGTCTATAAGATTATGAATCCATGAGGGTTTTGTAGTTCATGTTATAAGCTTTCCATAGCCTCCGGAACGGCCTAATTCCGACTTCGGATGAGGGAGTTATCACATTTGGGAGTAAATGTGTCAAAACAGAGCATGCTGGACATTCAGGGGAGAAGAAAACCATGTTTGGGCGTACGTACGCCGCCCTTACGCCGAAGCTACTGACTTGGGCGTACGTACGCCGGTCATAGGCTTAATTTGGGCGTAGCTACGCTGGGCCAATGTTAGGCCAAAATCAGCTTTGACCTCCTTTAGTAAAATGGGCGTAACTTTCTCATACGAACTCCGTTTTGGATGATTCAAGATGATTCGGAAAGCTAAGAAGTAGAACTACAACTTCCATTGATTATAATTGAAAGCTATTGCCTTGATCAATTTCTAAATTGGCCATTTTTAGGACTATTGTGCATTAGGAAGCAAAAACGAGACGTCGTACATGCACGTATGTAACGTGTAATGCTTCCAACACTAAAATTTATTGTTTTAAGTTCTAAAACTTGTACATTATGGTTTATAATGACTCTTAGCATTAATCAATGATGGATTAGACAAGTGTATGAGCATGTTAAACTTATACATATGAGACGAATCGGGCGTGCGTTGTGCAAACGTCGAAACGTCGTGTCAAGTGTGTGTAACCTTGTTTGGTATTATGTTTCTAATTAGAATGAAACATTATAGTGTAATGTAAACCAATATTTGGCATCAATTATGTGGCTAATTGGTATGTGGATACGTACTTAAATGTGTAGGTTTTTTTGAGGGACGATTAACGTCAAGTAGTAGCAAGCGCTTAAGGCAAGTTTTTCTAACGCTTGTCTAACCCTTGTGTTGGGAAAGTTTATTTGATTCATTTGATTATATTCTCATGACTCTCATGCGATGTTTGAAGTTTCGATTTACACAATACATATATGGTTGCGTGAATTCCTTACTTATGTAAATCCTTCAGTATTTGCACAAGTATTAAAGCTATGTTATGACATAAATTGTTGAAGCTTTTAAGTTCACATATATATGAACTGTTATAGAGAACGTCGATGCCATTTGATTCGGCTAGACAGATATTGAAATGTTTTATTGATTTGATAATAAATCCTTGAAATGTTATTGATGATTAAGTAGAGCTATCCAACCGAATTGTTTTGGTTAGGATTCCGAGACATGAATGAGATGAACAACCCTAATATTAGGGGCAGTTTTTAGTCAGTTATTCTGACAAGGCATCGAGCGCCTAAACAAACGCATATAGTCGTTTCCAGGTAGAGTGTTGATCAACATAGAGTACAATAGGCTGATCACCTAGAAGTGCTCGTAAGCAAGACGGTTTGCAGTTATATTGCTGTGTACCTTTTCAAGAAAGCAAAAGAAAGTTCAAGGTCTTATGACCACTCAATGTCGTTTCAAAAATATATTTTTAAAACGAAAGCAAAGTATTATTCTTGTTTATTCAGAATATTTCACAATTATTGTTCAGTTGTCGAATAGAAATGATATGATTGATGATATTGTTGTTATTCAACTGTTATACTTGCTGGGCAATTGAATGCTCATTCTTGCTTTATATTAAACATTGCAGCTAAGGCCGAGCGGGTCGAAGGTTCCGGTAAGGACAAGGGAAAGGGCAAGATGAACGTCTAGATGGCGTCATAGTTTATTTGTATTAGTAATGATGTAATATTAAGACTTATTATGTATTTGGAATGATGTTATGGTAATAGAACCTGGGATTGAGAGTAAGACGTGTTGTAATAATATAGTAATTACATTCATGTCTAGTATGTTATATGGAATAGGATGTACCGTGGAGCACCGGATTCGGGTTTGAGGTACCCGGATTTAGGGGCGTCACATTATTTATCGTAACATCACAGGATATGGAGTTAGAACAGCTTGATGTGAAAACAGCTTTTCTCCATGGTGATTTAGAAGAAAAGATCTACATGAAGCAACCAAAGGGGATTATTGAACCAGTGAAAGAGGGCTTAGTTTGTAGCTTGAAAAAGTCTCTCAATGGTTTGAAGCAGTCCCCGAGACAGTGGTACATGCGGTTTGACAGCTTCATGTTGGATCATGGTTACTCTCGTTCTGAGTATGATCCATGTGTGTATTTCAGATCTCTTGATGATGGTTCTCTAGTATTGCTAACGTTATATGTCGATGATATGTTTATAGCAGCAAAGAGGAAGTCAGATATTCTTCAGTTAAAGAATTTGTTGAGCGGTGAATTTGACATGAAGGATCTTGGATCAGCAAAGAAGATCCTAGGTATGGAAATTCACAGGGATCGTCAGGCAGAAAAACTGTGGTTAACTCAGAAAGGTTATGTGCAGAAGGTCTTGGAGAGGTTTAACATGCATAATGCTAAACCAGTCAGCACTCTGTTGGCAACACATTTTAGGTTATCTTCACAGTTAAGCCCACAGACAGAGGATGAGGTGGAGTATATGTCCAAAGTACTGTATGAAAATGCGATGGGTTGTCTCATGTATGCCATGGTATGTACAAGGCCAGATATCTCACATGCAGTTAGTGTGGTTAGCAGGTATATGGCAAATCCAGGAAAAGAGCATTGGAATACTATCAAATGGATTTTTCGTTATCTTGTAGGTACAACCAATTACGGTCTTATGTTTGATCGTGATACCACAAAAAGTGAGGTTGCAGGGTTTGTTGATTCGGATTATGCTGGAAACCTAGATTCAAGAAGATCTACGACAGGTTTAGTATACACCTTTTGTTGAGGATGTATATGTTGGAGGTTAGTGTTGCAGTCTACGAAAGCATTATCAACAACAGAGGCTGAGTATATGGCATTGACAAAGGTAAGTAAAGAAGCTTTGTGGCTAAAGGGACTAGTTCAAGAACTAGGTTTCAGGCAGGGCAGTATCCAGATATAATGTGATAGTCAAAGTACTATTCATTTAGTGAAGAACTAGGTGTTCCATGCCAGGACCAAACATAAAGATGTTCGGTATCACAAGATTCGTGAATGGCTGGACAATGGTGACATTGCAGTTCGTAAAGTTCACACAAAGGAGAATGCCGTAGATATGCTCACAAAGTCCGTTACAGCAGAAACGTTCATGCACTGCTTGGACTTAATTCACTTCGTCGAATGTTGACCTCATGGTGGAGTATCCAGGGAGAGGGATACATTCACAAACACGGATAAGTTCATAATACGTTGTATTTGGAGAATATAAGCCAAGGTGGAGATTATTGCATTTGGCTAATATTATTTGGGCAGACAAATGGCAGACAAATGGAAGATAAAAAAATGGTGCTAGCCTACCTATTACTTTCCAGCTACCAGCCCACCACTCCACCACTATTTTATATGCCTTATGTCTCCTCCTGTTGCCTATAAAAGGAACTCGTCTTCACAAGATGAGACACACCATTCGAGAGCAACACATCAAGTTTAGAGAAGCAAATAGAGTTAGAGAGAGAAAGCTCAACTTTGAGCATTTGAGAGCTATAGAGGTAGAGAGAAATATACAGTTAGTTTATTTCTCAATTGAGAGTTTGTATTTTCCATTTTATTTTCATAGTGGATTTCTGATATCTCTCCCCGTGGTTTTTCCCAGTTGAGTTTTTCACGTAAAATTCTTGTGTCATTATTTTATATTTCATACAGTAGTGTGCTTGTATTTATCTTAGTGTATTTGTGAAGGCCTGATTTCTCAACAATCTATTATATTGTAAAAGGTTAAGGAATACTCCAAAGAGCATTTACAATCTGAGTTCTCTTGAAATTCTAGCTATCGGTGACTGGTTTGATGACGGAGACAATTTATATGGGATCGAGAGTTTATCCTAGTTGAAAATGTTGACGTTAACTAATGAATACTTAAATAGCCTACCATCCAATCTTAGTCAGTCAGACTGCAATCCAATCCACTGCACGAGTCTTAAGTCACTACTAGAACTTCCTCGCAATCTAGAAGGCCTATCTGTAAATGGTTTTACATCACTGGATAAATTACCAAATCTGTCAATGATGAATAAATTGACAAGGCTTAATTTTACCAAGTACGATAGTCTTCAATCACTCCCAAATCTTCCTCCTAACTTCCAAATCTTCCTCTTAATTTAAGGCACATATACTTGACTGATTGTCGGAGTCTTCAATTCCTCCCGAAACTTCCTCGTAGTTTACTAGCTTTATTCCTGCATAACAGCACTAGTCTTCGATCACTTCCAAAATTTCCACCTTATTTAGTAGAACTCAAGTTGAATAACTACACAAGTCTTCGATCACTCCAAGAACTTCCTTGTCATCTCTATTCTCTAGATGCAAGCGGTTGCAAGTCACTATAAAAATTTCCAAATCTATCAAATTTAACAGACTTGCATATATTAATTCTCACAGATTGCAGCAATTTGATGATATCGAATTTCATATCGAGTTTCCTGCAGGTAAGAGTTTTCTTTTTTCTTTTTTTGTTGTTGTAATTTTCTTCTTTTTCTTAAATTGTTCTTTGTGTAATAGGATTGCTCTGGACTTCATGGTTGTGATGTTTTCCTCCTGAGCAAAGTGATTCAAAATAGGTTCAGTCATCACAAAAGAACAGGATCTTCAACCTCATTTCAGATGCCGGGTAATTTCTTGAGGATGGCTTTCTGGGTTGTTTTTAGAAGCAAACTTCATTCTCATAAGATTGAACCTGTCATCACTAATGATACAGATGGTACTCAATTCAAGTATATGAGCTTTATATTGGTCATTAGAGTTTAATATTCATGGGTGAGATATATAGGAAAACCAATCTCAATGAAAAGTGGAGACAGAATTGAGGTCTCCTTCTAGGGAACTGAGGATATGATTGTAGAGATGTGTGGGGTTCATTTTGACTGCAAGAGATTCCGTGATGTCGATGTCGTAGAACTACTATGCCCCTGTAAAAGGTTGAAACACTCAGCATAGGTATGGATGCCTTTCAAACATGGCATGTGTAACGACCGCGGATTGTAGGTAGCTTTGTAACACGAGCCTATGAATTTTATTGAATAAATTGAACTTTTATTAATATTATTCCATGTTATGTGTATGAATATTTTATTACTACATATGACGTGTATGTGATAATTTTTGAGTGTTGTTATTTCATGGTATTGATTAAATCATTTAGAGAAATAGCGCTAAAGCGCTATTTACGCCAAAGACGCCTTTTTCGATTTTATGACTTTTCATAATTTTGCCAAAGCGTTAATGAGAGGGATTAATAACCCAAGTGTGGGATTTTATTTGAGCCCAATTGAATTTTTATTAGAATCCCAATAGATTATTAAATTTGGAGTGCAAGAGTGGCCCAAGTTGAAGCCCAAGACCCACGGGTCGAACCCATGACCCACAACCCATGACCCATGAGGGAAATGGGTTATAGCAATCAGCTGGGAATTGGAGGAGGAAGAGTACGGGAGAAGAGTGAAGAAGAGAGGAGAAGATAATCAAGAACGTGGGTTGCATGAGTAGAAGCAATTTCTTGCATTTGGTAGAGGAAAAGGAAGGAGGAACAAATGGGGAGAAGGGAGGGGGATTACTCAAGCATAGAGAGGAGCAAAGCTCACTCTCCCAGCCATGGGGAGCTGATGCGGGAGAGCATGCTCAGCTCCTCCCACCTCCAAGAACATCTGACCAATCCTCTATATATACTCCCCCATTTCATAGCTTCCATTCCTTTAATTTTTGCTAAGTTATAAACTAAAACTTGAGAGAAAATAGTGAAGAGAGTGTTCACGGGTGATTGAGGAAGGAGAAGGAGTATTGTAGCAGCTGGTATTTGAGTCCATTAGCAACCTTAGAACAAGCTCCAAGAGGTATGCAATATAGAGCTTAGCTCATTTCCACATTCTTTCCAAGTTCTTAGTTTTGTGTTGGTTGCTTTGTTGGAGTTATGTGACTGATTTTGCTAATTAGTTCATGAACATGTATGGATATTAATTAGCTCTATTAAACCTTTTTAATGATATGTGAAAGTGGAACAATGAATGAGAATCGGACCTATGCATAAGGAATCAAGAAATGGACTGAAATGGACATTAGTGAACTATTATTCATGTTTTGTTAATAATGAAGTTGTAATCATCTTGGTTTGGTTATGTGCATTGGTTGTGTATTGTTCGTATATGTCAAGAAGGTATGAGTAATGATTTCAGTTGGAAATCTGGACTAGAGCATAATGAAACTCTACTCCAATATGAGTTTCCAACTCATGCCCACCAACTATTTGGTTTAATGTCCAAGAGAATGATTTCTCTAAGGAAACTTGTTGTATAATGGCTAAGAAGCAAATGGGACGAAATCAAAATTGTTGGTTTTTGGTTCTGCAGTAGCAGAACCTGGAAGTCCCTGGATGCAGAGTGGCGCAGCCGCGCTGGTCTGCAGAGGTGAAAAGCCAAGTTGTTTCGTGTTGTTGATTTGATACATGTTTACATAGACCCAACATGTTATAAATACCCCAAAGCATATGTATGTTATGTTAGTATAATAGTAGAATGACCCCAAGCATTTAGAAGTTGAGCAGTGTGAGAAATCAACCAGAAAAGTGCATCTGGGGGAGTAGCGCGGTCGCGCCACTCCTAGGCCAAATAGAAGCGCGGTCGTGCCGTGCTGCAGAGTTGCCCAGTTGTTTTCTTTTCATGAACTGAAGCTTGAGGCAAGTGTATATGAACCTTTTAAGTAGTAATACATGAAGCATGTTGTTAATTGGTTAGCTAAGCATGAAATGACTAAGTTACGTGAGATTTGCTTAATGAAATGAATAGCTTAGTTACATTTTTCGTTTGGCTTTCAGGGGGCGCTGCCCCCTACTCCCCCGCCAGCTCACCGGCGAGCGAGACCCCCGTTTGGGTAGTCGTAGTGGCAATCAATCTTCGTAATGATTATAATGTGTTGTTTAATGTAAGCCAATGTTTGGTGTCTATTGTAAGACTAATTGGTATGTGAATATGTGTTTAAATGCGTAGGACATATTTGAAGGACGATTAACGTCAAATAGTAGCAAGCGCTTAAGGCAAGTTCCCTAAACCCTTATCTAACCCTTGTGTTGGGCAAGTTCTCTAGCTTCATTCATTTTCATTATTGAATGCAAGTTTCGTATCTTATACAAAAGACGTATATTGTGCAAGTTTTCTAACGCTTGTCTAACCCTTGTGTTAGGCAAGTTTATTTGATTCATTTGATTATATTCTCATGACTCTCATGCGATGTTTGAAGTTCCAATTTACGCAATACATATATGGTTGTGTGAATTCCTTACTCATGTAAATCTTTCCGTATTTGCACCAGTATTCGAGCTATGTTATGATATAAATTGTTGAAGCTTTCAAAGTTCACATATATATGAACTGTTATAGAGAACATCGATGCCATTTGATTCGGCTAGACAGATATTGAAATATTTTATTGATTTGATAATAAATCCTTGAAATGTTATTGATGATTAAGTAGAGCTATCCAACCGAATTATTTTGGTTAGGATTCCAAGACATGAATGAGATGAACAACCCTAATATTTGGGGCAGTTTTTAGTCAGTTATTCTGACAAGGCATCGAGCGCCTAAAACAAACGCATATAGTCGTTTCCAGTTAGAGTGTTGATCAACATAGAGTACAATAGGCTGATCACCTACAAGTGCTCGTAAGTAAGACGGTTTGCAGTTATATTGCTGTGTACCTTTTCAAGAAAGCAAAAGAAAGTTCAAGGTCTTATGACCACTCAATGTCGTTTCAAAAATATATTTTTAAAACGAAAACAAAGTATTATTCTTGTTTATTCAGAATATTTCACAACTATTGTTCAGTTGTCGAAGAGAAATGATATGATTGATGATATTGTTGTTATTCAACTGTTATACTTGCTGGGCAATTGAATGCTCATTCTTGCTTTATATTAAACATTGCAGCTAAGTCCGAGCGGGTCGAAGGTTCCGGTAAGGACAAGAGAAAGGGCAAGATGAACGTCTAGATGGCGTCGTAGTTTATTTGAATTAGTAATGTTGTAATATTAAGACTTATTATGTATTGGGAATGATGTTATGGTAATAGAACCTGGGATTGAGAGTAAGACGTGTTGTAATAATATAGTAATTACATTCATGTCTATTATGTTGTATGGAATGGGATGTACCGTGTAGCACCGGATTCGGGTTTGAGGTACCCGGATTTAGGGGCGTCACAGCATGTTAAAGATCTATAGTTATTATGTGTTCTACTACTGTTTCCTCTTCTTTTTTTTTCTTATTTATTTTTGCCCTGGATAACAAAATATAACATGTTTATTTTATTTCTTAGATCATCTTGAAGTTTTCTTACTTGATTATAGATTTTAATTATTACTGTTAGCCTGTTAGAAGCTTGGATTCTTTATGTTTAAGGTTTTTTAGTTGTTTCTCAAGCCAACACGTACACGTCTTATTACAAAAACGTAAATTTCTGTAAGCTTCAGTATACATATAAAGGCCACTTGGAAGCACAGTATGTGAAGTATGAACACACTTGGCATGCTAATTAATTCATATTGCCTTTTATCATTGGAAATTAGTATTTCTATAATAATAAGAATTTCTTCAAAAACCCGAATCTGCATTTCCTTAGAAGGTGAAATTTCTTCAATATGTAATTCACGTGCCAAATTTGGTATTACGAGTAATACTGTAATAGTATGAAGAAACTTTCGAGTGATTACTTTAGGATAATTAATAAAATAACCCAAAAGCTTCAATATAGGATAAAGTAGTGATAAAGTGGCCTAGGCACAGCTGTGAAGTGGCCTTAGTCGCTTATACAGGTGCCTAAAATGCTTTGTAGAACATGACCAATTAAGACATGATATTCTTATTGACACTCTATTCTTGAAAGGGATCAATATAGAATTTTTACTTATCTTGAATCAGAGATGTCAATATTTGATTTACTTCTACTTGCAGGTGCAAGAAAGACTTCTAGTCTCGTCAAATTGTTTATGCTTGAGATGCTATAGTACCCTTGTTCTCTACAATGCTTGCAACTTTTAAGGTTTTCTAGTTGCTACTCTTCCAACATGAAGGTATGAGCATTATTCTCCTTGATGAAGTTTGGTTATATGCCAGTTTGTTTCTTACGGCATATAATTATTAATTACAGGATCTGACATTCTCAAAACTGTTGGGAGGCGTAAGTGAGTTAAAATTTCACATCAGATAAAAATAAAAGATAAAAGTACTAATATACATGAATGACCTCAAACCTTAATGACTTAATATTTGGGTCAAATTTAGTTCCACACGTGTATGTATATGTGCAGATGCATTGTGGCTGGCTTCCCCCCAACTGATTCAGAGCAACAGAACTGTTCTACGCAAATTGGATTCAACTTTCAGGTTTTAAAGTTCTTTCCATAAAATCTTGATTATATGAATCCTTACTGTAAGTTTGATACACTGATGTTGATTCCAACATTGAACTCAAATTTTCTTGCAAGGTAGAAGACTTATCTTTTGTTTCTTCATCACAAGAATCCAACCTATCGCCTGATATGCCATCATCCTTATCGCTTTATGATAAATCTTCACCTGCAGAATCATCAGTATCCATCCCTAAAATTCCTGGGGCAAATCTACAACGAGTTGAATCAAGATGCCCTTTTTATATCATTTCAACTTTCAATGGCTTTACAGAGCCTTTTTTTTACTTGAACTGTCTAGAATTGTGACGGGAATCTGATTACTTGGATCACCATGAAGCGCAATATATCTGTAATATAATTGTAGTTCCTTCTCGGCAATGTCAATGAAGCGTCTCACAGTTTCTAGGGATTGCTCATACTTGGATTTTTCTAGTGCCTGGAAATAGATAACATTGATTAGTTGAGACAAAATGATATAAGAAGTGAACAAGAAATATCTATAAATAACAGATGCTATTTTTCCTTTATTCTTTGTGTAAATATTGCCGTTAAGAAAGATCTGTGAAATGGACAATTTCATTATAATAATATTACTCCCTCCGTTCTACAAAAAAGTCTCATTTACCAAATTTTTGGTTCCACAAAAAAAGTCCACTTTTTAGTGTTAGTAGTTTAAAATGACAATACCCTCAAGTTTGTCATCGTAATTTCATTATTACACCATACTATTAAATAACACTCATTTTTTTAGGAGTATACAAAGGATTAATAATATATCATTAATATTCATAAATTCTTTAAATGAGACTTTTTGTGGAATGGAGAGAATATTTCCTTTAAAATTAGCCTTAATAAAGGTGAGTGGTAATAGTAAGAAGAAAGCAAGACTAGCAAGGTCTTTGACCAGTAAAACTTTTGATATAGGTAGGGTAGCTAACTATACCTAAAAGGTAAAAGAAACCTGGCCTGGGTTTGTGATCAAATGCTATACTCTAAGAACATTAACAAGTGATGAATTTAAAGTGGAAACTAGGAAAAGGAGAGATCCAATTGTGAAAACATTTGAAATAGTTTTTACTTTTCCCAAACAAGTGTTGATAATGAAAAGAGAATTGATATTTCTACAAGTAAAATTGATAATTCCATAAGTTCCATCTCACATGAATAGTATATGGGTCCACACTCATGTGAGAGAGAATATTAATTCCTTAATAAAAGCTGTATTGCGAGGAATAAAATTAGTGGACACAACCACATGAACTTTGATTAAAAGAATCTGGAAACTATCTACTGTCTTTCTCTTGCATACAAAAGTTTCAAACCCCCCCCCCTCCACCATTCCTTCCATATTTGGTACCAGAACCGTTCGTCTTTTGAGAGATATAAAGTTAAGAGTACCGAATTTTTAACAAGCATAAAGGGGTTGCTCTGGTGCGTCTTTTAACCAAAGTAGTAGGCTGGCAGAAATGCAAAAGAATAGAAAATATTTCACTGCACATAGGGTAATGAAAATAATATAACGGACCTCTTTGTTTTTCTTAAGTTAAAAAAGATAAAGTATTTTGGGTAGAGTTTTGTTTTTTTGTTTAGACTTGAGATGATTAAATGACTATTGGAAAAAAGAAAATCAGATATTTGAAAACATTAAATGTTAAATAATGTACCCTTTTCTTCGAGAGCGTGTCAATTGGTGACATAACTTTTGGATGCACATAATCCTTTCCTCTATAAAAGATTATGGTGTCATCTCCAATTATGTGAATAGGGATTCTGCCACTCATTTTGGCAATTTTATTTGTGTACTCCTGTACTTGACTAGGTTTATAAGGCTTGCAAATGACTTTAACTGTTTCATATTTCTTCCGATACATATGCATAGTAAGAATAATACATCCAAATATTCCTCTCCTCCCAATTGCTAGAATAAAGTTTTCAATTGCAAAAGAAAAATAAAAGATATAGAAGATCACAACAGTAAAAGGGGGAGGGTTGGGGGAAGAGAGCGAACTAAATGGGAGTCCTAGAAAACAAACCATTACAGAATTGATTTTGACAGTCAATAACTATAACCATCTACATGATCAGCCATAAACTAGCTTTCAAGTTTCAAGAAAATTACATTTAGCTTACTCTTACGTTAGTTCATTTGCTAAAATACTAATTTAATAAGTTCTGTTAGCTAACTCCACAAGATGGCAGGAAGAATTATTCAACCCTCTACAATGATAGTTAAAAAGAGAAACGAAACTAAATTGCCCTTAGAAGTAACTAAAATAGAGACAATAAATATAAAAATTTGTTAGAATTGGAATATATTGTTGAAAATTAATGAACTCACGCACACTAGAGAAAATGAAAAAGATGTTATCATAAAGGAAGTTTTATATTTCTTGCTTGCTACAAATGAGTTGAGTACATAGGTATTTATAGGAATCTCCTAACATGTATAAACCCAAATACATGAATGAGCACTTAATGAAAAGGCAACTCCCTAGACACCTTTTCAACTAGCTACATAAAGCATCAAATATATGAACCAACAAGTACATGAATATTAATTACATAAAAATACTTAATTACTTTTGGGACAAGTTTATTTTTCAACACCCCCTCTTAAACTTGTCACACCAAGTGAACTTCACAATTTGCAAAATAATTCGACTTTGAGTGGCTTCGTGAAAATATCAACAATTTGATCTTGAGTCTTCACAAATACAAGTTCAACTTCTTTTTTGCAACACATTCTCTTATAAAATGATACCTCGTATGAATGTGTTTGCTTCGGTCATGAAACACCGGATTCCTCGCCAATGCAATTACCGACTTGTTGTCGATATAAATCTCTGTTGGCTTCTCTTATTGCAAATTAAGATCTATTAAAAGATTTCGAAGCCAAATGGCTTGGCAGACACAAAGATGTAGTAGCAACATATTCCGCTTCACAAGTAGAGAGTTTCACAATAGGTTGCTTCTTTGAGGATCATATAAATGCCGAATTTCTCATAAAAAAACAAATCCAGTTGTACTCTTTCTATCATAAATATCACCAGCCCAATCGCTATCACAATATCCCTCAAGCTTGAAATTATTTGAAATTGAATAAAATAAGCCAAAATCAAAAGTACATTTGATGTAATGAAGAATTCATTTAGTAACCTTCAAATAAGTCACAGTGGGGTTTTCCATGTAACGACTAACAAGGTGATAAGTGCATGATATTCATTTATTTTCATTCCTTTATATTTAGTTTATTGCATGTTTTATTGTGTATATGCACTTATTAAATTGTTTATTGATTTCAGGAGGATTCAGAGTCAAAAGTGGAAAAAGATGGAAAATCGGAGCTAAAACGAGAAAAAGTTGAAAAGTTAGAAAATTTGAGGTTCTCGCCCCGGTGAGAATTTTGTGCTAGGATTTCTCGCCCCGGCGAGAAAGCCTCTACCCGTTTTCGCTCCAGCCTCTGCCAGAGCTCGCCCCGGCCCAGACCTCTCTGGAGTTTCTCGTCCCGGCGAGAAACCCAGTACAAAATTTCTCGCCCCGGTGAGAATGACGGTGTTGACCAGTTTGACCAGCTTTGACTTTTTGTAATTTTTGAGGATTTCTATTTCAGATTGGGTTCTTAATTCTTAGAGACTTAGAATATTATCTTAGGAATATAAATAGATGTTTTTAGTTTATTATGAGGGAGATCTGGACAACTACAATTGTAACCCTAATTGGAGAAGATTGGAGTCATGTCAAGCTAAGTTTTATTTCCAGTTCTAAGGGATGTTGAACCTTATTTACAGTTAATGATTTAATTAAGTATTCAGTATTTATTTCTTCTTATATGAGATTTATTCTGATAATCTGATTGAATTGCTCATATGCTATTGGATTGACTGATTTGGTTTCTGCAGGATTAAATTGGTTAACTAATATCATCTGCTAGATTAAGATATAGTATTAAGCAAACGATATTGTATCTGATCATAAATAGTAATTAATAATACTTGATTGTGGACAAGCTTTTGGGTGTTATTATGATTGTCAAAAGGCAAGTTAAATAATCCCTGATAGTGTGATTGTTGCTTGGAATAGTCTAATTCTCTAATCCTTAATGTTGTTGTTATATTAAATATAGACTGATAGTTCTGGGTTGTATGATAGTTAGGGTCTAGTGGGGCGATTGTCACATTAGATTTAAAATATAAGGAGAATTTCGGATAATTAGTGATCGCAGTTATCTAGGACTATTGATTTCATTAAAGGATAAATCTGTCATTGTAAAAAGGTGATATTGAACTTATGAACTGGAACTTTTAAGTCATTGGATATTTTTATTTATTAGTTAATCAAACTCAAAATCCCCCAATCTTTATTTTCATTGTTTAATTAGATTTAGGAAAATAAAAGAATAAATATAAAATAATTCACTCTCTGTGGGATCGCCCCTTGCTTGTTACTATACTGATTTTTGTATTAGTAGAGTAGAAGTAAGGATTTAATTTTGGGGTGTAAACGACAGCTCCCAAATTTTGGCGTCGTTGCCAGGGAGTGTTATTTGTTTTCATTTATTCTTTGTTTTCGTTTATTTATATTTATTTTATTTTTATTTTTATTTTTGGACTCGATTCTTTCACTTTCTTGAACTGAATTTTGATCCAGAGTTAGAGAAAATTGCACGAAGGGATGGCTGTCAATAACAACAGGACTTTGAAAGAATTAGCTTCACCTAATCTTGATCAATCATCATTGTGTATTGAATATCTACTTTAGATGCTACTTTTGAATTACAATCAGGACTAATCCACCTTTTGCCTACTTTTCGTGGTCTTATAGGTGAAGATCCATACAAGCATCTAAAGGAGTTTCATGTGCTGTGTTCCACCATGAAACCACACGGAGTAACAGAGGAACAAATCAAGCTTAGAATTTTTCGTTTTCCCTAGCAGATTTGGCAAAAGATTGGTTGTACTATCTACCTTCAGGGTTAATACGATCATGGAATGAAATGCAAAAGCTGTTCTTGGAGAAGGACTATCCTGCTTCAAGAGTTGCTACCATAAGGAAGGAGATATGTGGCATCCAACAGTTCAATGGAGAGACTCTTTATGAGTATTGGGAAAGGTTCAAGAAGCTGTGCTCTAGCTGTCCACTATATCAAATCGATGATCAACACATGATCCAGTACTTCTATGAGGGACTGCTGCCCATGGACAGGAGTATGATTGATGCAGCGAGTGGAGGGGCACTAGTTGACAAAACTCCAGAGGTTGCGAAGAACTTAATTACAAACATAGCAGCAAACTCACAGCAGTATGGAACTAGAATTGATCATACACCTACAAGGGTGAATGAAGTCAACACTTATAATCTTGAATGTCAAATTTCTGATTTAACTGCTTTGGTTCGACAGATGGTTACAGGGAATATGCAAAAAGTAAGAGTATGTGGAATTTATTCAAAGTCAGGGCATAATACAGATGATTGTCCAATACTGCAAGAGGATGTCATTGTTCGTCAAGTCAATATTGTGGGGACATTCTTAGGACAACATCAACAACAATATGATCCTTATTTTGACACTTACAATTCAAACTGGAGAGATTGTCCCAACGTGAGCTATGAGGACAATAGGCAACTTGATTTTCAATAGATGCAATAGCAGTACCAACATGAGCAAGCAGTTCCTTCCAATTCTGAACCATCTCTTGAGGACATGTTTAAAGCCTTCATGACCCAAGCACAACAGTTCTAGCATGAAACAAAGACTTCCATACACCAGTTGGAGAATCAAGTTACCACAATAAGCAGATTGGAATCTCAAGGATCAGGACAAATACCCTCTCAGATAGTTGTCAATCAAAGAGAGAATGTGGGTACAATTACCTTGAGAAGTGGTAAGAAGGTGTGGCAACAAGAAAAGTTAGTTCTTCCGGTCCAAAGTAAGTCAAGAAATGGTGAAATAGGCAGCAGTGCTGAATTTGAGGAGGAGACAGAACCATCCAAGGTAATTATTAATTCTGTGATTCAGGTTGATACTAATCCCTTACCTTATCCATCCAGGTATCCAAAGTCTAAGAAGGAGGAGTATACAGAAGAGATACCAGCAATATGTCACAAGGTTGAAGTGGATGAGCTAAAACTTCCCATGCATGAGGCCATAAGGTATTTTGGTGATGTCAATTCTATTTGTGAGTTTGATATTATTGACCCTATAGTGCAGGAGAATTTGACACTTGCAATTACCAATGGATGGGAGCTAGAGAAAAGTGCAGGAATGAAACTGAGTCAAGACCTAAAAAATGGCCCCAATTTAGAATTGGAACCATTACCAGTTCACCTACAGTATACTAGTCCGATTACATAGATTGAGAGGAACGATGTCGAGCCAATGACAATAAACTAGGGCAGCTGCTTGGGAGGCAACCTAAGATCTCAGATTTGATTTTTCTATCCCTTTTTACTTCTCTATTATTTTTTTTTTAGTTTTTCGCTCGTCTTTTAATTTGCATGATTGTCTTACATTGGGGACAATATAAGGTTTGAGTATGGGGAAGGGGTTTAGGTTTAGGTTAGTATAGGGTAGGTTGGTTTGCTCTAAATGTGAAAATCTGAGTTGTTTGGTCAAGTTTTCAAAGGTTTTTTATTTTAGAATGAAGATTGATGCCATTGATTGAATTTGTTTGATGCTGAATTAATTGATAAATGATGATAATGAAGTTAGGACCATAGTTGACTGATTTAGATTGAGTTGGTATTGCATTAGTATTTGAGTATGAGATACATGTTTACTTGACTGAGTTAGTTGTGGAGTTGACTTTGTGCGCAGATTTCATGATTTAGAACTGTGTAACTGCTTATCTTGTTTCCAAGATCATGTGAAGACAAAATTGAAAATTTGAAAATAATTGAGAGAAAAAAAAATTAAAAAAAACATTTTATCTCAAAAGGAAGACATGTGGTGGGTTGAGATGGAGCGTAAAACGCACTCACCCATAAACACGTGCAGCGAGATAGAGCGTAAAACGCACTCATTGGTGAGAAGAAAAGTGAGATGGAGCATAAAATGCACTCGCTTAAGAAAAGAATGTGAAAGGTGAAATGGAGCATAAAATGCATTCACCTGAATGACGAAAAGTGAATGGTAGGAAAAAAACATGTTCTGGTTTTGAGTCAGTGTGCACGGTTGTTGTTCCATACAAACTCAGTTGAGTATCTGTGTTAATCGTAGGAGATGCTTATGTGGTTTCAATTTGATTTATAGATGTTCAGTGGGGAATGATGAGGTTATTGTTATTAGTTGATTGATGAAGTATTGAACAAATTTCTGTTGATTGGTGTTAGTATTCATGGATGCTAATTGAATTTGAACCTTTGTGAGTTTGGTTGACTAGAATTTAAATGATTTCAATATAACTTTTGTTTTAGTTTACACGAAAACGTGTAAAGACTAAGTGTGGGGGAATTTGATAAGTGCATGATATTCATTTATTTTCATTCCTTTATATTTAGTTTATTGCATGTTTTATTGTGTATATGCACTTATTAAATTGTTTATTGATTTCAGGAGGATTCAGAGTCAAAGGTGGAAAAAGATAAAAAAATCGGAGCTAAAACGAGAAAAAGTTGAAAAGTTAGAAAATTTGAGGTTCTCACCCCGGCGAGAACTTTGTGCTAGGATTTCTCGCCCCGGCGAGAAAGCCTCTGCCCGTTTTCGCTCCAGCCTCTGCCAGAGCTCGCCCCGGCCCAGACCTCTCTGGAGTTTCTCGTCCCGGCGAGAAACCCAGTACAAAATTTCTCGCCCCGGCGAGAATGGCGGTGTTGACCAGTTTGACCAGCTTTGACTTTTTGTAATTTTTGAGGATTTCTATTTCAGATTGGGTTCTTAATTCTTAGAGACTTAGAATATTATCTTAGGAATATAAATAGATGTTTTTAGTTTATTATGAGGGAGATCTGGACAACTACAATTGTAACCTAATTAGAGAAGATTGGAGTCATGTCAAGCTAAGTTTTATTTCCAGTTCTAAGGGATGTTGAACCTTATTTACAGTTAATTATTTAATTAAGTATTCATTATTTATTTCTTCTTATATGAGATTTATTCTGATAATCTGATTGAATTGCTCATATGTTATTGGATTGACTAATTTGGTTTCTACAGGATTAAATTGGTTAACTAATATTATCTTCTAGATTAAGATATAGTATTAAGCAAACGATATTGTATCTGATCATAAATAGTAATTAATAATACTTGATTGTGGACAAGCTTTTGAGTGTTATTATGATTATCAAAAGGCAAGTTAAATAATCCCTGATAGTGTGATTGTTGCTTAGAATAGTCTAATTCTCTAATCCTTAATGTTGCTGTTATATTAAATCTAGACTGATAGTTCTGGGTTATATGATAGTTAGGGTCTAGTGGGGCGATTGTCACATTAGATTTAAAATATAAGGAGAATTTTAGATAATTAGCGATTGCGGTTATCTAGGACTATTGATTTCATTGAAGGATAAATAATGTTACACTTGATTAATCTGTCATTGTAAAAAGGTGATACTAAACTTATGAACTGGAACTTTTAAGTCATTGGTTATTTTTATTTATTAGTTAATCAAACTCAAAATCCCCCAATCTTTATTTTCATTGTCTAATTAGATTTAGGAAAATAAAAGAATAAATATAAAATAATTCACTCTCTGTGGGATCGACCCTTGCTTGTCACTATACTGATTTCTGTATTAGTAGAGTAGAAGTAAGGAGGTGTAAACAACAGCTCCCAAATTTTGGCGTCGTTGTCGGGGAGTGTTATTTGTTTTTATTTATTCTTTGTTTTCGTTTATTTATATTTATTTTATTTTTATTTTTATTTTTGGACTCGATTCTTTCACTTTCTTGAACTGAATTTTGATCCAGAGTTAGAGAAAATTGCACGAAGGGATGGCTGTCAATAACAACAGGACTTTGAAAGAATTAGCTTCATCTAATCTTGATCAATCCTCATTGTGTATTGAATATCCTACTTTAGATGCTACTTTTGAATTACAATCAGGACTAATCCACCTTTTACCTACTTTTCGTGGTCTTATAGGTGAAGATCAACACAAGCATCTAAAGGAGTTTTAGGTGCTGTGTTCCAGCATGAAACCACAAGGAGTAACAGAGGAACAAATCAAGCTTAGAATTTTCCGTTTTCCCTAGCAGATTTGGCAAAGGATTGGTTGTACTATCTACCTTCAAGGTCAATACGATCATGGAATGAAATGCAAAAGTTGTTCTTGGAGAAGGACTATCCTGCTTCAAGAGTTGCTACCATAAGGAAGGAGATATGTGGCATCCAACAGTTCAATGGAGAGACTCTTTATGAGTATTGGGAAAGGTTCAAGAAGTTGTGCTCTAGCTATCCACCACATCAAATCGATGATCAACACCTGATCCAGTACTTCTGTGAGGGACTGCTGCCCATGGACAAGAGTATGATTGATGCAGCGAGTGGAGGGGCACTAGTTGACAAAACTTCAGAGGTTGGGAAGAACTTAATTGCAAACATAGCAGCAAACTCACAGCAGTATGGAACTAGGATTGATCATACACCTACAAGGGTGAATGAGGTCAGCACTTATAATCTTGAATGTCAAATTTTTGATTTAACTGCTTTGGTTCGACAGATGGTTACAGGGAATATGCAAAAAGCAAGAGTATGTGGAATTTGTTCAAAGTCAGGGCATAATACAGATGATTGTCCAATACTACAAGAGGATGTCATTGTTCGTCAAGTCAATGTTGTGGGGACATTCCTAGGACAACATCAACAGTAATATGATCCTTATTTTGACACTTACAATTCAAGATGGAGAGATTGTCCCAACGTGAGCTATGAGGACAATAGGCAACCTGATTTTCAACAGATGCAATAGCAGTACCAACATGAACAAGTAGTTCCTTCTAATTCTGAACCATCTCTTGAGGACATGTTTAAAGCCTTCATGACCCAAGCACAACAGTTCCAACATGAAACAAAGACTTCCATACACCAGTTGGAGAATCAAGTTAGTCAGCTTGCTACCACAATAAGCATATTGGAATCTCAAGGATCAGGACAAGTACCCTCTCAGATAGTTGTCAATCAAAGAGAGAATGTGGGTGCAATTACTTTGAGAATGGTGAGAAGGTGTGGCAACAAGAAAAGTTGGTTCTTCCAGTTCAAAGTAAGTCAAGAAATGGTGAAACAGGCAGCAGTGCTGAATTTGAGGAAGAGACAGAACCATCCAAGGTAATTATTAATTATGTGATTCAGGTTGATACTAATCCCTTACCTTGTCCATCCAGGTATCCAAAGTCTAAGAAGGAGGAGTATACAGAAGAGATACCAGCAATATGTCACAAGGTTGAAGTGGATGAGCTAAAACTTCCTGTGCATGAGGCCATAAGGTATTTTGGTGATGAAATTCTATTTATGAGTTTGATATTATTGACCCTATAGTGCAGGAGAATTTGACACTTGCAATTACCAATGGATGGGAGGTAGAGAAAAGTGCAGGAATGAAACTGAGTCAAGACCTAAAAAATGGCCCAAATTTAGAATTGGAACCATTACCAGTTCACCTATAGTATACCAGTCCGATTACATAGATTGAGAGGAACGATGTCGAGCCAATGACAATAAACAGAGGCAGCTGCTTGGGAGGCAACCCAAGATCTCAAATTTGATTTTTCTATCCCTTTTTTACTTTTCTATTGTTTTTTTTTAGTTTTTCGCTCGTCTTTTACATGATTGTCTTACATTGGGGACAATGTAAGGTTTAAGTGTGGGGAAGGGGTTTAGGTTTAGGTTAGTATAGGGTAGGTTGGTTTGCTCTAAATGTGAAAATCTGAGTTTTTTGGTCAAGTTTTCTAAGGTTTTTGGTTTTAGAATGAAGATTGATGCCATTGATTGAATTTGTTTGATGCTGAATTAATTGATAAATGATGATAATGAAGTCAGGACCCATAGCTGACTGATTTTGATTGAGTTGGTATTGCATGAGTATTTGAGTATGAGATACATGTTTACTTGACTGAGTTAGTTGTGGAGTTGACTTTGTGCGCTGATTTCATGATTTAGAACTGTGTAACTGCTTATCTTGTTTCCAGGATCATGTGAAGACAAAATTGGAAATTTGAAAAAAAATTGAGAAAAAAAAATTTAAAAAAAAAACATTTTGTCTCAAAAGGAAGACATGTGGTGGGTTGAGATGGAGCGTAAAACGCACTCACCCATAAACACGTGCAGCGAGATGGAGCGTAAAACGCACTCGTTGGTGAGAAGAAAAGTGAGATGGAGCATAAAATGCACTCGCTTAAGAAAAGAATGTGAAAGGTGAAATGGAGCATAAAATGCATTCACCTGAATGACGAAAAGTGAATGGCAGGAAAAAAACATGTTCTGGTTTTGAGTCAGTGTGCACGGTTGTTATTATGATTATCAGAAGGCAAGTTAAATAATCCCTGATAGTGTGATTGTTGCTTAGAATAGTCTAATTCTCTAATCCTTAATGCTGCTGTTATATTAAATCTAGACTGATAGTTCTGGGTTGTATGATAGTTAGGGTCTAGTGGGGCGATTGTCACATTAGATTTAAAATATAAGGAGAATTTTGGATAATTAGCGATCGCGGTTATCTAGGACTATTGATTTCATTGAAGGATAAATAATGTTACACTTGATTAATCTGTCATTGTAAAAAGGTGATACTGAACTTATGAACTGGAACTTTTAAGTCATTGGTTATTTTTATTTATTAGTTAATCAAACTCAAAATCCCCCAATCTTTATTTTCATTGTTTAATTAGATTTAGGAAAATAAAAGAATAAATATAAAACAATTCACTCTCTGTGGGATCGACTCTTTCTTGTCACTAGACTGATTTCTGTATTAGTAGAGTAGAAGTAAAGATTTAATTTTGGGGTGTAAACGACAACTCCCACAAGGCTAACTCCATATACAATATTCGGCCTTGTAGATGTTAAGTATCGCAAACTTCCAAAAAGACTCTTGAAAAATGTTGGATCCACCGTATCTCCTTCTTCATGATTTGACAATTTAATTTCACATTCAATGGGTGTGCTTGCCGGCTTACAATTAAGGATTTTAAATTTCTTAAGATCTTTAGCATATCCTTCTTGAGCAATAAAAATCCCTTCTTTGCTTTGCTTTACTTCATGGCCAAGGTAGTAAGCCATGAGACCCATATCCGTCATTTCGAATTCATGCGCCATAGCCCTCTTAAATTCTTCAAACATGCTTGGATTACCTCCGGTAAAAATCAAATCATCAACATACAAGTACACAAATAAAATATCACCATTCTTTCTCACCTTTGAATAAACGGCATGTTCATACGGGCATCTTTTGAAATTATTGTCTTGGAAATATTTATCAATTCGGCTATTCCAAGCTCTTGGCGCCTGCTTCAATCCATATAACGCCTTCTTCAATTTTAAAACTTTATCTTCTTCTCCTTTGACAATATAGTCAAGTGATTGTTCCACATACACCTCTTTTTCAAGAAATCTATTTTAAAATGTGGACTTCACATCCATTTGGTAAATCGACCAATTATTTTGAGCCGCCAATGATACAAGCAATTTTATAGTTTCCAAGCGAGCAACGGGGGCAAATACTTCATCATAGTCAATACCGGGTCTTTGATTGTAGTCTTTAGCTACTAATCTTGCTTTGTATTTCTCCACTTCACCCTTTACATTCTTCTTTGTCTTGTACATCCATTTCATCCCAATTGGCTTTTGACCTATTGAAAATGGAGTAATTAAGCTCTCATGTCTCATTCTTAACAATGGATTTGATTTCTTCATTCATGGCACTCCTCCACTTTTTGTCTTTGGATGCTTCTTCAAACCCCATAGGTTCATAATCCGCAAAAAGATAAAATAAATTCAAATTATCAATATTTACCTCCTCGCTTGCACACTTGAACTTGATTGAGATAAAGATAGACTAGATTGCCCATTAGATGATGGTGGAGATGGAGGTGGAGAAATAGGATTCCCCAAGTCTGCTTATCTTGCTTGTCTTCCTCGTCAATGAAAGGAAATAAATTATAATTTTCCTCCAAAATATTCCAATTCCACGAGCTTTCTTCATCAAATTTCACATCTTTACTTATCACAATTTTGTCGTTGCTTGGATTGTACAATTTGTAGCCTTTGGATCTTGCATCATAGCCGATGAAAATATGTTTCTCACTTTTATCATCTAGCTTCGACCTCTTCTCATCCGGTACATGCATATAAGCAATACTCCCAAAAACACACAAATGAGAATCACGTGGTTTTCTCCCATTCCATGCTTCATGTGGTGTCATGTCTTCAACACTTTTAGTCGAGCAACGGTTTGACAAATAGATGGCACAATCAATAGCTTCGGCCCAAAATTCTCTTGGTATTTGTATGCTCTACAACATACTTCGAGCCATGTTAAGGATACTTCTATTTGTTCTCTCTACCACCCCATTTTGTTGTGGCAATCTTGGAACCGTTAAAGGATGATGAATTTCATTTTCTTCACAAAATAATTGAAATTCATTCGACGTGAACTCGCCCCCTCTATCGAATCTAATGGCCTTGATATTATACCCACTATGCTTCTCCACAAGAGCCATGAATTTTTTAAAAGCTCCAAACACCTCCGATTTTTCTTTGAAAAAATACACCCATTTCCTACTAAAATCATCAATAAAGAGGAAAAAATAATTCTTCTTACCAAATGATGACAGATGAATAGGACCACACATATCTGAGTGCACAAGTTCCAACGACATGGTTGCTCTAGTAGTTGACTTCTTCGAAAAACTTTTCGGAGATTGCTTGCCAAAAAGATACTCTTCACAAAGTTGATTGGGGTGGTAAATTGAAGGCAACCCATTCACCATCCTCTTATTCAACAAAGCTTCCAAACAACCAAAATTCAACTACCCAAGTCTCAAGTGCCAAAGCCAAGACGAATCTTTGAAACAAGCTTTTAAACATTTTGCCACATCATTTTGAATATTCAATAAGAACATTCGATTTCTTGGCATAGGCACATTCACTAGTAAATTTCCGAATTGATCTCTTATTGAAAGGTTAGAATCTTTCATCAAAATATCATAACCTTTCTCTAAGAGTTGCCCCAAGCTCAAAAGATTGTTCGTCATATTTGGCACACAATAAACATTTGAAATAAATTGGTGCCTTCCATCCTTTAAACGAATCAAAATTTTACCATTTCCTTTAATTGGAATTTTTGATGAGTCTCCAAAAGTGACATTTCCGCATACAGATTCATCAAGCTCAACGAACATATTTTTCCTTCCACACATATGATTGCTTGCACGCGTGTCAAGATACCATGAATTGTCATCTTCACTCATCTCTCCTTTGCACGTCAAAAGTAAAGTGGGCTCCACTTCATCAATATTTTTCTCCACATAATTTGACTTTCCTTCAACATCTTTTGAATCATTCTTACACTCCAAAGCATAATGCCCATAATCGTGACAATTGTAACATTGAACTCGAGATTTATCATACTTCCTTTGATACGGTCGTGAATAATTTTCTCTTCCACGTCCCCTTGTGTGGTGAGACTTTTGGCCCCTTTCTTCTTTGTGAGAAAAGTAATGGCCTCCTCTTCCACGGCCACGTGCTTGGCCACGACCTCGTGCTTAGCCATGACCTTGACCTTATTGACTATTTCTATACTTTTCTTCTCTCTCCTTGAAAGAAAGCTTCGCTTGGAGCACTTGCTCAATAGGCCCCTTCTTTTGCTTTTCAAGCCTCTCTTTATGGATTTGCAATGAACCCATAAGTTCGTCAACGGTCATGGTTTCCAAGTCTTTCACTCCTCAATGGCTACAACAATATACTCATACTTGGGACTTAAAGAACGTAGGATTTTTTTTCATTTACTCGAACATCACTACTTTCCTTACCAGTACTTTTCATTTGATTGACTAGTGCCAAAATTCTAGAAAAATAATCTGAAATTGATTCGAACTCCTTCATATGCAAACCTTCAAAATCAGTACTTCTCAAAGTTTAAAGATGAACCTTCTTTACTTTGGTAACTCCCTTGAACGAATTTTGGAGAATTTCCCACGCTCGCTTGGCAGTGGTGGCAAGAGCAACTTTTTGTAACATTGCATCATCCAAACATTGATGAATGATAGTGATTGTAACATTTGAGACATTCTATTATATAAAGAAAGTTTATAAATGTACATTTAGGAATTTAAAAAAAACATTAGAAGATTCAAGAAGTTAGACATGTTTATCAAGTTGGTAATTAAATAAGTCTATACAATAGCATTAGTAGGCATAGCAAGTTGGCATACACGTTTTGTTTCTTTTCTTCCTCGTTCACCAATTATATACCTATATATATATATATATAATAACAAGCTAGCTTAGACACATGGTTATATATATATATATATATATATATATATATATATATATATATATATACACATACATGTATTCATTAGCTAATCTATTACATAGATATATATGTGTCATAGTTAATTTATTAAATACATATATATGTACCGTAATCTGCATATATAAATACCCATCATGTTCAGGAACAAGAACAAGGCCAGTAATGTGAATAGAAAAGAGAGAGAGAGAAGAAGAAAAAGAGAAGAGGTCACAATTATACCTTCGGAGAGTAAGGAGAATTTGAAGGAAAATAGGAAATCAAGTAGGAAATACGAGAAAAGAAAATTAGAAGGTATGCTTCTAACTGTTATTTTTATTTTGTACATAATGTATGACTTTGTAATTTAACTATTATTTTTATTTTGTATATAATGTACGGCTTTGTAATTTTTTTTATATAAGAGTAAGGTAAATAAATGTTTAATGTTTAATTAATATGATTAATATCAATGATTTGGACAAATTTGGACAAGAAAATATTAATCTCCGTCGTGAATAGTACTCCGACATGAATAGTACTCTAGTGTGAATAGTACTCTGCATGAATAGTAATAGTAGATAGAATGACTAACTAAAAATAAAGAAATGCTAAATTAATATTTTTGGCCATTATGAATAATGATGTTGCAAGAAAATTTATTGAGCTAAGAAATAAGTCAACGAAAAACATGCAAGTTTCCTTACATAAACTTTGTATATTGTGCAAGTTCTCTCCCAGTTTGAGTAAGTTCCTAACTTGTACAAATTTATTATTCTGTGCAAGTTTTTGAATTATAGCAAGTTTTTGAATTATAGCAAGTTTTCCAAACTTGTACAAGTTTATTCTTGTGACGAACGAGAATTTTTGTAACTTATTTTAAATATTTATTGATTGAATAAATATTTTTCGATGATTTGATTGTTGAATTAATTGATTAATTGATGAATTTGTGGTAGATTAATTTAATTATATGTGTTACATTAATTAGATTAATGTGGAGAATTTTTATATTTAAAGTATGTGTTTAATTGAATTTATTTGATTAAATACATTATTTAAATGAGTATAATGGTATTTCTAATTAATTTAATTATTAATTAGATATTTAGTAAATGGTCATTATTAATAAATGAGAATTTTATTTATATGACTATGTGATTTAATGAAGAATTATTCTATTTTATTTATTTGATTTTAGTAAGATTAATTAGTTGATTAAAGTGTGACATGAAACTATGTAATAAGCTATTTATTAAAATAAATTAGAAGGGAGAATAATGAGCTAGCCAAACGAAGCCTTATTGGGAGTTGAGGTCAGTTAACCCATTATGGGATTAACTGACACCACTCGTCAGATTTAAAACTTCACGTATCCTATTATCAGCCATTCCCATCATCAGTTTCCAAAATTCATTCAGAGAGAAAAGAGAGAGAGTTTGAGAGAATTGAAGAAGAAAATCTACTCACCTTGTTGCATAATCTAATTTCTTGTTAAGGTAATTCTTAATTTCAACCTTTAGTTTATGTTTTCTTAATTTTTCTCCATGAATGCATGTCTGAGTTTTCTGTAAATTAAGTTATATGGTTAAATTTTTATAGAATGATGATTGAATATTAGAAAGCATGTATAAGCGTCTTTTATATGATGTATATGTGATTTAGAGTAATTAATTCATAAGATTATGCCTTGAATTAGAAGTTCTGAAATTTACAGAGAAACAGAGTTTAAATATGACTTATATGTATGAAAAATTATGCTTGAATTACATGTTAATCGTTAAATTGATAGTTGTTTATGTTTATGCATGTAAAAACGAAAAGAATGAAACTTAAATGGATTGATTTGGTTAAGGAACGAATTTACTGTGATTGATTTCGTTAATTGTATCAATATGTAAATACAGAACATGAACAGTGAAAATTTTAGTTTTAATTGATTATTTAGATTGTCTGTGATGTCAAAATCACTGTTTATGGAATGGGTTTTTATTTCAAACCATATATGATAATTGGGTATGTTTAATTTGATGTACGAATAACAAAATGGGAAATTTTTGGCCTGTTTGTGCGTTGTTCGCGAACTGCAGAAACTGGAATTCGTAATTCTCGCCCCGGCGAGAATTTTGTGAAGAAATTCCTCGCCCCGGCGAGATTTTTGTGAAGGTTTTTCTCGCCCCGGCGGGAACCTAAAAAAAAAAAAAAAGTAAAAAGACTAGAGTAGAAATTTTATTCTTCCTTGTGATCATGGTATGAAATCGTGGTTATACCTAAAGCTTAGGCTAATGTATAAAATGAATGTTAAATTACTGTGAAAGGTGGTAGCATAAGCCCATTGATTGTTCGAGTCAACTGAGTTATTAAAATGAGTTTTGACGTGTTTATAATACTGTAACTAATTATTGTTACTGTTTTATAAACGGAATGTATAGGTCGATTAGAGAAACGTGAGTCTTAAATTTATAGTCTACGCACGAGGCAAGTATCTTATCCTTACTTTTACGTTTACGCAAGTTTCTAAATTTTATTATTATAGAATACAAGCTTCATAATGCTATTACTTCGTGAGCAAGTTATTGTTTCTATTCCATTCAATTTCATGAATTCAATGAGATGTTTTTAATCTCCTCTTTGTAATACTTCAGTTATATAGAACGTATTCAATTATACCTTTTGTGAGATTTAGTTTTGATTCTCGAATTACACCTTTTGAACCTTGATTGGCTAGCGAACCCCTTTTGATTCGACTAGTCCATAGTTGATGAGCGTTCTAAATTCTAGAAACGTTATTGAAGTAAATCCAAACCAAACTTCCTTTGGTGCGGACTCCGATGTCAAACTGAGATGAACAACCCTTATACAGGGGATATTATTTATGCGTTAGCGTTAAGATGTTGTGCACATACATGGTACAAAGGGCTGATCCCCCTGAGTACGAGAAGAAAGGTCCATATAGTCTTACGACTGTTAAAGGTTTAAAGTAGAAATACTTGATAACCTGGGACATAGTTCGTGGTCTTAAGACCCTCAGACGTTCTTTTGAATCTTGTTTTACATTCTTGACTCAAAAGCTAAATCTTCAATTATTCGATATCCGTTGATTATTTCGCATGTTATTATTATTGTTGTTGTTATACTTGCTGGGCAATCATTGCTCACCCTTGCATAATAACACTGCAGCTAAGGTTGAAAGAACTGATGAGCCATCCACTAGTAAAGGAAAAGGAAAAGCAAACAAGTGATGAAGACTTGTTGTACTTATTTTAATGATGTTATGTAATAGACTTAATTTATGTTTCCGCACTGATGTTATGTTAAGGTTAGATGACCTGGGATTTGTTTATGAATGATGTTGTAACCCTCTAATGGGAGATTTCTATTTCTATTCAAGTATTTTCATTTATATTTGAATGGGTAGTTAGATGTGATGTGATGTTTTTGGATTGTGAACACCAAATCCTGAGGAAATGAAGTACCCAGATTTGGGGGTGTCACAATTCTTTTGTTCAAGTCTTTTAAGCATCTATTTGCTTTTGGTAAAAGTTCCTTAAATTTTGAATATTTCGTTCAAGTTAATTGTTATCATGCAATATTAAATTTCAGAATATATTTGCAAGCATTGTTGAACTCTAAATTATTGTAAATATTACTGAGAAAGTCATTGTTTCGGCTTACTCTAAAATTAAGAAATTATTTTATTTTATTTTCAAACCAATTGTTTTGAGTGGAATTTCAGACTGAGTTTAACAACCCTATTTTATAAAAGGGGATATTATTATTGGGAAAAAAAATCGACTTATGGAGATAATGTTGTGCATAACATAGGGTATAATAGGTTGGTCCCCTAAAATGCCTGTGGAGATGGAGAGTCGGCACGTTATATAATTGTGGGACATTTACGTGGTCCTTATGACCACTCAGTTCAAAAAAGAAAATTTATTTGATGCTCGTTAATTTAAATTTGTACATCATTGTGTTAATTATTATTCTTATTTATTAGACTTACAGTAGATAGAAATGCTAAATTAATATTTTTGGCCATTATGAATAATGATGTTGCAGGAAAATTTATTGAGCTAGGAAATAAGTCAACGAAAAACAGGCAAGTTTCCTAACTTACATAAACTTTGTATATTGTGCAAGTTCTCCCAGTTTGAGTAAGTTCCTAACTTGTACAAATTTATTATTCTGTGCAAGTTTCTGAATTATAGCAAGTTTTCCAAACTTGTACAAGTTTATTCTTTTGTACAAGTCTCTTAAGCATTTATTTCTTTTTTGTAAAAGTTCCTTAAATTTTTTAATATTTCGTTCAAGTTAATTGTTATAATGCGATATTAAATTTCAAAATTTAATTGCAAGAATTGTTGAACTCTAAATTATTGTAAATATTACTGAGAAAATCATTGTTTCGGCTTACTCTAAAATTAAGAAATTATATTATTTTATTTTCCAAACTAATTGTTTTGGGCAGAATCTCAAACTGAGTTGAACAACCCTATTTTATAAAAGGGGATATTATTCTTGGGAAAAAAATCGACTTATGGAGATAATGTTGTGCATAACATAGGGTACAATAGGTTGATCCCCTAAAGTGCCTGTGGAGATGGTGAGTCGGCACTTTATGTAATTGTGGGACATTTACGTTCATGGTCCTTATGACCTCTCAGTTCAGAAAAAAAAAATTTATTTGATGCTCGTCAATTTAAATCTGTTCATCATTGTGTTAATTATTATTCTTATTTATTAGACTTACAGTAGATAGAAATGCTAAACTAATATTTTTGGCCATTATGAATAATGATATTGCAGGAAAATTTATTGAGCTAGGAAATAAGTCAACGAAAAGCAGGCAAGTTTCCTAACTTACACAAACTTTGTATATTGTGCAAGTTCTCTCAATTTGAGTAAGTTCCTAACTTGTACAAATTTATTACTCTGTGCAAGTTTCTGAATTATAGCAAGTTTTCCAAACTTGTACAAGTTTATTCTTTTGTACAAGTCTCTTAAGCATTTATTTCTTTTTTGTAAAAGTTCCTTAAATTTTTTAATATTTCGTTCAAGTTAATTGTTATAATGCGATATTAAATTTCAAAATATAATTGCAAGAATTGTTGAACTCTAAATTATTGTAAATATTACTGAGAAAGTCATTGTTTCGGCTTACTCTAAAATTAAGAAATTATATTATTTTATTTTCCAAACTAATTGTTTTGGGCAGAATCTCAAACTGAGTTGAACAACCCTATTTTATAAAAGGGGACATTATTGTCAAAAAATTTGACTTATGGATATAATGTTGTGCATAACATATAGTACAATAAGTTGATCCCCTAACGTGTCTGTGGAGATGGAGAGTCAGCAATTTATATAATTGTGGGACATTTACGTTCTTGGTTCCTATGACCACTCAGTTCAAAAAAGAAAATTTATTTGATGCTCGTCAATTTAAATCTGTTCATCATTGTGTTAATCATTATTCTCATTTATTATTTTGATATAATTTGCATTCAATTATTCAATTCCCTTATCATACAGTTCTTGATAATTTATATACTTGTTAAGCAAATTAGTTGCTTACTCTTTCGTCAAATTTTCATGTTTTCAGCTAAGTCTGAGGAACCTGAATAATCGGGTGTAAAAGATAAAGGGAAGAGTAAAGCCAACAAGGAAGAATAAACAATTAATTTTGTATTGTTTAATTAAATAATTAATGTGGTGGTATTGCAGAACTATTATATTAGTTCATATTGTGTAAGTAAGACCTGGGTTGTATTAATGTACTTGATGTAAAACAGTGAATGTGTAATAATGTATAATAGACTTTGAATAAGTGTATAGTGACCATCATACCTGTAGTAGCAAGTACTCAAGTATGGTGGCGTCACAGTGACCGCTTTTTGATCTTTCTTTCTTGTGGAACTCAAAGCTTTCTTTTGTGCTTGTGATAACGAATCTTCATTTTCGGGCTCTCCATAGCCTTTGGTCACAATGTCCCATAGATCTTGTGAACCTAAAATCACCTTTATGCGAATACACCAACTTTCATAGTTATCCTTCTTCAATTGAGGAACTTGAAATTGGACCGATCCATTTGCCATTTTCTAGTAGGTGTTACTAGCAACCTAGCTTTTGATACCAATTTGTTGAAAAATAATGAACTCGCACACACTAGATAAAATAGAAAAGATGTTATAACAAAGGAAGTTTTATATTTCTTGCTTGCTCCAAATGAGTTGAGCGCATAGGTATTTATAGGAATCTCCTAACATGTATAAACTCAAATACATGAATGAGCACTTAATGAAAAAATAACTCCCTAGACACCTTTTCAACTAGCTATATGAACCATCAAATACATGAACTAACAAATACATGAATATTAATTAAATAAAAATACTTAATTACTTTTAGGACAAGTTTATTTTTCAACATATATGACAGGAACAAAACGCTCGCGAGAGAGGCCAATGCCAACAATAAAATCCAGTAAGCAAGACTATCTAACTGAGTTGTGTAGCACCTACTCCCCCCTCCTTATTCTATACAGTCTCACTTCTCTTCTTTTTTTCTTTTCTTTTTCTAATAGGAAATTTTGTCTTGAAGTTTAAGGACTAGAACTAGTGACCTTGAGTTTATTCCTCAAGGCCTCTACAATTTTTCTCACCCCTAATGTCTTTGTCATTTGATCCAATAATTCTATACAGAAATCCTATGATATTTGGGCACCTTACCTCTACTGCTCTACATGAGTGACAACATATCAGTATTAACTTCAAAGACCAGGCAAGCATCATAAAGATCTCAATTATAAATAAAAAAATCTCATAAAAACATTTGGATTCACCCTTAAATTGACCAAAGAGATCTAGAATTCTCTATAACAGACTCCTATAAAGTATACACATACCCTTTTAGTTGACCAGGAGAAAAAACACAATTTTTGTAACACCTCAATCCCACATTGAAAGATATAAGAAATATTTATTTGTATATAAGGAATTAAGTTACTAACAATAGTACCTTCAGTCATGACCTTTTGGGTGAGCATATAATGGATTAAAATGACCTAAGATAATATTGTGCTAGTGATTTAAGGCGTTGTTTGGATGGATTTGATTCGATTCAGACTTGAGATTTGATCTAAGATTTGTTTCGAACTCGGGATTTGACCTAGATTATTTCATATGGTATCAGAGCCAACTCTCAAAAGCTTAGGTCGAGGCATCCGATCGAGTTACCAAAGGTGGGGACACGAAAGCTGATAGTACTATCCCACAATGGAGAGAGGTTTGGAGGTGGGGATACGAAGCCAGTCAGTATTATTCCATAATGGATAGAGATACAAAGATTTATGGATCGTGTGTGTGATTGGTTTTGACGGGGAGGTCAAAAATTTAAGTGGGGAAGTTTGTAACATCCCAGTCCCATATCAAAAGATATGAGAAAAATTTGTCTGTATATAAGGAATTAAGTTACAAACAATAATACCTTTTAGGTGAGCCTGTAGTGGGCTAAGTTGACCCAAGAAGATAATATTGTGCTACTAGTTTAAGGCCTTATTTGGATGGATTTGATTCAATTCGGACTTGGGATTTGACCTAAGATTTGTTTCGGACTTACGATTTGACCCGGGTTGTTTAATATGATATCAAAGCCAACTCTCAAAAGCTTGGGTTGGGTCATCTGATCGAGTTATCGGAGGTGGGGACACAAAGGCCGGTGGTATTATCCCATAATGGAGAGAGATCCGGAGGTGGAGACATGAAGTCAGTCGGTATTATTCCATAATGGCTAAAGTGTAACATTCGAGATATTTTGTTAATATGACTAAAGTTTATAAATGAACATTTAAGTTTTAATGGGATAAATTTGTTCATAATTTGTAAAAAAAATGGATAACAAACCCAAAATCATACCGAAAACTTAGAAAAAAAGACAAAAAAAAAACCCTAGAAGATTCTAGAAGTTGGGTATAATAATTAAGATTAGCAACTTTGGCACATGTATAGCTAATACACGTACCTCGTCCCTACTTATATTAGGAGTGGGCTAATTTACATATTTTTATATATATGTACCTACCTATCTACTATGTGAGCCAACCAAGTTGGTTATACATATATATATATATATATATACACACACACACACACATATAAAGTTGGTTACACGTACTATCTCTAGTTAGTTAATCATATACATATATATATAATAATAATAATAAGTTAAGTCTATTATTAAGCTAATGTGTATATATATATATAGCCACCATAAGTTCTCTCTCTCTCTATATATATATATATATATAAATACATACCATGCTTATTACAAGAAGAAAAGAAAAGTCAGGAACATGATAGTAGAGAAAAAAAGGAAAAAAATAGAGAGAAGTCACAATTACGTTTAGGAGGAGAAGAAATACGAGGAAAAATTTGAAGGTATACTTTTAATTACTTATCGATATCAATAATATATATATATATATGGATAATTTGACTAAGCTATACTTGTAGTACCCAATAACTTGTGAATTAAGAATTCGGGTAATTATTAACTAATAATAAAATAATTAAAAATGAAGAAATGATAGATTAATATTTTTGGCGTTTATGAATAATGATCTAGGTCAATTGCAGGAAATATTTATTGAGCTAGAAAATAGTCAACGAATAACAGGCAAGTTTCCTAACTTACACAAACTTTGTATTTTGTGCAAGTTCTCTCAGTTTGAGTAAGTTCCTAACTTGTACAAATTTATTATTCTGTGCAAATTTCTAAATTATTGCAAGTTTTTCAAACTTGTGCAAGTTTATTCTTTTATATAAGTTTGATAGGTGCATAATATCTGATTATTTTCATTCCTTTATACTTAATTTAGTTGCATGTTATCTGTCATATGAGCTGATTTAAGGTGTTTATAGATTTTTTGAAGAATTTATGTGATTTTGCAAAATATGGGTTCAATGCTGATTTTTATATTGTTTTGCAGAATACTCTACGATCGCTGGGTGAGAGCTCTACGATCTCTGGGTGAGAGCTCTACGTTTGTAGTGTTAGGATGGTAGTCTGGCAGCCCTACGATAGCAGGAAGGCTAGGCGGAGTTGTTCGACGAGTCCTAGTTGCACTCTACAATTGTGAGATTCACTCTACGACCAGGCTCACAGCACTCTACGTTTTCAGTCCAGTGACGAGGGTTACCCTACGATGGTGTTCTTTACTCTACGATTGGCAAGTTTACTCGGCAGCTAGTTACTTTACGATTCCGAAGTTTACTCTACGATCACGATAAGTGCTGGTGCGGAGTATACTCTATGTTTTGCTGAGAGAGTGTTACTCTACGATTTTGGTCGACGTGCAGATTTTCAATTCTGAATAAGATTTGAATTGTCGGGATGATAGAGTTAGATTCCTAACAGGATTTGGAGATGGAATTACAATCATAGAAGGAAAGTACATCTGATTATGGGAAGTAGAGTCTGATATGGAATCTAATCAAATAAGGAAACTGAATCGATTTGGAAAAGGAAACTGATGAAGACTTGGATTTAGAAACTACATTCTAATTTGATTAAGAAGTTACTTAAAGCTAGATTTCAGAGATTGAAAAGGATTTAGAATCCTACCATATCTGCAGATTGAAGACTTCCGAAGTAGAGTTGGATTAGAATTCTGCTAGGGTTTCAAACCACCTATAAATATCTTTCACTTGTAATCATTTGAGAACATCTTAGAACATCCTGGATCATCATACTAGATCATATTTTAGCATGTTAGTGTAGTTTATTTTTATCCAGTTCTAAGGGGACGTGGAACCTTATTTTCAATTAATAGTATAATTGAGTTTTATTATTGATTCCTTCATATATGAGATTCATTCTGTTAATCTGTTTTAACTGTTTATATGTTATTTTATCTGATTGATTTAATGTGGCAAGTTAGATTAATCTGATGAATATCATCTGCTAGATTAAGGTGTAATATTAAGCAAACGATGTTATATCTGATCATAGGTAGTACTTAGTAATATTTAATTGTGGTCAAGCTTTTGAATATTATTAAGATTATCAGAAGGCAAGTTAAATAATCCCTGATAGTGTGATTGTTGCTCGGAACAACCTAATTCTCTAATTCTTAATGATTTTGTCATATTAAATCTAGACTGATAACTCCGGGTTATATAACAGTTAGAGTCTAGTGGGGGCGATTGTCACATTAGATTTAAACTTAAGGAGAATTTCAGATAATTGAGAGATTGCTGATCATCTAGGGTTTTTAGTTTCATTGAAGGAAGAAATAATGTTAACTTGATTATTCTATTAATGTAAATTAGTAAAGCTAAACTGAAGAACTGAAGCTTTTACCTATTTGATAATCTTTATCAGTTTAAATCTGTTTTCCTTTGTTAATTACAATTGATTCGAAAACCCCCCAATCTTTATTTCTTATTTACAGTTAGAACCATTAGAATAAATCTGAAACAATATCAATTCTCTGTGGGATCGATCCTTACTTACTATTGTGCTTAGTTATTTGATTTTGTAGAGTACAAGTGAGGTTAATTTTGGTTTGCTTGACGATAGCTCTCCCAAATTTTGGCGCTATTGCCGAGGAATTGATTATTTGTTTTGATTTATTTTGTGTTTCCTTTTTAGTTTATGACTTGATCCTCTTAATCTACTGAATTGAATTTTGATCAAGAGATATAAAAGACAACAAAAAGGCTAAGAAAGGAGAGTCGTAAAGTGAAGAACTCAACTGCAGATCCAGAAGAGGCTTTTGTTCTATCACCTGGTCTTAACATAGCAATTGGGCTATTGTCAGACAATTCACATACCGATTCAGAAGAAGAAGAAGAAGAAGAAGAAGAAGAAGAAGAAGAAGAAGAAGAGATGGTTGATCCTAACAACAACAGGACTTTAAAAGAACTAGCTACTCCTAATCTCAATGAACAACCTTTGTGTATTGAGTATCCTACTTTGAATGCTTCTTTTGAACTTAAATCAAGACTAATTCACCTTTTGCCTACTTTTCGTGGTCTTACAGGTGAAGATCCATACAAGCATTTAAAGGAATTTTATGTGGTATGCTCCACCATGAAACCACAAGGAGTGACTGAAGAACAGATAAAGCTTAGAGCTTTTCCATTCTCACTAGCAGACTTAGCAAAGGTGTAATACTCGGTTTTAAAAAAAAAGAAAAGAAAAGAAATAGATAATAATAATAATATAATTAGATAATTAAAGTGTAACTAATAATTGTTTTTAATGCATATCTAAATCCTATAAGGATAAGATAAGTTATTTAAGTTGTAACAACCTTTTAAATTTTAAAAGGACTCTTTTACCCGGTAACCTATTTTGCAAAATAATTACATATATTTAAACAACTAAAGAGAGAAATAAAACGTAAAACTATTTGGCTTTGGAGTACTGTAGAACAGAGAAAAAGAATAGAAGAAAACTCAAAGGTAAACCTAAACCCTTCATTTTCAATTATAAGTGATATTTTAAATCAATGATTATAATAATAAATTCTAAAAAAACAGTAATGAATGTACATACTTTTTGAATAAAAGAGATTTCGAAAACAGTATTTATGTATATGTATTTTCGTAGGGGTAATCTACTTAATAACCTTGTAAGAGTATTGTGATTTCATAATCTGATTGTTGAACACTAAAGCCATGACCGGTTAATTTTTCTGTATTGGCGGCTGCGATATCGTATGCCATAATTTTAACTTCTTGACTTGCAACTTTTGGGACCAATAATGGATTTGGAAGATATAATCAAAAAGTCTTTAATCACTATTTTCAAGTAGTGCACATCTTCAAAGTTATGTTGATCAGTTATGTAATTCCCACCTTATTTTGCACTTGATTCACGGTCAGTGGGGTGCATCATGTAGTTTGTTTTGCTAATTAGAGTTTTCTTCCATTGCATGGCAGATGGTTATGTCACCTTTTAATATATATATATATATATATGCCAGCCAACACCTGTAGATCATGATAATTGTTAAAACTAAGAACAAAAATGATTTTTTTTTTTATTAATTTTAAATTACAGCACTTGAAATTATAAGATATAAATATAGTTATGTAAATAAATAAATAGTAAGTATTAGTGTGTAAGATTTGAATTAAAATATGTTTGAGTTATAATCCTAATGATTTTCTTTATTCTAATTTTATATTTAGGATTTGTTCGTTTTTATTTTCGTATTTCGCAATATCGAGGTAAGTGGCTTTCCGAACTATTTAGTGTTTTTAAAATTATCATTTACTTTTATATATGCTCAGTAATTACTCGGATGCCTAAATGTACTGTTTCAAAATTGTTATGTTTTATTTAAGGCTTCCATTTAAATTAAAATGTTATGATCTTTATTTCAAACTTCGGATCAAGTATTTATTTTTGAATTGTGAAATAAGTATAGTTTTGAATATCGATGAGATTGTGAAACGTTTTTGAAATTCTCAATCCGACTATGTATAGAACCCGTTAGTGTTTACGTTTAGTTTCGGAGCTAATATAGGACCTACTAAGGCGCACACCTTTTAGATGCCCTTCGGGGAGCCTGCATTTTTATATATACCATAGTAAGGTGCGTGAATATTGACACTATCGAACTTTTGGGCCGTGTTACAGGGCTATTGTAACCTTAGTCGCTAGGACTGTTGATTAAAAGATATGTTGTATACATTGAAATCATTTTGAATGTGAATTCGTTTTGTTATTATTCGTTTAGTTTTAAAAATATATATTTACTATTGTTATCGAACAAAAGATATTTCAGAAAAAAAAATGTTTTGCAAATTATGCTTGATCCACCTAAATAGGGAGGATTGTCACTTGCTGAGCTTCATCGCTCACCCCTTGTAATTTTTACAGGTTCCATTGTTAAGAGCTGATCACTTATTTGATGCACTTTTGATAGCTGAAGATTTGTTTAAATGTCATTTCCTTTAATGTTGAATTTTGATAGAAACTATTAGTTTCGAGGAGTTGCGTCTCCATTTTACGTATTTGATATTTGGGGGTTTTTCATTTGAAAGTGGATTTGAAAGATGTTTATTGATGGATTTAATTTAAGATTATTGTTGAATTATTTTGTTTGGGCTGCGCTATTGATATTGTTGCCTTGCAGGCCTTTGAGCTTGTGACGTGTAGCACTTCGGGCCTGTAGCGGGTTCGGGGTGTGACAAAGATGGTATCAAAGCAGTGGCCCCTCGCAATGTGTTGACATATTCCCTGGGGAGTGATTTTGGGAGTTAGTTGTGGGTTATAGTTTTGGCTAATTTAAGAATTTTGAAGTTAAATAGAGAATAAGATAATGAATCTTGCTATTGTTTGAGGTTTAGTACATGAGGCTAATTGGGTATTTTATTTTATTTGGTTGTAGGATGAGTGATCAAAACTTGGTAGATGACTTATCTGAGAGATTTGGAGATTTTGACCCCAAATATTATTTCGCACCCTATAAGAAGCCAACCAATAAGTCTGTTCGTGAATCGTCTCAATATGGGATTAGGGATGAAGAGTCAGAGAAACCTCGGGGACCTAGTTCTCGAGTGAGGAAAGAAAGAGCAAAAAAGAATAAGCATCACTTCAAGGATGAAGTAAAAGATCGTGGCATGATCGCAAAGTTGGAGGATGAGGTTAAACATCTTAGAAGAACATTAAGGGAGATGGATATAAAGTTAGAGATTACCCTAGAAGATCGAGATAGATATGCAAGGCATATTTTGAAGGGATGTGAAAGTCTTAAGGAAGTTGTCCGTCGTGCGCTTCTTGGTGCAGCGGAACCACAAGAGGCAATGGACACATTTATTGAGGAGTTCGACAAACGTCTTGAGATGGTGAAGAAGAGGGACGCCAAGTGGCGTTAAATCTTATAATAGATTCGAATTTAGGAAGAGTTTTGTTTAGGAATTTTATTGATTTGTCGTTTGATAATTGGTTATTACTTTGCTTTTTGAGCATGAACATGTGATGGTATTTTTGAATTAAATAAATTTGGAGTTTTTAAATTTCAATTATGTGTGTGCTTTTATCTTGATTCCTTTATGTTACTAGTGTGTATACTATTGTTGAGTGGGGATTGCTTTTTATCTAGGAAAAATGCCGCCAAGAAGAAGCATCCCTACTAACAACAATTTTGGCGCTGATGGTATGACTCAGCTGGCTACTACTTTAGCTCAGCTAGTGCAGAACCAACAACCTGGGCAACGTGGCATAGTAGCGGAATTCAAGCGATTGAACCCGCCAATTTTTGAAGGGGCTACGGACCCTACTATCGTTGAGAGGTGGATTCAAGAAATGGAGAAGGCGTTTGACTTGTTAAGAAGTAGTGAGGCTAATAAGGTGACGTTGGCAGTTTACCAACTTCAAGGTGGGGCGTATGATTGGTGGCTTATGAAGAGAAGAAAGCATAAGAGGAATCTTGAACCATACACTTGGACTATGTTCAAGGAAGTATTTACTAACAAGTACTTTCCTAGAACGATCTGAGCACATATATAGGCACAATTTTTATGGTAAATGGACAAGTAAAATGTTTCCACAGAGTTTTCTGATTTATTACAACTAACTGAGATAGTAACAAATTGAAAGATGGAAAAGATGCTCCTGTTAACAGTCGATGAAGTGAAGAAAACTTGCCATAGCATAGCGAACTTCTCTGGAAGAAACTACGAGTGGATGGTTATGGTCCTTTATGAACTTTGTGACAACCCACTTTCCTGATTTTTCAGACTTTACCAGAATCATTGCTTTACAGCCTTCCCTTGTGCTCGGACGTGGCTTTCTAAGAGGCCTAAATTTACCTCGTATACTAACACAATAACCCTCCTTATTGCATCCAAGTCTACGAGCAAGGATCTTCCCATCAACCTCTGATCGACGACATGACATCACACGCATAACAAATCCTACTCGCCTAGCATAATCATCATAGAATACCTTGGCAGCATCTTCAGACTCAAATTCCATGCCCACAAGTGGTTCACGAATTGAGCCACTTCCATAGCCAATCAACTCCCCTCCAGAACTCTCTACTGCAACAGCTACCTCATCCAATTCCACTGCAAAATAAAGTGTTGTTTAATCTCTCAAACACAAGGTTCTAAAAGGAGCTAGTCGGGAGGCGGGCGGCCGGAGGGGGCCTAGGCGGGATTTTTATTTTAAATCAATTTTAATATTTTATCTTACATTTATCCAAACAAAACAATAATATAAAACAAAACAATCTATAATAAAGATAATAAAGGCATTTGCTTAAAGTTCAAACACATATCCATATTGTCAATGTCAAAGTTCAAGTACAAACATGTAATTGTTCAAAGTTTAAACACAAACAAATAATCAAAAATACAAACTAATAGTCCTCATCTCCATATCACTCTATATATCTAACTCTTCTTCTCCATATCCCTCCAAGATAATGTCCCCATCGGACTCACACTCATACTCCTTCAAGATAATGACCCACGATGTTATTTTGTAGCTTAGTTATTAAAATAAAAATAAAAAATAATTGCAGCCCTAATTTCTCCGCCTAGGCCACACTTAGGGGCCTAATTTCTTCGCCTTGCCCGCCTAGGTCCCGTCTAGTCCCACCTAATCTCCTAGAGGGATTTTTTTGCCGCATTGGGCCTAGGCGTGGCGCCAGGGGGGGCCTAGCGCCTAGGCGGGGATTTTTAGAACACTACTCAAACACATCAAAGGCTGCTCTTTATATAGCAACTGAACTAAATTACTTGAGAAAAATATATATACACATACTATTTTAGATCTCTTGAAGGTCGAAAATTCCAGCCAATTTACCAAACAACTACTAAACTATAAGCAGTGTTACACCTGCAGATCAGGGGGAAAAAAGAAAGAAAAAAAGCAGTGTTATGCCCTTAATCTGTTGGAGCAATAGTGACAATAACAAATAGAATAAATGTCAATAAACCGAAAAATCAAGCCGAAATTTATATTCAACATGAAACAAAACTTTTGTGCTTTCAATGTTTTCGGCCCTATTCTAGTGCATGGATCTAACGACCGAACATCCTCCAAGAACAGAAACAAAGTGCTAGTGTGCACCTACCAAACATTCAATATGATAAAAAGTATCTCTCTGTTTTACAAAATCAGTACAATCACGAGAGCTAAATTTGAGTTTTTCTAGTGATTTTCAAAAAAGTACTAGAGCCTTATTTTGTAAAATAGAGTACTTCTTTGTCATAGTGAGTGTTTGGTAGGTTCACACCATCACTTTGTTGTTGTTCCTAGAGGTAGTTCTGCCATTAGATCCATATTCCATGCATATGCATCGGATTAGGACCGAATAACGTCTTAAGATCAACGAAAACACAACTGCTTTGCCTCACATTGAATATAAAAGTTCTGATTTTTTCTTTTATTCCCAACTTTACAGTCTCTCTATGATACATATAATCATAATTATATCCAATTAACTGCAAATTCAGAAAATTACATGATGGGTACAACAAAATAATCAAGAATTAGAGGGTAGAGGTAACTTACTCGAGCTGAATAGTAAGAAAATCACCGAGTAGGCCGTAAAGGGCAAGGAGCAGAAATGGTCGAAACCTCGTAAGTTCTGAAATGGAAAGAAGAGGAGGTTGGGTCTGTGGGTTAATGAATGAACCCAAATTTGAATCACTTGTGAGCAGAAAAAGGCAAAAGGCAAGCAAAAAAAAAACAGACAAACAGACAGACAGGAATTCGGTGAATATTGCTTTATTTTCTACTCTCGTTTCATTGAATTTCCATTTTATACACACCTTGTTCCATACAGCGGTGTTCGATTAGTATAAAAAATTAATTTTATAATCTCATAAAACCACTAAAAATAAATATAAGTTTTTATATTTTTTTATTATTATTTTTTAACATGTACGTAAAATATATTTCGCGCGTCTTTTTGTGGACGAAGGGAGCAAGAGATTAGGGAGATATTATTTGTTAAAAAAATATATTATGAATAGTAACATAAAAAAATACAATGTTATTATTAATATAGACGTGGAGCATTCAATTCTTGTTGAGTTATGAACATTAAAAATAATAAATTATTCTCTCTCATCTAGATTAAGATAAATTATTATAATAAATTAATATATTTTTAACAAAATGACACAACGTTACAAAATGCACGTCAAAAATGACATAAACTAGTAAACTATAAATTAATAGCTATTTTTATAAAATGAAATAGAGATAATTATAAATCAGTACTTATTTTAGGCATTATAAATTAATAATAATATTGTCACAACAAATATATATAATTACAATTTGACAATAATCTTTGTAAATTAAAAAGACAATTACCATAAAAATTAATAAATATCTTTATTAAGTAAACAAAATATTCTCATAAAATAAGCATATATATTGACCATACACCATTTTTTATTAAAAATGCATTTAAAAATCCTTTAGGAACTCTGACAATGAATTAGAAAGCTCAAAACCTCTATAATCATCAACTAAACCAAAGTTGAATTTTAAAAATTCAAAACAAAGATCTTATTTTGAAGTCTGAAATCAAGTTCATAGATCAATATAGAAAAAGTATCAAATATTATTTTGTTTATCGTAAAAGATTTTCAGGTCCAATAATACATATCGACATTAAAATTTTGCCCATTTTTTATACTAGAAATTTATGTTCACAATAATGTTATCAATAATAAATTAATAGTTTATTAAATATGAAACAAAATATATTTTTGAATATTTATAATTTTGTAAATAAAACTCTAGTGGACGAATGTAATATTATTTACCTTTAAAAAATAGTTATACTATGTATTGCGATAAATTTACGTTTAACTATATTTGTAAAACTATACATGAAATTGATAGAAATAATAAGAGCACTCTATTTATTATACATTTATTTAAAAAAATTATCACTAATATTTATATACGTAATTTGATAATTAAAAAATCGACAATATATATATATATATATATATATCATTTTCGTTAAAAAATTAGTACAATATTTTAATCGGAACCCACCCCAATTTGCTTCGTTTTCGTTTACTCAATATATATTTTCGTTTACTCAAGATTATATAGTTTCGGCGCAGTTTTTAACTAAGTTCATTGCAACCCACCCCAATTTGCTTCTTCTTCTCCTTCTGTCTCTGTGTGTCAGCTAACACTGGTAAGCTTTCTGGTAACACCCATAAATGAAACTACATATAATTATATATATCTATACAGATTGCGTCATCTTTTGTTAATGTCCGCAACTTTTATATCATCCACCTGTTTGATAAATTGCCCCACTAGATTTCATGAATTCTCCTTGATTACATGTTTGTAAAATCTCTCTGCAATGTTACGAAGTATAGTTGTTTCAGCTATTAGGCCAACAACATACCCTTGTGCTTTTATAAGTCATAAGTTCATCATAAGTGTCATTTCACCAGAACCAATATTTCATTTTCCAAGAACTTTGCTCTCACAATATACATTTTGTAATAATTATTATCATTATGGTTGTCATTGTGATGGTAATCTATTTTCATCACCATTTAAATTTATCCCTTTTCGTGGGTATTTAAGTTTGCCCATGTCGCAATTTTCGACCTTAGCCAGCCTGCAATTAGCTTCTTGCAGACGGTCAAACGTGGTTTATAAATTGTTGCTTCCAGTAGTTTCACCTGTTGCAGTTCTGATGAAAAACTTTTATTGTTCTGAAACTGTTGCATTGAGCCCAACACCTGATTCCAGTTGTAGTACAAATGATGCCGATATGTTGTGTAAAACAGTTGTTGATAGCTCTAATCCAGAGTGTAACATGGAGAAAAATCTTGACCTACTTGGCATAAATCTGACCACGCCATTAGTGGTTGAGGTGCTCCAAAGGCTTCATTTTGAGGAGAAGTTAGTCTTTAGATTCTTTACGTGGGCTGGGCATCAGGAATACTATACTCATGAACCTCAGGCCTATAATGAGATGATTGACATATTATCTAGTACAAAATACAAGGTTAAGCAGTTTCGAATTGTTTGTGATATTCTGGATTACATGAAGAGGAACAACAAACATTCTGTTCCGATAGAAGTTCTGTTAAAGATTTTGAGACAGTACACTGAGAAGCATCTGACCCATCTTCAGAAATTTACCAAGAAAAAGAAGATAAGAGTGAAGACGCAGCCAGAGATTAACGCATTTAATTTGCTGTTGGATTCTCTTTGTAAGTGTAGTCTTGTTGAAGATGCTGAGGCCATGTTTAGGAGGATACAGAGCAAGGTCAAACCCAATACTAACACATACAATATTTTGTTCTTTGGGTGGTGTAGAGTAAGGAACCCGACTAGAGGTATGAACATACTGGATGATATGATCAAAATGGGTCATACGCCTGATAATTTCACTTATAACACTGCAATAGATACCTTTTGCAAAGCAGGGATGGTGACAGAGGCTGCTGCACTGTTGGAGTTTATGAGAACGAGAGGTTCAACCATGTCTTCTCCCACTGCAAGAACATATGCAATTATGATTGTGGCACTTGTCCAGAGTGATAGAATGGAGGAAGGTTTTAAACTTCTTGGTGATATGATAAGCAGTGGATCCCTCCCTGATGTATCCACATACAAGGAACTGATTGAAGGCATGTGTTTAGCTGGAAAGACAGAGGCAGCTTATAAATTCCTGGAAGAGATGGGAAACAAGGGTTATCCTCCTGATATAGTTACTTACAACTGCTTCCTCAAAGTCCTTTGTGACAATAAAAACAGTGATGAAGCGCTTATACTGTACAAGAAAATGAGCGAGATGGGATGCATGCCCAGTGTACAAACTTTCAACATGCTAATTACAATTTTTTTTGAGATGGGTGATCCTGATGGAGCCTTTGAGACGTGGCGTGAGATGGATAAGAGGGGCTGTGTACGCGATACTGATTCTTATTGTGTGATGATTGAAGGGCTTTTTGGTTGTAATAACATTGATGACGCCTCTATTCTCTTGGAAGAAGTAGTAAACAGGGGAATGAAATTGCCATATAGGAAGTTTGATTCCTTCCTAATGAAGCTTTCGGGTATTGGTGATCTACGTGCTATCCATAGATTATCAGATCATATGAGGAAATTTTACAACCCTGCTATGGCACGGCGTTTCTCATTGAATCAGAAACGGAAGAGCATGAGCTTAAGAGGAAAATAAACATTTTATAAACTCATCATCCGTTGCTGGAATTTGGGGAGCTGAAGTAGAAGTTTAGATATAGCTTACCGCTGCAGTGCAAATGTAGCTTCATTTCTGTAAAGCCAGATCAATATCTTGAAACAAATGCGGCATAAAATGGTGGTTCCAACTGTTGGGATAGAGCTCACTGATGCATTACCTGGTGTCAACTGTTTGATCATCTTTAGATAGCCTGGAAAGAGTTTCATTTTGGCACATCTCTATCAGCAACTGTGAAAGCTGCATAGATCTGCAGTGTACATTTGGGCTTAAGTTCTTGCCAGAGTTTGCCTGTAAAGATTTCTTGACTCTTATCACATTTTGAATCAAGACAATGTATCTCTTGAATATTATACAAAAGCATTTGGAGTGGAATTTAAAAAAAAAAAAAAAAATTGACCAGGTATGTTCTTTTGTTTGTATGAAGGAGGAAAGGATGTGCATGCATATCTTTCTGGAATCTATACATGACACAGACATAAACACAAAGTTCAATATCGAAAAATTCTTCTACAATTAATCCTCGTCTGCCTCGCAATATCCACCCTCTAGAAAACTCTATAGAGAATGAATAGTAGCAATATAAAAGCTTTTAAGTAAGCTCAGAGAAGCAGATGCAAGATACGATAACTGAACTAAACCAGTGTCTTACCAGAAGATGCTATGACAAACAAACGGCAAGGAGTCAAGGACCATTAGTGCATCCATAATTATAGAAAGTCCTCACCGCGCCTGAGGACCTGATTCATCGCTTTCTAAATCTAAAGATAGTACTCCACCTAAATCCTTTGGTCTTGTCTCACCACGAGCTAACTCTGTTGCTAAACTCTCTTTTAATTCAGTCACCACATAATTCATGGTTGGTCTATTGGTGGAAGTTGGAGATGCACATGCCAATGCTATTTCGATAGCTTTCCAGACAGAATTAACATCAAAATTTCCCCTTATACTTGGATCAACAACATTTTTCACATCCCCTTGTTCAAGTATGGAACTTACCCACTTAGTTATGTGAGTCCACTCAGTCTCGTTATCATTGGTTCCTATAGCTGGCCGGCCTGTGATTATCTCCAGCAGAACAATGCCAAAACCATACACATCACTTTTTTCAGTCAATCTATTTGATTGGTAATACCTGCAAGACAAAACAAGTAAAACAATGTAGATTAAGCTGATATATCTCATATATTGTTATAAATAACTTAGAAATATACTTGTAAACCGAAAAGTGAAAAGTACAGTAGTTATTCAGGGTCAAGGTAGCCAGGAGTGCCGGCAACTACTGTGGTTACATGAGTGCCTCCTTCAAATAGAATAACTCTGGAGTCTGGACAAGCCAAATTCAGCAAGCTTCCCTTGGAGATTCTCGTTCAACAAGATATTGGTTGACTTCATGTCTCTGTGGATCATTGGTGGCTTGCAACCATGATGCAGATACTCGAAGCCTATGATAATTTAAGTCAAATTTAGCCTTTTTTTACAAGTCAAAAGAAAATTGACATACAGTTTGTGGAAGGGAAAATAATTCAGGTCATCTGCTAACCTTCTGCTGCATCTATTGCAATCCGAATTCTCTGTTCCCAACTCAAGACATTTGAGTTTCTGCCTGTGCCCACAGAATACCAATTTATATATGTATGCTTGTTTTGATCACTCAAACATAAAAATCATGAAGCTGACACTTGAAAATAGAAATAGTCCGATAAACTAGAAGGGAATTTTTCTTTCTTTCATTCTTTTCTTTTGAGTCCAACAACATAGAATGATATATTATGTGTTAAAAAAGACAAAAAAGTTGTACATTCATCGAAACATTTAAGCATAAGATTTACCTGATAGATGCCCTTCCAGGGTTCCATTGGCCATGTACCCGTAGATAGTTCCTATATTGGTGCCCTCGTTGCAGTAGCCAACAAGAGCTGTTAAATTCTTATGATGCACACTCATAAGAAGCTTGGCCTGCAATTCAAGGTCACATTGTAGAAGGTCATAAATAGGTAAGAAAAGATACAAATGATGCTACATATGCCTAATTAGTACATCTAACTTATGCACCAACTGACTTGCTCCATTACACTTTCATTGGTGCATGATTTTTGGTTTACATTTCAGTTAATAGTCAGCATTTTCCACAAATTGCAAGGTCTGAGATGAAATCATAGACTTGTTTCTGAAGTCGAGTTGTTACTGATACTAGATAGACTTGTTTCTGAAGTCGAGTTGTTACTGATACTAGATAGATAACCCCTGCAAGGCACGGCTACACGGGCATATACATGCATGCATAGAGATTAAATTATTGTATGTTTTTGTATATACATGCGCTTAGATACTTAGGAATGATCTATTCAGTACTGGATACGAAGAGTTTAGTAAGATTAAGTTATTGGATATATGCATGCAAATACTTAGGAGTGATAGATATTGTATCAGCAAAACTCTTCGATATCAGGAAGAAAATCAACATAATAGAGAGTATTAAATGATTAACTCAGGACTGATTCATGACCAACCAAAACAACTCGATCAATTTACAAATATATTGTGACTCGACTCAAGATAACATCGCCAACGCCTTGTTATATTTAGTTATTGATGGGGATGGAAACTACAAGTGTTCTATAACTTACCTCAGTCTGAAATTCTTTGTACCCTTGATTTGATGTTGGTGAAAGCACCTTTATTGCAACTTGGGTATCACCTACATAGCCATGGTACACTGTGCCAAATCCTACCCTCCCAACAATTTTATCAAAATTGTTGGTAATGCTTAGGATCTCGGAGTATGTAAACTGTCGATTTTTTGTCTCCAAGGAGCCAGTGTCTCCGAGTGCTGCAACATTTAATTTCTCAACTTTTAAGATCATATCTAATTGAAATTCTTATATCTTTTACTTTGATAGCAGTAGTATTTCCATACTTTGTTGGTTTCTATTCATCCACAGGATAATTACTAAGGCAATCAAGATCAACACAAATAATGAAGCAACTGAAGCGCTGCTACTGGAATAATAAACTTGTTATTGCTCTTCTTGCATGAAGATGACTGACAAGGATTTGTATCTCCGCCATCCTGACTTGTGTCAATGCTATTCCATGAAAACAAGTGGAAGCTCCAATTTTTATACATATTATTTATCCATCAGCTTCTTATTGGTGATACATGATCCGAACTTTAATTCAGAGGTAATTGTAAAGCTACCCAAAATGTAATTCTGATATTGTTTTCATCTGTGTTGTTATTCTCTAACACTCCTCTGCTCTACCAATTTTTTATTTTATTTTTTTCCGGGTAATTTGCTCTACCAATAATGTTGCTAATAAGATATTTCCATTTTGTAGTTTGTGGTTTCTATTAATAAAGAATCTTTTAATAGGGGGTAACTAAGATTTGAAGGCTAATATTAATGTAATGGCAGCAGTACACACCTTAAGGACAGCAATCCATTTTTCGACTTTGCTAGGAGATCTGGTGGAACTGAGCCTGTGAAATTGTTTCCTTTTAAATTTCTGCAATGTTAGAAGAGCATTATCATAATTAATCCTCTATTTATAATGCAGGAAACTCATGATGCAAGTTTTGTGACTTTATTGAACTTACAGGATCCGCAAGAAGCTCAGTTGAGATAAGAAATCAGGTACCTCTCCGGTCAAGTTATTGTTCGGCAAATCCCTGAAATTTGTTTAATTGTTATTCAGTTAGAATATTTGGTTTAATTAATCTGACTAATTGGTTATTTACATGAATATAACATAATGTTCTTACAAAGATCTTATCATTGTGAGCTTGGATATGTAAGGAGCAATTTTTCCACTCAATCCACTTGATGACAAGTTTCTGAATGCAACTTAAATTGTGAATATATAAGTGAATACAAGGATATGATCCAAGGGTAATCAGAACCATTATAGCTGCAGCTAAGACCATCCCACACATAAGTTTGAGGTGCACAAGGATCTCCTTGCCAGTTTTGTTTTTGAACCTTATACATGGACTTTATGTCCATGACAGCACCAGCTAAAAATTTCACAAAATATAAATTAGAAGAGATTTTGAACATTAAGATTTAGGTTTGTTTGGACTGCATACTCGCTCTGTTTTCTGTTTTTGTTTTCAAAAATTTTCGAAAAATGTGTTTGGGTAGTTATTTCCATTTTTGTTTTCAGGAAATGAATCCGAAAACACCCTCATTCAGAAAAAAAAAACATCATACAAGTGTTTTCATCTGTTTTCTGAATGGACTAACATATTGTAGTACTAAGAATCCAAAAACATACCAAAATTTACTGTAGTGGAAATTATTATGTTCTTTAGATATGAGCAAATTGTTTTTTCTGGAGTAGAATCCCCTCCATTACACCTATCTTCCAATTTCCACTGATACATATTTAGTGACACAATATTACATTTAGTAATAAAATAAAATTCATCTCAATAATTTCGTCGTTAAAAACTATTTTCGTTAATGCCATCGTTAAAAACAATTTTCGTGTCACTAAAGGTGTACCCGGGGGACAAGGGCGGATCCAGAAATTTTATCCAGCGGGTGCGGATTTTAACTGATTTTTTTGTTAAAGTTAAACAAAGAAAATTTGAACTAATTATAATATTAACTAATCATAATTATAATGTTTACAAATTACAATGCCATATCTCGACGAATACTATCTCTTTGGTTAGCATTATATTCCATTATAGATGGTCTTAATCCCGGATCAACAACAAGTGTCTCTTCTATATCAGATTCAATTTGAGATTGAGAATTGGTGTGTTGAGATGATTCTAGGATAGGAATTTGATTTGACAGATTATGAGTAGTTTCATCAACTTGGATGGATTGTGATGCCGATGATTCGGTTGTTTTGGAACGTTTGAATTTTGCAAACATATCGTGAATGCCTAAATTTTGCAAACATATCGTGAATGCCTAAATTTTGCAAACATATCGTGAATGCCTAAATCATAATTCATAATTCGTTCTAATAAAAAAAATCAGAATAAAAACATTAGTTAGGAGTCGAAATAATTTAGAAACTTACTTGCCATAGTTCAATTTGAGAAATAACGTTTCCGATGATGTTCTCTTTCCGGCCTAACAAATACACTTCCTGCAATTACACCACAAATGCACCAGTCAAATAAATGGCAACAATTGACTAGTTACTAAACTAAGCCCATGTGTTACTAAACTAAGCCCCGGATTTCACATATTTATAAAAGAAGTAATTGATTGGGCATTATAGATATTAATTTATTTAGTTGTATTTTTTACAAATTACCAATTAATAATTTAACCTCCAACTACAAATGGTGGCATACTGGCATCTGGATTCCATTTAACAACAGGCGACAACAATAGTTGGGCACTGGGCAGTGCAAGTGCATTATGCATAAAACTCTCCAATAGAAACTTAGAAATAGTGTGCAACAAAATCCTAATTTAAAACCCCCCAAATTCAAGTGAGATGAAAAATTGAAAATTAAATCCATCAATCAATGACCAAAATAGCTCAGATTATAAGTAGATTTAAACCCCTAAAATCTACAAATCTTATCACTAATATTAGAACTTAGAAGTATTAACTATTAACTATTAAGTGTAACATATTAACATTAATCTTAGAGAATAAAGTATCATACTCACAGGCGGCATTGTGGCAGGAGAGAGAAAGATTTATGAAGCTTGTTCACTTGAGAGATTTATGAAGTCTGTAGAGAGATCATAGACGCAGAGTGAGAGACAGAGACTTGTTCACTTTTGGTTGTGGGCCTTGTGGCTGGGTATTTGAAGCTTTTAAGTTTTAACTTCAGTTTTTTTTATATATCCTACCCCCCCCCCCCCCCAGATTTATGAAATTCTATTTTTGCCCCTATAGCTATATAAGGGAAAAAAATAAAAAAATTCCAGCGGAGGCAGGTGCCTCCCCTGCCCCCAACATACTTCTGCCCCTGCAGGGAGAATTGGAGGATAAGTGTAATGGATGATCCTAATCTGTTTCTTCTCCTCAATAATTTCCACTAAGAAAATATTTTGAGAATACTTCTCATAACCGGAAACTAAAAATAGAAAACAAAAAACAGAGATGACAACCAAACAGTTTAGTACTTGCATGGGAAAAAAAAAGAAAGAAACTAGTTAGAACATACCATCTTGATCATCTGTCAGTGAGTGCACAAGCTGATTCACAGTGAAAAACTCGACGGCGTTTATGATGGGGGGAAGAGTTGACCTTTCTGTTTTCTGAATTACAATCTCATACTTAGACTCAGATTTCTCAGGTGGATCACTGTATACAGTAGTTGTAGTTTGGTTGCACTGCAGAGTTTGAACCTCAGAAAAGTACAAGTAGATAAGAAACTGATCAGTGATGTTATTAGGCTCCTATGGGAGTTTCAAAGGATTGCTAGTGTTTTTCGGCATGATAGCTATCCTCATGACTTGATAGGGTACTTGAAATCCCGAAGAACCCATATGCGATCGTATACATCATCTTTGTACCTGTAATGACCATTTCTCAAAATTATATACTAATGAACTGTTAATGTAGTTAATAGAATCCCATATGCGATCGTATACATCATCTTTGTACCTGTAAGTTCCAAATATTAGCCCAATGATTAGCTCGACTAGTTAGCAGCCTACAAGGAAAAACTTTATGGTTGCCAGTTCTAATGCCCTAGGGACTAGGATTCCCTCCATTACATTTTTCATCGGATTATGATCTTCTCTATTACATTTTTTACCCAATTTCTTTCAATATAAATTTAGTAACAAAAATATTATATTTAGTGAAACTATAATATTATGTGTGGTTGGTGCCGTCAATATAAAAGTAACTTTTGTGTTTGTGTATGTGTATTTGAGGAAATTGAGTGAAAAGTGCATTGGGGGGATCTTAGTCCAAATCACCATATAAGGATCATTTTCATTACAGTTTCACCTAATTTTTCACAATACACATTTAGCATGAATATTCTTTTCGGCGACGACATTAGAGAGAATTATTATGTCGCGAAATGTAATATTTGTTTTGTTACTATATGCCTTTTGGGAGAAATTAGGATTAGTATCTCCTCCATTACACTTATCTTCCAATATCTCCTAATACACATTAAGCAAGACAAATATTGCCTTTTGTGATTGTACCCAGCAGCGCAATTGTTTGCAACGAATTTTTGTGTCGCTAATTATTTGCGACGAATTTTATTGTTTTACTAAATATAATATTTATGTCACTGAATGTATATTTAGAAAAATTGAAACATAAGTGTAATTGAGAGGCTAATCTGAGGAATTAGGTGGATGGTGTAATGGAGGGGAGTCCGGTCTCTTGTCACTCAATTTCCCTTAACACTCATTTAACGACACTATATTGCTACTTATCGCCCAAAAAAAATAAAACTAGTCCTTAAATATAATATTTTTGTTACTAAATGTGTAGTTGAGAGTCCGTACAGAGCTACATAAGCACCAAAAAAATGACAATACTGAACATTTGAATAGTGTAACATAAAATTACTAACTGGCCTGTAATTCCCAAATATTTCACCAAAATCTATGCATGCAAAAAGCTGTAGTGATCCATATTCAGTTGTATACATACTGTTATTGAAGAACCTCAAAAGAGTTCATTGGCTTGTTTTTACCAAACAAACATGAATATAATCCGACGTTTGGACATGAATTATCTCCATCGATACTTTAGAAGTTGTTTTGTTGAATGAGATTGTGTCCCATTTATCAGCTCCAAGATGCAGATCAAACTGTGGGAGTTGGCTTTTGGAATCGTAGTTTCCGTACATAAACCATGCCCTAATCAAATACTTTTTTTTGATAATGTGGAGTTTTCCAACCGCAGTCGGACTAAGTCTCCTCACCCCGGGTCAGGCTTTTTATACGGGCTTGTGCTCGCGTCCCCGTAGCTATGACGCCTCCAAATCCGGGTACCTTAACCTTCAGATTTGGTGCTCACAATCCAACACATACATCATCTAAACTACCCATTAAATAAGATAATAAACATCATATAAGATAATCCTTAATAAAAGGTTAATTCATAAACGTATCCCAGGTCAACTAACCTTTAATATAACATTATAACAGCAGAATAAATATAAATAAGTCCATTATATAATTCATCACAAATAAAAGATAGACTAGGAGTTGTCTATTCATACATCTTGCCTTTGCCCTTGCTTGAAGATGGTTCCTCAGGCTTCTCATTCTTAGCTGAAATATTTTGTGCAAGGGTGAGCAATCAAATTGCCCACAAGTAGAACAATATACAATAAAGAATATATGATAGAGCAAATTCTTATTCATTGGAATCAATCAACTGATAATCAAAGGCTTGTGAATTCAATGGAATAATCGTCTATTAAATGAAATCATCGATATTGAGTTCTGCTGTATATACTGAGGGTCTCAAGACCACGAACTATGTCCTAGGTTTACAAATATATAAACTGTAACCTTTATCAGCATAATGGCTGTGGACTATCCATCTCGTACTCCAGGTGATCAGCCCTTTGTACTATGTATTGTGCACAAACATATTATCGCTATTGCGTAGTTCGGAATTATAGTTTCCGATAACATCTGCCATTTATATAGGATTGTTCATCTCAGCTTTATCATAGGAATCCGCACCAAAGACAATTCGGTTTGGAATAACATTAGAAAAAATTCTAATCTTTTAGAACGTTCATCGACTATGTACTAGCCGAATCAAATGGGTTTGATAAACAATCCAAGATTTAATAACAACATCATCTCGAATAATTGCAATAAATATGCCATGATTCAATAACTTAAATTTGAATGAGTATTATTCATCAAAGTAATACTTTCAAAAAAGAATTAGAAAGCTTGCATGTCCATAGGAAACTCGCACAAATATGAAAGAATTGTACGGTTTAGGAAACTTTGCTTAATATTAAAGTATAAGCAAAAGTTAGAGAACTTGCCTTGCTCGTTCGCTACAAAGTTATGATATACGTTCTTCAAATATCCTACACAATATTATTGATAATAACATACCAATTAATCACATATAGACTTCACATAAAAGTTTACAACTTCTATTATAAGTCACATTTTATGTTGTTCGCGTTTTATAATAACGCGACCAATCTACAAAAATGTCACTTGGCGTTGCGGCGTTCGAAATGACACGACCCGCTTATCGCCCCCTTATGATATTTTACTTCAAAATATATCATTGCTCAAAATTCATTTCAATCCGAGTTATAAAACTCATTTTCACAGTTTTTTTAACAAAACATTATTCTTGTTTTTATCATATCTCCTTCGTTACTCATTCGTTTTTGTTCGTTCTTACGTCAAATTAAAGCTTATGCAGTGTAGTTTAACACTAGCTAGGCCCTGGTTCCAGACCCTTCTTCAATAAAAACAGATTTTTACTTTTTTAAACAAGGTCAGATTGCTAAAAAAAACCTGGCCAGCTTTACCCTCTCTCGCTAAAACAGTCATAACTAATTCGTTTCAAAACCTTTTTGAGCGATTCTTGCGCCCACGCGAAGCTAACTTCTGGGACTACAACTTTTATTTTTACACCACTTTCAAATTCTGAACACAAAAGACCAGAAAATTCGTACAAGAAGCATGTCAGAATCTAACCATTTCTACATTTTAGCTTTACACATATGATCGGATTTGTTTGCTTTTGGTTCCATTTGTAAGTTGTTACCAGTTTGTTTAACACTTGAAACAACTTATATGAACTCTTTAACAACTCATGCAACCAAAAAAATAACTAACCATGAAAATTTAAGAAATGAAGGTTTAAAGCTTTAGAGTTGATTCATTACCTCTCGGCTCCTCTTTTGCTTAGCTAAAGAGTGTAAAATGTTCGCTTAAACTCCTCCTTGCTTCTCCTTGATTTTCTGGACACTTTATTTCAAATTCACCGAAGACCCACTTCACTCTCTCTCTAGAAAATTTGAGTTTTTAATGGAGGTTTTGGAATTTAATGGAGTTTAAGGATGAACTGGAAGTGAATAATGGTTTGCATTTGCTAAATTAACTCTTCTTCTTCTTCCCAATTCACAACTGGACTCCCTCCGATTCACCTCCCGATGGTTTCTCCGGCGGCATTCTCTTTCTCTCTCTACTGTTAGTGTTTAAACAGATGAAGAATGGGGTAAGTGATGTTACAATTGGGTTTATCCGATCATTATTGGGGAGATGAAAGGTCGGAGACGTTTGGGAGAGGAAAACGTTTGGTTGCCTGAGCTCAACTTTTGGTTACTCATGGAAATTTACCTGCAAGTTTCTTTCTCTCTCCTCTCTAATTGGTTAACAAATGTCATGCATGGTTTTCTTCTTCCTCTATCTTCTCTAATTGGTTAATAAATGCCATGCATGATTTTAATGAATAAAAAAAATAAACACCCACTTGCATTACCGTAGCTCACATTTGTTCCCAAATATTGAAAATTCATAACCCATTTATTAACCATTAAACCAATTTTTTTTAACATTCCAAATGGGATTTTAAACTGGGTTTATTAAGGAATTAAATAAACATTTAATTCCCACATTTATTTGGTCAACACATAAACACCAAATAAATTATTCTAAAATTAATAGTACTCATTAAAATATTTATTCAATAAATATTTATAACTATCTTACGAAATTAACTCGGGTAATAATCGTTACATTTTCCCTCCTTATAAGGATTCTGTCCCCAGAATCACGATACAATTATCACATATGTTACATTCTACCTTTCTTACAAGGATTCTGTCCTCAGAATCACAATACATGAATTAAACAAATAACTCAGGATAATTCTGCATCATCTTATCTTTGAGTTCGCACGTAGCTTCTTAAGCGTTGTGGTTTCTCCATATTACCTTAACAGAAGGTATTACTTTATTCCTGAGAACTTGCTCTTTCCTATCAACTATCTGAATATGAATTTCTTCATAAGATAAATCTTTCTCAACTTGTAAGAGTTCATATTCTATGATATGTTTGTAATCGGGTTTGTACGGTCGTAGTACCGAAACATGAAACACATTATGGATGTGTTCCAACTCAGGAGGTAACGCTACCTCATAAGCCACTTCGCCTACCATTCTAAGAACTTCAAAAGGTCCAACGAATCTCGGACTCAATTTTCCCTTTTTACCAAATCTTATCTTCCAATGTCTGAATTGTCCTTTCGCTCTGGCCATCGGTTTGAGGATGGTACGTCGTGCTCATTCTCAACTGTGTTCCCAAGTGCTCTTACAAACTCTTCCAGAAATTCGATGTAAAACGTGGATCTTGGTCTGACACAATTGACACCGGAACACCGTGTCTTGAAATAATTTCTTTAACATACAATTTTGCCAATTGATCTAATTTAAATCTAATCTTGATCGGCAAGAAATGTGTTGATTTCGTTAGTCGATCCACTATAACCCAAATCGCGTCATAACCCTTATGCGTAGTTGGAAGACCTACCACGAAATCCATCGTACTATGCTCCCACTTCCATTCTAGTATCTCCAACGGTTGCAGCAAACCACTTAGCCTCTGATGCTCTGCTTTGACTTTCTGACACGTTAAACACTTCGCAACACACTCTGTAACTTCCCTCTTCATATTTGGCCACCAAAAATATTGTCGAAGATCTTGATACATTTTTGTGCTCCTAGGGTGAATCGAATATCTCGAATTATGAACTTCATGCAAAATTTTCTCTCTTACGTCCGGTATTAGCGGTACCAAAATTCTTCTTTCAAATCTCAATAACCCTTCGGTATCGAGTTTAAATTTGACATCTTCCCTTTCGGAAACTCTTTTCCTTATCTTTTCACACTCTTCATCCTGGAATTGTGCTTCCTTTACCCTGTCCAGTAAGGTTGGACGAGTTTCCATTTGAAAAAGCTTTTCTTCCGACTCTTTCGGATGCTTCACCTCTAACTCCAATCTTGTCATCTGTGATATTAGTTTTTCCTGAGCCGTTAACATTGACAACATTTCACAACCCTTCCTGCTTAAGGCGTCGGCCACCACATTCGCCTTTCCCAAATGGCATAAAATTTCACAATCATAATCTTTGATTAATTCCAACTATTGCCTTTGACGCATATTCAATTCTTTTTGTGTGAAGATATACTTCAGACTTTTATGGTCTGTATATATCTCACATTTCTCCCCATAGAGGTAATGTCTCCAAATCTTCAAAGCAAAAACTACTGCCGCCAACTCTAAATCATGGGTCGGATATCCTTTTTCGTAATCTTTTAACTGTCACGATGCATACGCAATGACTTTGCCGTTTTGCATAAGCACACAACCTAGTCCCTTGTGCGATGCATCGCTATACACCACAAAATTTCCTGTATCATCTGGTAAAGACAACAGGTGCCACACTTAACCTCTTCTTCAATTCTTGAAAACTCTCTTCGCACTTCTCTGTCCATACGAACTTCACCGTCTTTCTTTTCATATTAGTCAACGGGGTGGCTATCTTGAAAAAATCTTGAATAAATCGTCTATAATATCCTGCCAATCCTAAGAAACTCCTCACCTCTGTCGGCGTCTTTGGTTGTTCCCAATTTATAATGGCTTCTATCTTTGATGTATCTACCAAAATTCTATCTTTGTCAATCACATGTCCAAGAAATTGTACACGCTCCAACCAAAATTTGCATTTTGAAAACTTCGCATATAACTTCTCTCTTCTTAATGCCTCCAACGTCACCCTCAAGTGTTCTACATGTTATTCTTGGATTTTAGAATACATCAATATGTCATCGATGAATACCACCGCAAACTTATCCAGAAATGGCTTAAACACCCTATTCATTAAGTCCATAAATGTTGTAGGTGTATTAGTTAAACCAAATGACATTACCAGAAACTCGTAATGACCATATCGAGTTCTGAATGCCGTCTTCGGTATATCTTTCTTCCTCACTTTCAACTGATGATATCCATTCCTCAAAACTATTTTTGAGAAATACTTAGCTCCTTTCAACTGATCAAACAAATCATCAATTCTTGGCAACAAATACTTATTCTTAATAGTGACCTTATTCAACTCTCTATAATCAATGCAGAGCCGCATCGATCCATCCTTTGACAAATAACACTGGCGCTTCCCACGGCGACACGCTCGGTTGGATATACCTCTTATCCAACAATTCTTGCAATTAGACCATGAACTCCTTCATCTCTACTGGAGCCATACGGTACGGGGCTTTCGATATAGGGGCAATCCTTGGTGCTAAATTGATCACAAATTCAATTTCTTGATCTGGCGGAAGTCCTGGAAAATCGTCTGGAAACATATCTACAAAGTCTCTAACAACTGGTATTTCCTCCAGCTTTACACCCACCTTCCGAGTATCGACTATGTAAGCTAAATATCTTGCACATCCTTGTCTCAACAACTTCTTGGCCTGCATCATCGTCATATCGACAACTTGTTTGTCTAGGCAACTTGCTACCATAAAATACTACCTTTGACTTCTTCGGAGTCATAAGGTTCACACACTTTTTCTGACAATCAATTATTACGCCATGGTTAAATAACCAATCCATTCCTAGGATCGCATCAAATTCCCCAAGTCGAATTGGAATCAAATCCACCGACATCACATGACCCTTAATATCTACACGACAATTTTTGTGTACAAACTTAACAGGAATCACTTCCCTATTCACAATTTCTATGTTTAGAGGGTAACCTAACTCTTATGGAAGTAATTCTAATTTTTTTTGCAAATTCATCGGATATAAATGAACAAGTAGCACCCGAATCAAATAATACGTAAACATTTATTTCATTGATCGGAATGATACCTGATACCACATCCTTTGACTGCATAACATCTTGCACTGTCATATGAAATGTTCGAGCGGTTCGTCGGGTTGGCGGTGCTGGTCCTAGGCGGAAAGTACGTTTCGAAGAACATTTCTTTAACCTTTCCCATGGAAAACTCTTTGACCACCTCTATTTGTTAGCTTGCCACCAGTAGCTCGCTTCTGCTTTTAACATAAAGGTAGCGAAAGCAGTCTTTTGATCCTTCGCGACCTTAGCAACCTCAAATACCTTCTCTATTTCCATAACCCATGTTTCGGCTTTAACCGGATTGGTAGTCCCTCGAAACTCTGGAGGTCCTACTGTAATAACCAAAGATTTTCGATATATTAAAATAAGAAATTTTACGTATGAATTTTTTTTATATGAATAAATTTTTTTTATTATATATTAAAGCAAGTATGGGAATGTGTGCAAGGAAAGAAATGTGAATATGTAATATGTATATATATATATATATATATATATATATATTTCACATATGGTTTCAAGTAAATTTCTTATTAAAGAAATAGTTGACAATTATAAATTATATTCTGTTAATAAGTTAATTTTTATATTAAAGATTTATGATTAATTACAAAAATATGATTACTATATTATTTAAATAATAAAATTATATTTTAAGAAATGATTATTAATATTATTATTATTTCTATGATTATTTCTTTATGATAGGAATTTGTAAGATTAGTCAATAAATTGACTAAGTATGGTAAATGAAACAAAGATAAAGGGATGATCAAAACCTAATTTGATCTATGATTATGAATTTTAATGGTTAATACAATTATTGTTATAATTGTATTGAAAATGGATGTATGTGTATTATGAATAATAAGAATTTATTTTCTTAAGGAAATTTGAATATTAAATATAAGTATTGATTATATTTGAATGTATGTATGTATGTACAATATGAGATTTAATGGGTATAATAATTATTTATCAATGATGATAAATATGTTATGACTTATGTAAATAATGTATATGACTAATTGTTACTTAAAGCATGTCCCACTAATAGTTATTTAAATTAGTGGACTAACATAAGAATATTAATATTAAACAATGGATAAGATAGTAAGTTAATTAAATATTCATTTAAAGCGAATATAATAAGTGAATAAATTTTGTACATTAATTAATATGGGTATTAATTAATGAGAATTAGGTGATATATATGAATAATTAATTTTAATAATCCAATTAGTAAGGAAAACTAGTGGACTAACCTAATTAGTTTACTAACCAAGTCCATTTATTTAATTAATCACGGACTTCGATAATTAATGGGTAGACTAATTAAATTGGCCAAACACTTATTAAATTAATAACCAAACATAAATTAATAACTTTGAAAAACTAGTGGCCCAAACTAATTAAAATGAACCCAAATTGATTTAAAACCAAGCCCAATTAGTGACCCACTTGGAAGATATTTTTACCAACTTAATAAATTTATTAAAGCAATAAAAGAAGACTAAAAAAGTGGGACAAAATCAAAAGGGGTCAGCCGCCACCTATGGTCCTTAATGGTGAGGTGTTAAAATTTAAGTGATTGCTTGTAAGCATGAATAAAGAAGGACCAATTAATAATGATGGCACATCATCAAGTTGTCAAAATGGTGTACTTATTAATGATGATGAAATATATAGATATAACTTATATATCTATAGAACATGTAAGTAATTAGTCTTTTGGGTTAGTATTGTTCATTTTCTATTTCCTAGTTTGGAGAGAGAACATAGAATTAAAAGCCACTTCTGTCTCTTGTTCTTTCCAAAATAAAATCTAAAGAGAGAGAAAGGGGAGAGGGGCGGCAGCCATGGAGGAGGAAAAGGTAGGAAGTTTTTGGTGTGCTCAAATTCCATAAACAAACCTTAGGAAGAAGGGGAAGGAAAATAAAGCAAAGGTATAACAAACCCTAACTTTAATCTAGTTTATTTTCTTTCGTTTTGGTTTTATTTTAATGATATAAAGTTTGTGATCTTGGACCCTAGAACTCTTTATCTACATGTTAATAAGTGTTTTATGTTTAGATCTAACCCTTTTGAATGTCAAAAGTTGGATCAAAAGTAAGAAAAGTAAAACTAGTTTCTAAAGGCTAGAAAACCCTAACTTTTGTTCACTTTACATGAGTACCATTTGAGATCTACAAACTCTTTTTGTGATCCGTTAAAGAGTGGTGCTAGATATATAAGTTAACTATATAACCCAAGTGGTAGAACTCAAAAATAATTAGTACAAAATTTGTATGGACTGGTTTGGTACAAACAGTCCGCGTAGTGAATAAAAAGGGCTATGGAGCATGCTTACTGTTCACATCCAGGGGTAATTTCGTCATCTTTTTTACTCTAAAAATTCTAAGAAATTTTAAAATGATAATATGGGAAGTTATGTGAGTCCTGTAAAAATTTGAGGATTGTTGACCAAGTAGACTGAAAGTGATGGATTTTATCGTAAGGGACCATGGTTAAAAGTATTCTTGAATAACTCTTTGTGGTTAACTCCAAAAATTATGAAATCATTACTGGGAGTATATGTATGTAGAAGGAACATACCCTACAAATTTCAGAAGTTCCTAACAAAGTTTCGATTTATGAAAAATGTAGTAAGATTTGGCTATTTTGGACTATTTAAATATAGTAAATGGATTTTAAAAATTCCGAAAACAATATATTATTATAAGGGGACTATATATAGTCTATTTCCAGAAAAGAAATAATTTTGAAGGTGTTTTGCTATTTTTCATATAAATGATGGAGTTATGGATATATGAATTTAATTACTTATGTGAAGTTGAAAATTTGAAAAATGGGTTTTTATGGCTTGAAAACCCTATATAAGGTATATACAGATTTTTGATAAGGGTTTTGGTCATTGGTGAGAAAGTATAATGTTTATGGCATTTTAGAACGATTAAATGAGTTATTTAATAAAATATAAAACAGTTTGAATCTAGTTTGCTGTATTGTAGGATAGTTTGAATCCAAGTTGCTGGATTATAAAAATAGTTGACTGAATTGAATAGTGTTAATCCAGGTTGCTGGATTATATGTTAGTTTGGATCCAGTGTGCTGGATTATAATCCAGGTTGGAATCCAGATTGCTAGATTGGAATCCAGTTTGCTGGATTTGAAATTCAGTTTGCTGGATTGGGTAATTAACTTACGGGATCATAGAGAAAGACTTATACAGTTTGCTGGATTGGGTAATTAACTTACGTGATCATAAAGAAAGACTTATATAATGAAAGACTTAGGCTATGTTTGTTTACAAGGATTACACTTGAGATATGACTATTAATCCCAAGTGTCTTGTTTGTTTTTAAATTTGAACTTGGGACTATTAGTCTAGGGATTAGAAAATGACTTAATAGGATGAACTATTTAATACCATGTTCAACCAGGTATTATAATCCCACCATTTGGGATTAAAAATTCCTAGACAAAATTAGCCTCAACGTTTTTCTAAAATGACCATAATATCCTATTTTGTCCATTTATCAACCGATCTCCTTTTTGGTGGAAACAGATTTTGATTAAAGCAGTCAAAATCATTTGCTGGATTTTGCACCAAGATAAAATATTATTATGTTTTAAATTAATTCAATTCTTCAAAGTACGTGAACAAATATTATTATGAAGTTGTGTAATGACTGTCACCACTAGGTTCACTTTTATTCTTATACCCACCCACTCAGTCACTAGCTCTTTCTAGCTACCTCTGGTACTGGAAATTAGACAAAGACGCCATTATATATGAAATTAATATTTTTTTAATTAAGAAATTTGATAATTTTAACAGATTTAGTAAGATCGATATTTATGTAAAGCTTTGTGAAATATTTAAATTTCTATGATAGATATATTAATTTATTAATATATATTTTTTATTTTCTCTATTTCAAAATACGAGATATACAAATAAAACAACATTTTTAAAGCAAAACATTTCTTAAAAAATTATCATGTATTTTGCACTATTTATTTGTTAATTTGTGTGCTAATTTATGATAAATTGATTCTCAAATATTTCACATAGGAAGAGTATGGTGAACCACTGTGAACTCACTAACTTATTTTAGCAGTATTTAAAAATTTATAATTAATTACTCATCATTTTTTGATGTATAAACAAGTTTAAATTATAGTTTAAAATACGTTATTATTGGTAAGGGTATAATAGTGCAAACAATATTTTTTTATCCAATACTTTAATTAATCTTGGAAAAAACAAACACAATATGAGATTATTTTAAGTTATCCCATGAATAATCCCATGAAAAACAAACATGTGATTAGGACTATTTAATCCTAGGATTAATAGTCTTGGGATTATAATCCCGGGATTATAATCGTTGCAAACAAACATGGCCTTAGTGTTAATTTATAAGATATATGATAAAGTAGTGGTACAGTCCTACTCTTTAATAGTCGATGTATAGTATCTGGGCTAAACAATTCTTTCAGGGAGCAGAGGTATATACGAACTAGCAACCGATCTAACTCTTTGTGAAAATAGTGTAGACGAGACGGAAACTAGTTTGTACTATACTGAACACTGTTAAAGACTCGATGTGTGCTAGTTTTAGAATTATGAATGCGTATGGTGTGATGTGTTATCTAATATTTGATTATGTGGTTGAATGTTAGATAATTTACTTATAAAGAAGTGATATTATAAGGTATAATATGATTTGCTGATTGAAAGATCAATCTTATGACTGATAGGTCTTACGAAAGAAGTCATATTAAATTGCGTAGCAGTAGTCAACGACCAAGGCAAGTATCTAAACCTTACGCACTACTTTTATTTTGTGAAAACAAGTATATGTTATGCTAGTTCCTAACTCAACATGAGTTATCAATTTCAAAGCATGCTCGTGAATAATTATTGTTAATTATTCATATCCATAGTGATCTTTATTATTCGTTTATGCAAGTATCCTATCCTTTTCATTTACTTTATGAAATTGATTCAGTTATGCAAGCTTTTAACTCAATCTATTATTGAGCAACTATTATATCCTTTTCATTTACATTATGAATTGTTATGTTATGCAAATATCTGAACTCTTTCTTTACTGTGCAAGTATCTGAACTCTTTCTTGTTGAGTAATTATCTTAACCCTTGCATTTACTTTATGCAATGGATCCATATGTTATGCAAGTATTCTTAAACTTTATTCAAGCTATCTATTGATTTCAAATATCTCGATATTATCTCATGTGATGCATTTATAATCAAAATTGTTCTATTCTTTGTGCAAGTGTCCTCACTTGTACAAATTGTTATAATTATTATAAATTCGAATTCTTTCGATTCGTTCATTGTTAAAAGTATCTCATTACTGAATAGCTATGACTCATATTGAAAATTTGTATTCTAAGTTTGGTTATACAAGTGTCCCCACTTGTATGAACTATTGTACATTATCAATTACCCTTGAATTCGAAATTCGTTGACAAGTTCTGATACATACTATTAAATTTCGTATGTATACCTAGTATAAAGATTGTCTAAGCTATTTGTCCCAGCTAGACACGGTTTGAAAAGTATTTGTTGAATATTATTGGAACTAATTCGTTATTAAAGATATATGCCATTTGATTCGGCTAGATCCAAATTGTTATAATATGTTGAACTCAAAGTATTTCTTTGAAAGCAATCCAAACCATATTGATGTGGTACGGACTCATGATGTAAGACTGAAATGAACAACCCTGAAAAATAAATCAGGAGAAACTTTATTGTCGGTAGCCCGACCGCACGCTATGTTTGAGAATTATGCATAATCTCGGGTACAATGAGGCTGATCCCCTTATGTACTTGCAGAAGGTTGCCATACCTGGGGAATAGACAACTCTGATATAAATATTAAGTTTGTAATATATTAAACAGCTCAAAGAAATGGTACCATGAGCACCGAATCTGAGGTTCAACGGACCCGGATTCGGGGGCGCTATACCTACAACTTTAAAGTCTTTAAATGTCGTAGCATGGGTAGGAGTTTGATTCATAAGTGCGCCCATTAGCAGATTCACGAACTGTTGCATCGGGTTCACGTCTGTTTCCCCATTACTATCCGTAGATCCCTCAGGGGTTGGTGGAGGTTGTTGTCTTCTTTTAGGCGGCATCTTACTGTTAAGATTTATATTATTGGCTCATTATCCATTTACTGGACACATTCAAGAGTTATCTAAGCAGTTATAAATAGCACGTGACATATTTAATAAACATTGATATATATTCATACGTCACGTTCAGTACATAGCACAAGCAACATATAACCATAATAATATTACGGAATTACATCATCATCATAACCCCTTACTTATATCAAAAGTTGGGATTTACATCTCAATAATAAGCTCACAAACACACACACACACACACACACACACATATATCATAACATTCCTCTTCTCACGACCTACAGAAGCATTCCACGCCGCACCGCGTCATCGCATTCTTGGTCCATAATATGAATCATCGTTCTGCGATCCATGACGTACCAGGGGTACTCCTCAAACTGTATAGGATAATGGTAGACTCTATCCTAAGCTCTTCCGATTGCAGTGCGAAATGCGTAATCCATCTCATCCATCCTTGCTTTCTTGGACCGAACCTCTCATTCGACACGATCCATGCGTCGATTAGCCTTCATCCATGCGTCTTCCGCTCTCGCTCGTTTTGCTGACTCCTCACTCAAGTCATCTTGCATGTTCTCATTCTCAGCCACTAACTATCCTCTCTGATATTCAGACTGTGCTAGTTTCTGTTCGAGCTCTGCAATTCGTGCAGTGAGATCCTGAATTACTGTTTCTTTTTGCTCTAGGGCAGTTTGACGCTCTACGACTTGTTCTTCTAACTCTTCGTCTCCATCTTGCAGCTCAATGTTTCGGTCATACACTATATCAAACATCTCAACTCCGAATGAGGTAGGTGGTACCCCATCCGAATCTCCCTCGACTTCATCTTCTACCTCAATTTCCTCAGTTTCCTCTTCAGGATCTGATTCAGGCACATACTCTGGGCCTACTACAGTAATCAATGGAGATGACTCCCTCGGTACTAACTTCTCCCAAACTATGTAAATGTCTCGGGGCTCCTCTTCCCTAGTCTGACTGAGCTCTCCTATCTCTTCCATCATGTTACCAAAATTTTAAGTTCTAATTACTACTCGGGAAAGCATAAGTCTATTAACAACAAGTAAGCACATAAGTTATTTTATTAAACATCTTTAATGAATTTCCTCAATTCATTCCTTAGATCTCGATAGAAGTTTCATCATCTGCCATATTTTCGTTTTCCTGAAAGGCCATATCCTAAGGTTTTTTTCACCTAAGGTTTATAACCTACAACACTGATACCAACCTGTGACGCCCCCAAATCTGGGTACCTTAACCTTCAGATTTGGTGCTCACGATCTAACACATACATCATCTAAACTACCCATTAAATAGGATAATAAACATCATATAAGATAATCCTTAATAAAAGGTTACATTCATAAACGTATCCCAGGTCAACTAACCTTTAATATAACATTATAACAGCGGAATAAATATAAATAGGTCCATTACATAATTCATCACAAATAAAAGATAGACTAGGAGTTATCTATTCATGCATCTTGCCTTTGCCCTTGCTTAAAGATGGTTCCTCAAGCTTCTCGTTCTTAGCTGAAATGTTTTGTGCAAGGGTGAGCAATCAAATTGCCCACAAGTAGAACAATATACAATAAACAATATATGATTGAGCAAATGCTTATTCATTAGAATCAATCAACTGATAATCAAAGGCTTGTGAATTCAATGGAATAATCGTCTATTAAATGAAATCATCGATATTGAGTTCTGTTGTATATACTGAGGGTCTCAAGACCACGAACTATGTCCTAGGTTTACAAGCATATAAACTGTAACCTTTATCAGCATAATGGTTGTGGACTGTCCATCTCGTACTCTAGGTGATCAGCCCTTTGTATTATGTATTGTGCACAAACATATTATCGCTATTGCGTAGTTCGGAATTATAGTTTCCGATAACATCCGCCCTTTATATAGGTTTGTTCATCTCAGCTTTATCATAGGAATCCACACCAAAGACAATTCGGTTTGGAATAACATTAGAAAGAATTCTAATCTTTTAGAACGTTCATCGATTATGTACTAGCCGAATCAAATGGGTTTGATAAACAATCAAAGATTTAATAACAACATCATCTAAAATAATTACAATAAATATGTCATGATTCAATAACTTATATTTGAATGAGTATTATTCATCAAAGTAATGCTTTCAGAAAAGAATTAGAAAGCTTGCATGTCCGTAGGAAACTCGCACAAATATGAAAGAATTGTACGGTTTAGGAAACTTTGCTTAATATTAAAGTATAAGCAAAAGTTAGAGAACTTGCCTTGCGCGTTCACTACAAAGTTATGATATACGTTCTTCAAATATCCTACACAACATTATTGATAATAACATACCAATTAATCGCATATAGACTTCACATAAAAGTTTACAACTTCTATTATAAGTCACATTTTATGTTGTTTGCGTTTTATAAAAACGCGAACAATCTTCAAAAATGTCACTCGGCGTTGCGGCGTTCGGAATGACATGACCCGCTTATCGCCCTCTTATGATATTTTACTTCAAAATATATCATTGCTCAAAATTCATTTCAATTCGAGTTATAAAACTCATTTTCCCAGTTTTTTTAACAAAACATTGTTATTGTTTTTATCATATCTCCTTCGTTACTCATTCGTTTTTGTTCGTTCTTACGTCAAATTAAAGCTTATGCAGTGTACTTTAACACTAGCCAGGCCTTGGTTCCAGACCCTTCTTCAATAAAAACAGATTTTTACTTTTTCAAACAAGGTCAGATTGCTAAAAAAAACCTGGCCAGCTTTACCCTCTCTCGCTAAAATAGTCATAACTAATTCATTTCAAAACCTTTTTGAGCGATTCTTGCGCTCACGCGAAGCTAACTTCCGGGACTACAACTTTTATTTTTACACCACTTTCAAATTCTGAACACAAAAGAACTCTTTAACAACTTATGCAACCAAAATAACAACTAACCATGAAAATTTAAGAAATGAAGGTTTAAAGCTTTAGGGTTGATTCATTACCTCTCGGCTCCTCTTTTGCTTAGCTAAAGAGTGTAAAATGCTCGCTTAAACTCCTCCTTGCTTCTCCTTGATTTTCTGGACACTTTACTTCAAATTCACCGAAGACCCACTTCACTCTCTCTCTAGAAAATTTGAGTTTTTAATGGAGGTTTTGGAATTTAATGGAGTTTAAGGATGAACTGGAAGTGAATAATGGTTTGCATTTGCTAAATTAACTCTTCTTCTTCCCAAGTCACAACTGGACTCCCTCCGATTCACCTCCCGATGGTTTCTCCGGCGGCATTCTCTTTCTCTCTCTACTGTTAGTGTTTAAACAGATGAAGAATGGGGTAAGTGATGTTACAATTGGGTTTATCCGATCATTATTGGGGAGATGAAAGGTCGGAGACGTTTGGGAGAGGAAAACGTTTGGTTGCCTGAGCTCAACTTTTGGTTACTCATGGAAATTTACTTGCAAGTTTCTTTCTCTCTCCTCTCTAATTGGTTAACAAATGTCATGCATGGTTTTCTTCTTCCTCTCTCTTCTCTAATTGGTTAATAAATGCCATGCATGATTTTAATGAATAAAAAAAATAAACACCCACTTGCATTACCGTAGCTCACATTTGTTCCCAAATATTGAAAATTCATAACCCATTTATTAACCATTAAACCAATTTTTTTTAACATTCCAAATGGGATTTTAAACTGGGTTTATTAAGGAATTAAATAAACATTTAATTCCCACATTTATTTGGTCAACACATAAACACCAAATAAATTATTCTAAAATTAATAGTACTCATTAAAATATTTATTCAATAAATATTTATAACTATATTACGAAATTTAACTCGGGTAACAATCGTTACAGTGGCCCTATGAACCATTTCTGGCCTTGACAAATTGTTGCTGGTGATATTCAATCCCAGGACGTCCGAGTTTACGGCTCGCCCAGAGTCTTATTTGAACCACTGCGCCAACTGCTGGGGTTAATCAAATACTTGTTGCCTTTTCCTTGAGTTGGTTTTAGAGTGAAACAGTTTCTGGTTCCTTGAGGAAAACTTCTAACTGTTAATAATTGTTTTTCAAGTGATACAGTTCTGTGTATAAGTAATATAGTCCTGCTTTCGCCGCCGTCTGTGAAGCCAGAATTTGAGACGTAATTTAGGCCGATCGTTTCATCGGCATAGTTGGAATTTCCAGGTGTGCCACAGTCTATGCTTATGAAGCCTGAGACAATTGAAAATGTGTAGTTTTAGCTTATATTTTGGTGAAAAAATAGGCAATTGATATTGTAGAGCAATAAGTGTGGCTAAAGCGTTTAGTCATTAGTATCACTAAAACAATTGAAAAACTAACGCTAAATTTATATTTGTTGTCTGTCGCTAAATTTATATTTGCAGACAGTTTGTTTTGACAATATCAACAGGCAATATATATATATATATATATACATATATATTTGATTATTTTTTTTCGGATAGAAGAATTTTGAGTTTTTTCATACCTGATTGATCATTCTGGCCGAATGAACAAGAACTGCTATAAGAGCAAGATAAAGAAGGAATTGGAAGAGGAAACTTTTGAACATTCTCATCTCTCTATACAGATTCTTCATGCTGAAGAGTCAGCCTGGGGGTGTCCTATAATATATATACTGTATATGAATGCATTAATTAATATATGAAGAAAATAAAATAAAGTAAAATCAACAGCCAAAGTAATGATGATAAAAATAAGGATTAATAAATTTTGGTCAAATGTGTATATATGTATCTTAATTGACAGATCATATTGCTTGTACCATAAATAATAACCAAGTACTCCCTCCGTCCCAAATTAATTGCTTTTCTAGGACTTTTTTAAGTTAAATTGACTATTTTTAAAATTAATAATTAAGCATATATAAATATATTTCTAAAATTATAAAAATTGAAATTAGTAATAAATTGTATATACTTTCTGTTGGTTATAATATCTTCACCTATATGTTAGCAAAAATAGTAAAAAGATTAGTTTTAAAAATAGTCATTTTGACTTTAAAAAGTCCTAGATATGCAATTAATTTGGGACGGAGGAAATAATTGTTTTTCTTCCAAATATTTCGGCTGGTTGGTCAGCAACCAATTTTTAATTAAGAAAGGCTGTAGAAGATTTTAGTCAGAAAATTTTAATTATTTTTGTTCTTCCAACTCAAGTAATTTGGGACTGTTTCTACTTACATTCTCTCATTATGTATAGAAGTAAAAAGATATGAACTATAACCCAATCATTATTGAATTTGAGGAAGTCCGTTTGAATCATGTATATAATATGGCGTAATACTCCATCGGTTCCAAAATATAAGATTATTATTGACTTTTAAAGTCAACTTGATATATTTTCAAACTTAAAATTAACTTGGATTCCTTTACTTTTAGTCAATACAATGATAAAAATTGTAAACTATATAAAAAAATACTACTCATTTAATAAATCTTCTCAATTTCGAGTTTTAAAATGTCTCCAATTGACTTCCAAAAGTCGATAACAATCTTATAAATTGAACAAAGGAAGTATATATGTAGCAAATGTTTGCTATGACATTATTTGAGCGAATACATCTACGACTGTTTATAAGAAAAAGGACAGTCCATATCTATAAAAGAAAAGTGTTCTCTGTTACGATTAACGGAAGGGTTAAAATTTTTAAATCTAAATTGTCTGTTTCTTTTATGGACGGTCAGATATGTATTTGTTCGAATAGTGTGTAACATACATTTGTGATGAAAACTAGCACGATATACATTAATGGACTCATAGTTTAAAAACTTCGTCTTTTTAATAGCAATTCAAGACGTGCTGCCATTGCATCAAAGAACTGGCCAAGACATTCAGAAATAAAAAATAAAAAAAACTGGTCTAGCAAGAATTTAGTTTCAAGTGCTTGTATTTGTTTTACATCAGGTTGTTAGCGCACTAGATTGTCCGGTGGGTGAGAACAAGTCTTGAAAGCTCGTTCCAAAACAAGAGCTTTAGTTCATGTTTAGTCTAAATAATTTATAAAATATGTTACTCCCTAGGAGTTCAATTTGCAAAGTTTATAAATTTTAAGAATACAATTTTATCACGTTTATATTTGAATTTACTTAATTTTTAGTTTAACAGTGATGACATGATTAAGAATTGTTGTGTTAAAATTGAGGACATCGTATCAATTATAAGTTATACTCCCTCCATTCCATTATAACTGTCGTTTTAGTTTAAAGAAAATTTAATATGTCAAAATTAAATGAGACTTTAATATTTTTCCGAAACTGCAGTAAAAACATACTCGCTCAATTTCATAATAATAGTCACACAGATTAAGAAAGTCATTTAATACTATACATTGATAATTAAAATTTGTGTAAAATTTCATTACTCTTTATGAAAAATTGAAACTATTAATATAAGAGAGAAAATTTCTTGAAAGATAGAGAGATTCTAGGGGTAATATAGAAAAATAAATAATTTATTCTCTTAAAAAAGTACATATGACAAGTAAATTAGAACAAATTTTTCCCCTAAAAAGTCTGACTCCCTCTATTCCTTTTTAATTGACGTTTTTAAAGTTATGCATGTAGATTAAAAAATACAATTAATACTTTGTCTGATTGACTAGATTGAATATAAAATTTCAATATTAACCTTCTAAAATTTATTGAAAAGATGAGCGAGAAACACATTAGCCTTTAATTATAAAAAAATAATATGGGAAATTAAGCATTTAATGCTTTCTTGAAATCTACAAACGACAAATAAAAAAACAAAATTTTTTTTGAAAAGACAAATAAAAAGGGAGGGAGGGAGTATCATGGAACCGACGGGAGGGAGTATAATGTTTTTCCTTTTTGGTAATGAAAATTTGGTGTTAGTTCCTCTATAAACAAGTAAAGTCTTTCATGCCAACTGTATTTGTTCAATGTGCCCGTTCACATTCCAATGTTTAGGGAATCAATGATCATGGGATTAATTAGCAGTACGTTCTATAACATTATTAGTACTGCTCATGCATAAACTGCGCAAGTCAACAATTGTCATTAATGTATCTAAAGAAATAGAGTAATGCTCATACATGAACTACATAAGTCACACTCACTAATTAAGAGATGGCAGTGACAGGTAAATCAAAATTACTCTATTCCAGTAATTCAGTTTATACAAGTGTCTATCAAAAGTTTATACAAGTACTGTCTATCGAAAGTTTATACAGGTACTGTCTAACTCAAATACTACAAATTATGGTATCTCATCTCATGGTAACATGGCTGTAAATTTAACCCTGGAATATCATTTAGCACCACTACTTCTTTTTCTTTTACAGTTACACATAATCCTCAATCATGGATTATAGACACTGGTATTACTGGCATGTGTCACCATATTAGTCTCATGCATTCCTTAATCACTTTATCTCAGCATGTTTATGTTTCCTTGCCCACAAATGTGCATATTAAGGTTAATCAAGAAGGTTTTGTAGACTTACCTCCTGATTTGACCATTCATGATGTTTTTCTTGTTCCATCATTTCATTATAATCTGCTTTTAGTTAGTAAGTTGACCCAGACTTCTAAGTGTCGAGCCTTGTTTCTTCACTGCAAATGCCTATTTCAGAACCTGAGCATGATGGCAATCATTGAAGTTGGTGAAGAGAAGGTAGGATTATATGAACTACATGCTCCTTCTTTCAATAAAGATGTTGCACCCAACCTTGATTTCCTTGAAGAAAATGATGATGAAGTGGACCTAACATGATGTACACTTCACACTTTCTAGTTCGTTGTTATTCTTTCAGTTTTCTTATGTTAGTTAATAAATATTGTAAGTACTATGATCCTTGGGAGACCAAGATACAATAACAAATTCTGTAGTTATTGTGACTTGATCATTACCTATTTATATATGGAGTATTGGTTTTAATTATTAGCTCTTTATGCATTAGTTTAAAACAAGTATGACATTTATATTAACTTGAAATATTAAATTTAATATTTACTATAGCAATTAATAATAATAATAATAATAAATATGAAATCACTAATTTGAAAATTAGTTATAATTTGTAATAAATTTTGATTATTTACAAAATTAATTTTTTATTTACAAATTTATAATTTGTGAAAGATTTTACTTGAGAAATGGACATTAATGAATGATTATTTCTCTCACTAAAATCTTTTCTAGTTAATTAATTAGTCATCAATGAAGGAATTTTTCTCTCACTAAATTAAAGAAAGATTCTCAATTTCTAATTAGTGAAGGAAAATCTTCACTCGTTAAATAAATTTGTTTTTCACAATATATTATTTGTGAGGGAATAAAGTTATTTAGTAATTTCAAATAGTCCTTCTTAAAATATTATTTATGAAGAAAACCAATCTTTCACTAAATAACAATATTCTATTACCAAATATAATTTGTGAATAAAAAGTTATTCACAATATATCCTTCCCAAAAAATATTTAGTTACTACTTAGCGAATGATACCCTATTGCGACGAGGCCTTATGCGAGCAATCGTGTGAAGAAAATATTTTTTCGCAATAAATCACTTGTGAGTGATATATTATGTCTTGTGAAGGATTTGTTCTTCACTAGATGTTCTTTTTGGTGTAGTGATTTAAATCTTTACCAACTGATGACTCTGTCTAATTGGCTCTTCCTTAAAAACAATCTTTCGATAACCCCATTGGCATTTATGTCGATTTTTCCCTAAAAATCACCCTTTAAATAAAATAATCAAAATCTTAAAAAAAGGATAGAAATAACACAATTAGGAAAAAATTAGTTCCAGGCGTCGACACTAGAGAAACGTTTTAACTTTTAAAATAAATTTATAAAATTTAAAATTTTAATTTAATGTGAACTTATTTAAGTTTTTAAAGAATCAAGGTAGTTAATAATATTTTAATATAAAAAATATATTTATCGAACTTTGAAGTGGAATGCGAGCAATGAAAAATAAAGTGTTCGTGTTTAATCATCATGTACTAGTGCACAATTATATTAAAAGATAAAATACATATATAATTATTTATCCATAAAACACAATATATGCCTTTATTTTATAAAAAGTGAGTGAATTTTATTTGAGAAATTTACGAATATTAAAGATATATTTAAAAAAATAGAATATTTGCCTTATCACATACAAGTTTACGAGTCTCTTACGTGTCTCTTAAACATAACGTAGTTTTGATTGATAATACAGTGAAATATCAAAACTACTATTAATAAATTTTTTAAAATAATAGGACGCATGAATTTGTGTGTTTAGAATACATACTTCCTTACCCTCTCTCTCTCTATATATATTAGTTTAGTAATGATAGTGTGATAACAAAATTATGATATATTTTTAAATTTACAAATCATGTATTTGAAACTTTCCAATAGAAAGAAGGTAGTATCATACAGAAACTAAATTGTATAAAAAGTCTACATCCAAGTGATATAATCATATTCAACCACCACGTCTACCTCCCTTTATCTCCCTAGTACTCTTACCTCTCAGGCCGTTAGGTGTGTAATTTATATTTTGTTATTAATTTTAAAAAGTTAAAATTTTGAGAATTAAAAAGTTAAATACTTAAATTTGAAAGTTAAATAAGAAAATTAATAAAATTGAAGTTATAAAAATAAAACGGGAATTATATAAAAGTTGAAGGGTATTTTAGGATGCCAAAAAGGCTTCAAAAATTGTTAACACGAAGTCTTCCTCCGACTTTATATACTCCTATTAGATTAAGATTATGTTAAGGATATCAAATTTTTGATTACATAATATTGAATATTTTAATTATACTTTATGACATAGTCAATCACATAAAATGTACCAGACTAATGTAATGATGACACAATATTTGAGATATTTTTTAAGATAAAAAATTTAAGACATCTAGCATTACCCATTAGGATATATCCAATTCCAAACGTGCAAATGATCAATTAAACATTTACAAAAAAATCCCAAATTCCAAACCTGCAATCATCAATAAACATTTAAAAATAATAATGTTTACACGACAGTTCAACAATATTTATTAACAATAAAAGACAATATATATTATCTTAAACTCTCTATAAGCTAAATTTTTTTATTATCAATTCCAATAGATGATTTTTTTATTTTTTTTTTGGAATGTAATTCCATTAGATAGTTTATTTAGTTTTAATGTAGTAATATATAATGATGTACACAATATACTTAAATTAGTCATTTTATTCTGTATTAATATCTAATTTATTATAAATTTAATTTATCATAACTACAAAAGTATGACGATAATTTTGAAGGCGTATGTCATTTTTAAATTATTATTTTGAACAATAAGTATTCTTTTGAAATAAAATAAATTGACAAATGAGATATTTTTTTGGTAGAGAGTATTTAGTTAAATTTAGAGACTTGGGTCCCATAGAAGAAGTTTGATCCAAATGAGAATTGGGTGAGTCCAAAAATAATAAAACAACTAATTCCGTCCTACATTAGGTGAAATAAACCATTCAAAAAAAAAAGTTCGGAGAAATAAATTACTCCCTCAGTTCCAAATTATAAGACTAGTATTAATTTTTTAAAAGTCAGTTGTCGACGCCGGGAGGAATCGCTTCCGTGGCGATTTTAGCCCTTTCCAATTTTAGCCTTTTATTAGATGATTTTTTGGAAAAGGTCGGCACGAATGTCGACGGGGTTTTGAAAGATCGTTTTTTATGATGAGCCAATTGACCAGAGTCGCTAGTTGGTATATTTGAAATGGATGTACCAACTCATCCGAATTTTCGTTTTCGTAAATCGTTGGCTCATATGTGACTCCGAATTAATTGGTCTGCAAACCGAGATTCATAGAGTTCGGGGGCTTGTTTAAGCGAGGGGAAGGTGTTAGGCACCCCCCGACTTCCGTGAAACACGGTTACCACAATCTTGATGCTTTTCCTATCCTCTAATTCTTAAAATGTGTGTGTGCGTGCGTGCCTATGTGAATGTTGTGGTGAGTTTTTGCATGAAAGAATCATTTAGTGTTTTATAAGAAATCGTGTCTTATCTTGAAAAGGCCTTAGAATGTCTTTTGACCTATACGAGAAAGCTTATTTCTTTATGAAAAAGGTTCGATTTTAATTGTCAAAAGTTGTGAGATTTTCATTAGGCGTCGTTTTGGCAAAACAAGAGTTTTTTAAACCTTCGTCAAAATATGAATTAAGACCTATACGTTGCTCTCGTGCAAATGATGGGCAATTTCTAGGATCCCTTTGACCCTATGCACAAAGGTTTAATAAAACGTTTATTTATTCTTATAAAACCATTTTTCGTGACATTCGGAAAGGACTTCTCTTAGCCTTCTCGTTTAAATAAGAATCGACATTCATTAGCACTTTCAATTTTAAGCCTCATGATGCTAATAACCTAATTTGATTGATTTTTATGGAAATCTTCACCGTTTAACTTTGAAATCAACTTTTTGTGTCACAAATCAAACCAAGCATTACAATGCGTAGGGGCTATTCATGGGCATGTAAGCCATCCAAATAACCCCAACGCCCACAATCACATATTTCATTATTACGGGGCCTTAAACCCGATTTTCGACTTAATATCGTTTTAAGGCCCGAGAATTACATATTTACAATGAAGGGATGTCGACCCTACTATATACATCAAGACCGTCCATCATCGGATTTGGACCACGGGGTCGCCTTCCTAGGCTCACATCCAAGATTGCTACACACCCACAATATCCTAAAATGGCAATATCAACAATCTATGCACGATACATCATTACAACGAGCTAAAAAATTTACCAAATGGGTATCATCGGGCCATTAGGAAGAATTTCGTTCCGTTGGAACCCTCACTAATAGTCCCTAATCCATGTATCCACAACAATGTACAAGAACAACTACATTTAACATAACCCAAATGACAAAAAACTTAACGAAATGATATAACAAAAATGCTAAAAACAGAATTTTTCACCTTGCAAATGACACCACGATGCGTATAAAATTTGTATATTGAATAGGGTAGGAATTGTAGGTGGTACAATCTAATCAAAAGAGTTCAATTCCTCTCTTTTCTCTCCTTTCCCGAGCTATTTTTGCTGCTGTTTTCCCCTTCTTTTCCTTGCAAAACTGCTTCCCCCTCTGCTGGAGGAAGAACTGCACTGATAAAGCCATCCAGAGGCAGCTGCAGATCAATCTGCGGCCAGCCGCAGATTGATCTGCGGCTGGCCTCGAGTCCTCCCCTGCCGTGCTCGAGTCCCGTGTCGTCTCGAGTTCCGTCCTTGGTCGCGGATTGATCTGCGGCTGGCTGGTCTAATTTTCTCGATTTTTGCACCGCACCTCGATTCTCGTGCCGTACCGTTAGTTTTCGCTGAAAAGCTTGTATTTTGCAGTCCGGGAAGCGCTGGGAAGCGTGCCATGTCATCCAGGTAAGCGTAGCGACCATTAGTCGACTCCTGATATCCGCTCGCCGACGTGTCGGCTTTGAACTCGTCTCGTTGTGGCGGCTTTGAGTGTTCGTACTTATGCCCACCTTTCGTTCTCGTATGCTGGGTTAATTGACGATTTTGCCCTCCTATCAAGGTTAGTATACGACGTGCAAAATTTGGGTGTCTACAGCTGCCCCTCTTTATTATGTTCATGAAATGTTAAATGAAATGAACATGATAAAGAAATAGACACCCGTTGCATGAATGACAATGCAAAAGAATGACAGTACATACATGCAGCAACACATATAACTTAGCATGCAAAACATTTGTAGAGGTGTCAACGCATCATGCAACCGTAAATTTATTGTGAGCATTGATCTCAACATTTTGACTCAATCGCTGCTATAATCGTCGTCGTCTCACAACCGTCAGGTCTCGTATCCGATCAGTCGTCTCATTTGCACCGGATCTCGTATCCGGTTGCTTGGTTCGTAATCACCGGGTCTCGTATTCGGATGATTGTCTTGTCTGCGCAGGATCTCGTATCCGGTCGCTCATCTTATGATCACCGGGTCTCGTATCCGGTTGATTATTTTGTCTGCGCCGGGTCTCGTATCCGGTCGCTCGTCTTGTGATCACCGGGTCTCGTATCCGGTTGATCGTCTTGTCTGCGCCGGGTCTCGAATCCGGTCGCTCGTCTCGTAATCACCGGGTCTCGTATCCAGTTGATTATCTTGTCTGCGCCGGATCTCGTATCCGATCGCTCGTCTCGTAATCACCGGGTCTCGTATCCAGTTGATTGTTTTGTCTGCGCCGGGTCTCGTATCCGGTCGCTCGTCTTGTGATCACCGGGTCTCGTATCCGGTTGATCGTCTTGTCTGCACCGGATCTCGTATCCGGTCGCTCTTCTCGTAATCACCGGGTCTCATATCCGGTTGATTGTTTTGTCTGCGCCGGGTCTCGTATCCGGTCGCTCGTCTTGTGATCACCGGGTCTCGTATCTGGTTGATCATCTTGTCTGCGCCAGGTCTCGTATCCGGTTGCTCGTCTTGTGATCACCGGGTCTCGTATCCAGTTGATCGTCTTGTATGCGCTGGGTCTCGTATCCGGTTGCTCGTCTCGTCATCACCGGGTCTCATATCCGAATATATTGTCTTGCCTACGTCGGATCTCGTATCTGGTCGCTCGTCTCGTAATCATCTTGTTCCCTACCGGGTCCTGCCCCGATAAATCGATTCATCGTGTTCCGTACCCGATCCCGTATTTTATTGTCACGCAACGAGTCAAACGGGTTTGCAACGGAGCAAAGAGGGTAGCATCAGGGCCAGCCGCAGATGGATCTGCGGCCAAGATCGGGCTTTATAGGCGCATCGCCCCTTCCCAGATCTGTCACTTTCACCCCGTACCCCGCATTGGTTTTCACGATTTTGTGCCTTTGCGCGTCCTTTTGCCGATTTTTTCCAACTTTCTCGCAAAAACCACTCCGGTTAGATTGATCTACACGCTACAGGTAACATTTTGACCGATTGTTTTCTTATTTCGTCAATGTTTCGCTATACTTTTGGCTATTTGCATGTTTTAGAGATAGAAATATATGCTTTGAAATGCTATGCCATGTATCATTGCACGTATATGCTATGTCTCAACTGTGCGAGTCATATTTTGTGTTCATGATGTGGGTCATACATACTTGTCATCTTTTTTGAATGAGAGCATGCATTATGGTCATTTTCATGTTACAATTAACCATATAAAATGCAATTTTGATCTGTTGTGGCTTGGGTTAACTGAAAACATGCCTGGTTGTGCATGGGATGCTCATTTTATAGACGAAACTCTGCCGATTTTTTTTTTTGACGTCCCACTAAAATCTAATTCATGCATATATAATAAACACGCATCATGCTGCATTATTCCTGTGATGAAGATGGGCAGATAAAATATTTCGTGACACAATTAGAAATATAATGTACCTCCCTCTTTGACTGTGTCGTTCCAGCTATGGATCCTGATGTTCCCAGCAGCTCCACTGCATCTCATGCTTCGGGTGTTCGTCGCCGTAGGGCTGCACCTGCCCCGGCTCTGCCTCGGACTCGCCAGGCTCGTCGACTGGCAGAGGTTGTTGTCCGGCCCGATCACCCTGAGGTTGACGAGGCCGTTCTTCTAGATGTTGAGGTAGAGGGGCCGTCCTCTAGCACACCGGCTCCATCTACTCATCGCGTTCTACCTGACGCCTCTGTACAGGTACCCGATCTATTGGGTCGGGATCTAAGTCGTCACCCCTCAGCATCTCTTGTTGCTAATGAGGTATACTCATTGCATCTTCGAATTCATTCTCAATATCTATTTGTATCCGGACTGATCCCTTAGTGATTGCCACAGGTGCCCGAGTTCACCCAGCCGAGGGGCAACTGGTTCAACATCTATTCCCTCTACACAGCCCTGCATGCTGATTATCGCACGGTGGTGGATTCCTGGGGTTTCCGCTCTTTCTTCACCATCATTCCCCGCCAGTGCCCATGGGGTTACATGAGGGCTTTGTCTGAGCGATGGTTCCACCAGACCCAGTCCCTTCATCGTTTGGACTGCGAGGTTATGCTGACTCCTTGGGATTGGAGGTACATCACCGGTATAGAGTTCACCGGAGTTCGTGTCCCTTTGGACCTAGACATTACTCCAGCGGAGGTTCGAGCTTTATTGGGCTTCGCTGCCGAGGATCGGGTCTTCAAGGCCCGCAGCATCCGGTCCGGAGCATTGGCTGTTGACGCTGTCGGAGGTATCTATGCACTGCCCATCCCAGCAGATCGAGCCACTCGTGATATTCTGCTCCGACGTCTGTTCCTGACCATTATGAGGGGTTGTTTCGTAGGGAACAACTCCTCTACCATTCATTTCAGTGTCGTCGGAGCTATCAGGGATGTAGACCGGATCGCCGACTATGGTTGGGGGTCCTTCACCTTTGCCTACTTCCTCCACGGTCTTCGTCTCCGTTCGGAGGGACAGACAGACGCTTGGATTGGGTTCTACCCCTTCCTGCTAGTAAGCCTTCTTTTCTTACTGCACCTATCATTTCATTTCCTTTCTCTGCATCTGTCAGTTACTTATGTCGTTTCTTGTCTCTGTTCACAGTTCTGGGCATACGAGCAACTCCCATGCCTGAGGCCTGTCACGACTCTCGGTCTGGACACCTATCCCCGGGGTCGGCGGTGGCATCATAGCACTTTGGAGGAGGTCCCGATATCTGGCAGCTTCGCACACTGCCGCATTCAGCTGGAGCTGATCACTGCCGCCGAGGTCGTCTGGGTTCCCTATCTTTCTGAGCATCTGACCGTGGGATTTACAGATGGATATCCCTCCGGCCAAGAGTTCGCACTTTCCACCCGTCGCCTCACCTTGCAGAGTGTTGGAGGATGGGTGATGTATCTGGGAGAGCGCGCATTCAGATGTGTTACTGGAGAGATCCGCATTCCGCACTCCCTTCCCTTCACTACATCCTGGCTGTTGGACTCTCAGCCTTCAGAGATTATGCTCGCGGGGGAGGATGGCCGGACACTTTCTTCAGGTCCCAGCACGAGCGAGGCTTTTCGTACCTGGTGGGTGCCCCGCACTATCGGTCTTCAGACTCGGGCCACATTCTTCCTCGGAGATATGGTTCCTGGCTCGGTGATGATAACTGATTGGGCCGCCTGCGTTCGGAGTCCCACCCATGCTGAGCAGATTGCCACTCTGACCCGCCAGGTGGACCAGCTATCCTTGTACCTTCGGGTGTTGGGCAGGACCCCAGAGGATGCCTACGCATATGATCCTGACAGTGCGGGTTTCGACACAGGCCCGAGCTCATTTGATGCCCCCGTGCAGCCATATATCCCTGATATGAACTTTGGGGCTTCGACTTCGACGACTCCAGGGGATCAGTTCGAGGATCCCGACTTCATAGATGATATCACCTTTGATTAGATCATGATAGGATAGGGCCTTTTGTACCTGAACCTGTTGGATTTCTTTTTCCATTTCATGCATTATGTATTGAACTCATTTATTTATTTATGCACAGTTTTATCATTATGACAATTCAATTGCTCTATTATTAACTGTATGATGCATGCTTTTTATTCATGGATAGAGAATGACCCCTGCACAGTCTTTTTGATACTATTTTTCACAGATGTCGTCATCAGACGCCGTGGTACGTTTGGATCTCGGTCCTCCCACAGGGTTGGTTGGCAGGCTTTTCCGCTGGCTGGACAGTTTGTCGCCGGGCGACAGGGCTATTGCAGATGGTCTTCTGGGACATTCTTGGTCCCTATTATCCTTTCAGGTGCCGGCGGGCTTTGTGGAGGGTATTCTGAGCTATTGGGCCCCTGCCCGTCAGGTGTTCAGATTGGGGACAGTGGAGCTGACTCCCACTCTCGAGGAGTATGCCCGCTTTACCGGCTTGTCTTTGGATGGTCCCTGTGCCAGGGTCACAGCCGGTTCTATGCGCCGTCAATTCTTGACTTTCACTAGTTTGCGGAGGACAGTCCTGTTATCGGTGATCACATCAGACCATCTAGTTCCCCTATATTTCCTGATTGACCGATTCGGCTCACCCGACGATTTTCATCTATTCTCTGGTGATTTTTCCGTATCTGAAGAGCGCTGGGGCGCTTTGAGAGTGGACGTTTTGATGGCCTGTGTCATTTCAATTTTGTATTTGCCAGCCGGACCCGATATGTTGGATATGCGAGCTGTTGTGGCCATTAGAGCCCTTAAGATGATCACACCATTATTCCCATGATACTAGCAAACACCTATATGTCAGCCTCCTATTGTCAATCCTTCCGAGGCAGAGTATTCAGAAGGAGCTCTACTTTGTTGTATGTGTGGTTTATGAGTCATCTCAGTCCCATCGGCTATTTTCGTCGCCATGGGTTTTGCTTTAGCCACGACATAGCCACGCAGTTTTCGTTTCGTCCCGTGAGCTGTACTGATGCGGCTTCCTGGATAGAATTCTTGTCGGTCATTGAGGATCCTTTTCATCTCCTGATCTATTCAGGTTATTGCTCCTTTATGAGCTTCTTGACTCACGTGCCCGACCTGGATTTCATACCTATTGCTGGCTTGAGAGGCGCGACGACTTATCATCCCTTGGCAGTTACATGGCAGTTTGATCAGACACAGGATTTTCACCCTTTCACGGGCGCAGCCGCCTACCGATTCCTTATATCCTCCCAGACAGAGAGAGATCTACTGCGGGTATATGATCTTTGGTCTCGCAGGATCTTTGCCGAGTATAGTGATAGTTGCCCCATCCAGACATTTGCTTACGTGCAATGGTTGCGCGGAGACTCGAATATGGTTGGTTTGTGTCAGACGGGGGTTTTTGATGACTCTCGAGTGATTTTCACAGATGACACCGCCCCAGAGGTAATTATTCCCCTCGAGTCTATAGGGATGACCTCCAGATATGATTCCATCTCAGCTGATTCTGCCCCTAGTCAGGTCACTGAAGATAGCCGGATCCGACTTGCCTTGATTACTACTGAAGCTGAGAGGGATGCTGCTCTTGTTGAGAGAGATGCCGCTATTCTGGTCAGAGATGCTGCGCTCGCTGACAGAGATGTCATTGTATTGGAGACTAGGGCAATTATAGATGCACACTCTGAGACTGTTAGCCGAGCTACTGCCTTGTTGGATCGCATCGACACGATGGGGCAGCAGATTTCAGGGGATGTCGACGCTTCAGATCTATCCACCACTTATCCATCCTGCTTCAGTTAGTTTCAGATTTGTAGATCATTCTATTTTCTGCATAGACTATGTTAGTTTCATCGGTTATCGAAAGAGAAATCTTGTAACAAAATGACTTATATATGTAGACATGCATTTAAATTTAGTCATTTCCCTTTTTGTCGTATCGTTGCCTTTCATTGGATCCTCATTTTATACAGCTAACCACGATTTTGATATTTCGCCTTCCTTTTCTTCTCAAGTATTGACGGAGATTTGACAGATATTGCCGCACACCTTGTTGATTTTATCGGATTGAGTCTTAGATTTTGGCTAACTATTTGGTTGGGGTTACGTCATTTGAGATGAAGCTGATTAGGTGGCTGGTTTCGGAAAGGTTTCGAGGGTATAGGAAGGTTTTTCGGGCTGTTGGGAATCGGTTTTGGTTGGAGAAAGTATTATTTTGTGAAGAATTGGACCGTGCCATGATGGCTGCCTACGTACTCCCACAAGTCGGAAGATCAGGTCCTACGTAGTTCGTTCTTCAAAGAAAGAGGAGGAAATGATGATGATTTTAAGCGTAGAACCGCTTCACCGAGTCGGAATTGATGGGTTGTGGAAACACCTCACCATCCATCTCTTGCAAGATGAGGGCCCCTCCGGACAACACTTTCTTAATCACAAAAGGACCTTCCCAGTTCGGGGCAAACTTCCCCTTGGCTTCGTCTTGACAAGGCATGACTCTCTTTAGCACTGGGTCATTTTCCTTGAACTTCCGAGGTCTTATCTTTTTGTCGTACAATCGAGAGATTCTTTGCTGATACAACTGACCGTGCAAAATAGCAGCCACTCTTTTTTCATCAATTAGGGCCAATTGGTCATATCGACCTTGCATCCAATCCTCCTCGTTTATCTGAGCATCAATCAAGATTCTGAGGGACGCCATCTCAACATCAACTGGCAGAACAGCCTCCATTCCGTATACCAAAGCGTAAGGGGTTGCCCCTGTAGAAGTACGCACCGACGTTCTGTACGCCAGCAGGGTGAGCGGTAGCAGATCTGGCCATCCTCGATGATTAGCAGACATTCTCGCCATGATCTTCTTGATATTCTTATTTGCAGCCTCCACTGCCCCATTCATCTTAGGACGGTAAATGACAAAATTGAGGTGTTTGATCTTAAATTGGTCACATAATTCCTTCATGAGGGCATTGTTCAAATTCTTGGCATTGTCGGAGACCAAGACCTCAGGTTGCCCGTATCGGCAAATGACACTATTCCTGATGAAACCAACGATGATCTCCTGAGTTACTTTAGGGAAAGAACCTGCTTCTACCCATTTAGTGAAGTAATCGATCATGACAAAGATGAATCGGTGTCCGTTGCTTGCTTTGGGCTCCACTGGTCCGATCACATCCATACCCCACATTGAGAATGGCCAAGGGGAGGTCATACAATGCAGTTCATTGGGAGGCGCATGGATTACATTGCCGTGCGCCTGGCATTGGTAACATCGTTTGACATGATCATCGCAGTCGGCTTTCAGTGTTAACCAGTAGTGCCCCGTTCTTAAGATCTTTTTGGCCAGCATCGGTCCACTCATGTGTGGCCCACACACTCCACCATGTATCTCGTCCATAATCTTTTGGGCCTGCGTTTCATTTACACATCGCAACAATCCCAAACCGGCATCCCTCTTGTATAGTGAATCCCCGCTCAGATAAAACTTCATTGCCATCTTCTGAATTCTCATCCTCTCAGCTCTGCTTTCTTGGTCGGGAATGGATCTATCCCTCAGATATTCCCTTATGTCGTGATACCAAGGCTGCTTTGGCAGAACCACCTTGTCCGATAATACTGCAACATGCTCCTCATATGCCGGGGCACTCTGCACCGCTATTTCAATCTGTGGAACGTCCCTGCTTTTGATTACGTGGATTAAGGAAGCCAGAGTTGCCAATGCATCGGCAAAATCATTCCGCCCCCGGGGGGATATGTCGGAAAGCGATATCTTCGAACTCTCGCATCAATTGGATAACACAACGATGGTATGGAAGTAACCGGAGCTCTTTAATGTTGTACACCTCGATCGCCTGTCTGATTACTAGTTCTGAATCCCCGAACACTGCTAGTCTCTTCACCCCCATTTTGCGGGCAAAACGGAGTCCAAATATGCATCCCTCGTACTCAGCTGTGTTATTTGAATTACTGAACTGCAATTTGGTGGCCACGGGGTATTGTGATAAATAAAATTCTTATTTGGTGTTATGATATGTGGTATTATATTGCATAACGTGCTTTGCAATATGTGATTTTTGTGAATAACAAAAATCTATTATTATTATATATTTATTATTTCATGTAAATAAATTGTAGAATCCATTTATTAAGAAGAAATGAGATGAGTATAGTTTATGATGAAGGATATTATTAAAATAATTTATAATATTAAAATTATTTTAATATAGTAAATTGGTGGTATTAAATATATTTAATAACCTCCATTTTATTGGGTAAAATGTATACATGTTTTTTTTATGTAGTGAGTATATTATTATATTCGCTATAGTTAAATAAATTGTGAGAAAACAATTTATAGAGAGAAAATAAAATAATTTAATATATTATTATACATTTGTTTTAGTTTGAAATAAATTGTGGGAATCAATTTATTTAAAGAGACGGATAACTTTAAAGATACAAAACTTTTGTATCTGTTAATGAGCAAATTAAAATAATTTATAATATTAAATTATTTTAATAGGAGTATAATATAAATTTTGTGGTGAAGAAAGTAATTTATATATGGAGATTAAATTTAAATTATATTATGAAATAATATAATTTGATTATGAAGTCTTGTAATGAATTCGCTATGAATTAAATTTCATGAGCAAGTTAACTAATTCACTTAATTAAATTGGTGAATTAGGATAATATTTAAATTATGGTTAAATATATTAAAGTAATATATTTAATGAATAGAAATAAATTGTTGAAGGCAATTTATGGAAAGAAGAAGATTATTAAATTTAATTATACAAAATTTGTTGTATATATTAAATAAGTAAATTCAAATAGTTAATTGAATATTAATTATTTTAATTGGTCCGTTACGTTAAATAAAGAGAATTAAAATAATTTATGATATTAAATTATTTTAGTATAGAGAAATTATTTCATTAAATAAATTATTTTTATTTAATGTATAGGTTCCATTTTTATGAAAATGATTTATGGATATTTTGTCATGATATTGAAGTAAATCATGTATATTTAATACTTGGTGCGATAAGTACGGTGGGTATTAAATAAGGTAGGTATAATGAATACATTTGACGGACCAATATATAATATATATAAATATTGATGTCAAAATTAGTAAATTAAATTAATATTTAATTTGAGGCGAAATGCATGGGTTAAATAAATTGTATTGGAAACAATTTATAGAAGGAAATAAGAAATTTAATTTAGATGAGTTATTTAAATAATTAATGAAATAAATATTAATTATTTAAATTGATTCGTTACACAAAAAGTGTTAAATTAATTATGGATTAATTCAATAATTAATGGGATGATTTTTATACATAATCATAATTGTATAATTGTTTAAGTTTGATTAATTGAAAAACATGTTATTATAATACATGAATTAAGTATGGGAATAATGTATTATGTATGGGTGGACGGAATGCAGAAGCATATAATAAGTATATGTTACATATATAGAAATATATATGTTATAGAATATAAAAAAACATCAGCATATGGCTGAGTCATTCTTTTTTAAGCATGAGGTGTTGATTAGTTTGGGCATTATAAAAACACTAAGTAACAATTGTACTAATGAAAAAAAAGAAGCTGCTTGCAAACATAGATCATTTTCCCCTGCTCTCTATCTTATCCGTTCCAAAACATATTCTTTGCCCAATTCCTTCGACTACCAAGCTAGCAATTCAAGTTATCAACTCTTGTGAGAAATCTCACCATCCAAGAAGCTATATAGTAGAAGTAAGCAATTTAGGCTGAAATTGAAGAAAGAGTTGATCGAGTTTTCATCTAGAAAAGAGGTGATCAAGTGTTAATGAAGATTTGTGCAAAACTTTCTTCATCCAGTTTTTCAAATTACGCTGATGTGATGAATAAAAGCGTATGGGTTTTGCTAACCAATGAAATAAGGTGAAACAGGGAACATTCGACAAGCGTGTCATAATAAACGCAAACTGATCAGGCAAGTCTTTCAGCTCCTATGTGCTATTTAAACTGGATATTGATTGATTATAATCTGTACTGAAATGAGTATGTTAAATTACCTATGATGCGATATAAATTGTGAAAGTCAATTTATGACTAAGTTAATTGAGTTATGGAACTCAATCTTTATATGATATGTGAAAAGCAGCATGTATGATATGCATAATAGAATGTTTATGATGTATGAATTGAGCATGAAATTCTATGCTACGTGAAACATGAAAACTGTTGGATTTGCTGAGCTGTCGAGCTCAATCTTGCAAAAATAAACTTTTTGCAGGTCAAGGATACAATGCGATATTATTCGCCATCTGATGATAGGGATTAGAAGACGTGCAAAGGGATACCTTTTATTTATTTATAAAAAAAAATTGTATTGAATCACGATGATGGTTCTTGACATGTGGACTGATAGGTAAGTAAACCTTGAAATATTCAATAAATAAAGAATATTTGTTTTGAATGCATTAGAAGGAGCAAATCAATATAGTGATAATACTATATAATAAAGAATCCGGATGTAGAATTGAGTTGTATATACTCATATCTACTTTGATATATAATCGTAAAGGTTGCGATTCAGGGAATAGAAGGAAGAAAGAAAAATTTTAAATTATTCCGCATTTTTAGCTATTTTAACATTGAATAATATTTTAAAGCTAGAACAAGATAGTACTAACGCACAAGGTCGGGATTAAGAATAGTCTTGATTTTGGATTAAGTTGGTCCCGATTTTTGGGGGCGTTATACTTGGTATCAGAGCTATGGGTTATAAACCTTAGGTAAGTATACCTTGGGCTATAACCGTAAACAAGATAGATGAAAAGGAAGAAGAAGCTACGCATAAACTCGAATGAGGTTTAAATGATCCTCAAATGAATTTAGAAATTCATAAAGAATGTGTTAAGATAATACGCAAATATTCGAAGAAGAATATGGAAAAGCCAAAGGATCAGGAAACACCTGATTTGAATAATCATAAAATAATATGATTAAAGAAAGGAGTAAGAAGATCGCAAAAGCAAAACGATCATAAAATAGAAAAGAATCGTAATATAACACGATTATAAGATAAGATCACAACGTGATCTGATTGCGTCAAAGAATTGAATGATTGACAATTTTAGCTTAATGCTATAAATAGAAGGTACTATGAGATAGTGCAACTCAGAAAGAGTTATAGATGATGGAATACGGATTAAAGAAAATTCGTGTTGAGCAAAGAGAAAGATAATATTTGATAGGATTTGGTGGGATTTCAATTGAGGACTCATGTGATAGCTGAGTTGTACAAACCTTTGTATGAGCAGGGGTTTTGTGCTTGGCTTAACGACCACTTAGTCTATCACATTGATAATCATTGAAATGTTGGTATCGCGCTATCAATGTATGTATGATGAGAAGGTGATTCTTTCCTCATATCTATATTTGATGGTTAGAGAATAATAGGATTATGTGCGAGTTCTTGAAACTCATGCTTATGGTAAGTTTGTGACTCATAATCATATGGTATGTTTTTGAGCCCCTAAGCATATGGACAGTCCTTGATTTGTTCTTGGACTACGTATTGCTAGGACAAGTTCCTAAACTCATATTGTTATGGCAAGTTCCTGAACTCATAACATATGGTAAGTTTGATGAACTATACCGTGGTATAATGTTATTTTAGGAATAAAAGCTAATTATTTGTAGTGTATGGAGGAAGTTGAAGCTGATGGAGGTAGAAATAAATATTCTCAAATCTTCTAACTATGCTAGATTTCGAAGTTTATTGAAATCGTGCTGATATTTGTGTCTTTGAAAAATATTGGGTCATGTTATTAAACCCATAAATTTTTGAAAGTTCTATTAGTTCCTAAGTCTATGCTACTTGCCTCAGCTAGACAAATTCGATTTGAAATTATCAAAATGTGTTTTAAAATCGTCAACGCACCACTGAAAGCATGGTGTGGATATGACAAATGATGGAATCATTAACGCACGGTGACAAGGGTGTGGATGTGGACTTAGAGCCACTAACACATCGTTACCTGACGCGGTATGAAGAAGTCATAAAATGATTTTTCAATTTACCTGAGCTATTTTATGGAGTATGTCTATGCTAATTATTTTGGCTAGACAAGACTTGTTTTGCAAAACTTCAAAATGTATTTATGAGATTGTCACTTACCATTAAAGCCATGGTAAGGAGATGATAATTGATGGAGTCATCAATGCAGCTCAACCTAGTGTTGGATGTGATCTAAGGATCGTCAGCCCACTATGGTATGATGTAGTATGATAAAGTCATAAAAATGACGGCATCCTCAACGCACTGGTAAAACAGTGCGGTACTATGCGTCATAAAATGATTTTCAATGTTTTGATAAAGATAGAAGTGTCAAATGCCATTTGAATCGGCTAAACAAAGATTCAGATATCGCTTATATTAAGCTTTTGAGCTATCCAACTAAACCATTTTGGTTTGGACTCCAGATTTTTAAAATCCCTTAATTGGGAAGGTTTTTTAGAGCACCAGATCGATGGTGGTATAGATGAACGTATATCGTTCAAATTGGCGCCTAACGGCGGCCACTCAGATAGTGTTGATCAACACGGAATATTCCTGAAATGGGAAATTCTGTTTGCGCGAAATAGCGGCATAGATAGCAGAGATCAACACAGGGCATAACACAGGTTGATCACCTATGTGCCCGTAAGACCAGACGGTTCACAGATGAATTTCTGATAGAACCTTTTCAAAAATATGAAAAAGAAAGTTTGTGGTCTTTATGACCCTTAACAAGATACAGAAAGTTTCGTTTAGCGATTGTTTTTTGGAAATTCTGAAGTTATTCATCTTGCTTCACAATTATAAATCAATTGTGGAGAATTTCAATTGTGGTAATTGAGATAGAAGGGGTGATGTTTACCTAGAAAAGAAGTAGTCGTGAAAAGCGACAAGTTTAGAAATATTCTTGAGAATGAATGATGAATTCAAAATGATCTCTAAGAAAGAGAAAGATAGACATAGAATTCGATGAATCGAACAGTGGAAAGCTAGAGAATTGAATTTCGAGAACGAAATTTGTAGAAGAAGAGATGGATGTGATATCCAAGAAAGTTAATGAGCTTAGTAGAACATAAGTTTGAATGTAGTAATCCTGAGAAGAGGATGTTGATGGTTAAAGAAAAGTCTTACTCGGAGTGTATCGAGTTAAGGAAGGTTATGTGATAAAACTTGTAAAGAGTTGTGTAACACCTATATTAACAAGACGAGTTGAGATTATTCAATGGTATATAATGTTGAGAGAAGGTAGATGTGAACCGCGTAAGTGAGGTTCGTTAAGGTGATTTCGGGGACGAAATCCTTATAAGAGGGGAAGAATGTGATGACCCAGATTTTCAAAAAAATATTAAAATAAGAATTTAATAAATAAAATTCTTATTTGGTGTTATGATATGTGATATTATATTGCATAAGTCAATACGTGCTTTGCAATATGTGATTTTTGTGAATAACAAAAATCTATTATTATTATATATTTATTATTTCATGTAGATAAATTGTAGAATCCATTTATTAAGAAGAAATGAGATGAGTATAGTTTATGATGAAGGAAATTATTAAAATAATTTATAATATTAAATTATTTTAATATAGTAAATTGGTGGTATTAAATATATTTAATAACCTCCATTTTATTGGGTAAAAATGTATACATGTTTTTTTTTATGTAGTGAGTATATTATTATATTCGCTATATATAGTTAAATAAATTGTGAGAAAACAATTTATAGAAAGAAAATAAAATAATTTAATATATTATTATACATTTGTTTTAGTTTGAAATAAATTGTGGGAATCAATTTATTTAAAGAAACGGATAACTTTAAAGATAAAAAACTTTTGTATCTGTTAATGAGCAAATTAAAATAATTTATAATATTAAATTATTTTAATAGGAGTATAATATAAATTTTGTGGTGAAGAAAGTAATTTATATATGGAGATTAAATTTAAATTATATTATGAAATAATATAATTTGATTATGAAGTCTTGTAATGAATTCGCTATGAATTAAATTTCATGAGCAAGTTAACTAATTCACTTAATTAAATTGGTGAATTAGGATAATATTTAAATTATGGTTAAATATATTAAAGTAATATATTTAATGAATAGAAATAAATTGTTGAAGGCAATTTATGGAAAGAAGAAGATTATTAAATTTAATTATACAAAATTTGTTGTATATATTAAATAAGTAAATTCAAATAGTTAATTGAATATTAATTATTTTAATTGATCCGTTACGTTAAATAAAAAGAATTAAAATAATTTATGATATTAAATTATTTTAGTATAGAGAAATTATTTCATTAAATAAATTATTTTTATTTAATGTATAGGTTCCATTTTTATGAAAATGATTTATGGATATTTTGTCATGATATTTAAGTAAATCATGTATATTTAATACTTGGTGCGATAAGTACGGTGGTTATTAAATAAGGTAGGTATAATGAATACATTTGACGGACCAATATATAATACATATAAATATTGATGTCAAAATTAGTAAATTAAATTAATATTTAATATGAGGCGAAATGCATGGGTTAAATAAATTGTCTTGGAAACAATTTATAGAAGGAAATAAGAAATTTAATTTAGATGAGTTATTTAAATAATTAATGAAATAAATATTAATTATTTAAATTGATTCGTTACACAAAAAGTGTTAAATTAATTATGGATTAATTCAATAATTAATGGGATGATTTTTATACATAATCATAATTGTATAATTGTTTAAGTTTGATTAATTGAAAAACATGTTATTATAATACATGAATTAAGTATGGGAATAATGTATTATGTATAGGTGGACGGAATGCAGAAGCATATAATAAGTATGTGTTACATATATAGAAATATACATGTTATAGAATATAAAAAAAAAACTCAACATATGGCTGAGTCATTCTTTTTTAAGCATGAGGTGTTGATTAGTTTGGGCATTATAAAAACACTAAGTAACAATTGTACTAATGAAAAAAAAGAAGCTGCTTGCAAACATAGATCATTTTCCCCTGCTCTCTATCTTATCCGTTCCAAAACATATTCTTTGCCCAATTCCTTCGTCTACCAAGCTAGCAATTCAAGTTATCAACTCTTGTGAGAAATCTCACCATCCAAGAAGCTATATAGTAGAAGTAAGCAATTTAGGCTGAAATTGAAGAAAGAGTTGATCGAGTTTTCATCTAGAAAAGAGGTGATCAAGTGTTAATGAAGATTTGTGCAAAACTTTCTTCATCCAGTTTTTCAAATTACGCTGATGTGATGAATAAAAGCGTATGGGTTTTGCTAACCAATGAAATAAGGTGAAACAGGGAACATTCGACAAGCGTGTCATAATAAACGCAAACTGATCAGGCAAGTCTTTCAGCTCCTATGTGCTATTTAAACTGGATATTGATTGATTATAATCTGTACTGAAATGAGTATGTTAAATTACCTATGATGCGATAAAAAATGTGAAAGTCAATTTATGACTAAGTTAATTGAGTTATGGAACTCAATCTTTATATGATATGTGAAAAGCAGCATGTATAATGTTTATGATGTATGAATTGAGCATGAAATTCTATGCTACGTGAAACATGAAAACTGTTGGATTTGCTGAGCTGTCGAGCTCAATCTTGCAAAAATAAACTTTTTGCAGGTCAAGGATACAATGCGATATTATTCGCCATCTGATGATAGGGATTAGAAGACGTGCAAAGGGATACCTTTTATTTATTTATAAAAAAAAATTGTATTGAATCACGATGATGGTTCTTGACATGTGGACTGATAGGTAAGTAAACCTTGAAATATTCAATAAATAAAGAATATTTGTTTTGAATGCATTAGAAGGAGCAAATCAATATAGTGATAATACTATATAATAAAGAATCTGAATGTAGAATTGAGTTGTATATACTCATATCTACTTTGATATATAATCGTAAAGGTTGCGATTCAGGGAATAGAAGGAAGAAAGAAAAATTTTAAATTATTCCGCATTTTTAGCTATTTTAACATTGAATAATATTTTAAAGCTAGAACAAGATAGTACTAACGCACAAGGTCGGGATTAAGAATAGTCTTGATTTTGGATTAAGTTGGTCCCGATTTTTGGGGGCGTTATACTTGGTATCAGAGCTATGGGTTATAAACCTTAGGTAAGTATACCTTGGGCTATAACCGTAAACAAGATAGATGAAAAGGAAGAAGAAGCTACGCATAAACTCGAATGAGGTTTAAATGATCTTCAAATGAATTTAGAAATTCATAAAGAATGCGTTAAGATAATACGCAAATATTCGAAGAAGAATATGGAAAAGCCAAAGGATCAGGGAACACCTGATTTGAATAATCATAAAATAATATGATTAAAGAAAGGAGTAAGAAGATCGTAAAAGCAAAACGATCATAAAATAGAAAAGAATCGTAATATAACACGATTATAAGATAAGATCACAACGTGATCTAATTGCGTCAAAGAATTGAATGATTGACAATTTTAGCTTAATGCTATAAATAGAAGGTACTATGAGATAGTGCAACTCAGAAAGAGTTATAGATGATGGAATACGGATTAAAGAAAATTCGTGTTGAGCAAAGAGCAAGATAATATTTGATAGGATTTGGTGGGATTTCAATTAAGGACTCATGTGATAGCTGAGTTGTACAAACCTTTGTATGAGCAAGGGTTTTGTGCTTGGTTTAACGACCACTTAGTCTATCACATTGATAATCATTGAAATGTTGGTATCGCGCTATCAATGTATGTATGATGAGAAGGTGATTCTTTCCTCATATCTATATTTGATGGTTAGAGAATAATAAGATTAGGTGCGAGTTCTTGAAACTCATGCTTATGGTAAGTTTGTGACTCATAATCATATGGTATGTTTTTGAGCCCCTAAGCATATGGAGAGTCCTTGATTTGTTCTTGGACTACGTATTGCTAGGACAAGTTCCTAAACTCATATTGTTGTGGCAAGTTCTTGAACTCATAACGTATGGTAAGTTTGATGAACTATACCGTGGTATAGTGTTATTTTAGGAATAAAAACTAATTATTTGTAGTGTATGGAGGAAGTTGAAGCTGATGGAGGAAGAAATAAATATTCTCAAATCTTCTAGCTATGCTAGATTTCGAAGTTTATTGAAATCGTGCTGATATTTGTGTCTTTGAAAAATATTGGGTCATGTTATTAAACCCATAAATTTTTGAAAGTTCTATTAGTTCCTAAGTCTATGCTACTTGCCTCAGCTAGACAAATTCGATTTGAAATTATCAAAATGTATTTTAAAATCGTCAACGCACCACTGAAAGCATGGTGTGGATATGACAAATGATGGAATCATTAACGCACGGTGACAAGGGTGTGGATGTGGACTTAGAGCCACTAACACATCGTTACCTGACGCGGTATGAAGAAGTCATAAAATGATTTTTCAATTTACCTGAGCTATTTTATGGAGTATGTCTATGCTAATTATTTTGGCTAGACAAGACTTGTTTTGCAAAACTTCAAAATGTATTTATGAGATTGTCACTTACCATTAAAGCCATGGTAAGGAGATGATAATTGATGGAGTCATCAATGCAGCTCAACCTAGTGTTGGATGTGATCTAAGGATCGTCAGCCCACTATGGTATGATGTAGTATGATAAAGTCATAAAAATGACGGCATCCTCAACGCACTGGTAAAACAGTGCGGTACTATGCGTCATAAAATGATTTTCAATGTTTTGATAAAGATAGAAGTGTCAAATGCCATTTGAATCGGCTAAACACAGATTCAGATATCGCTTATATTAAGCTTTTGAGCTATCCAACTAAACCATTTTGGTTTGGACTCCAGATTTTTAAAATCCCTTAATTGGGAAGGTTTTTCAGAGCACCAGATCGATGGTGGTATAGATGAACGTATATCGTTCAAATTGGCGCCTAACGGCGGCCACTCAGATAGTGTTGATCAACACAGAATATTCCTGAATTGGGAAATTCTGTTTGCGCGAAATAGCGGCATAGATAGCAGAGATCAACACAGGGCATAACACAGGCTGATCACCTATGTGCCCGTAAGACCAGACGGTTCACAGATGAATTTCTAATAGAACCTTTTCAAAAATATGAAAAAGAAAGTTTGTGGTCTTTATGACCCTTAACAAGATACAGAAAGTTTCCTTAAGCGATTGTTTTTGAAATTCTGAAGTTATTCATCTTGCTTCACAATTATAAATCAATTGTGGAGAATTTCAATTGTGGTAATTGAGATAGAAGGGGTGATGTTACCTAGAAAAGAAGTAGTCGTGAAAAGCGACAAGTTTAGAAATATTCTTGAGAATGAATGATGAATTCAAAATGATCTCTAAGAAAGAGAAAGATAGACATAGAATTCGATGAATCGAACAGTGGAAAGCTAGAGAATTGAATTTCGAGAACGAAATTTGTAGAAGAAGAGATGGATGTGATATCCAAGAAAGTTAATGAGCTTAGTAGAACATAAGTTTGAATGTAGTAATCCTGAGAAGAGGATGTTGATGGTTAAAGAAAAGTCTTACTCGGAGTGTATCGAGTTAAGGAAGGTTATGTGATAAAACTTTTAAAGAGTTGTGTAACACCTATATTAACAAGACGAGTTGAGATTATTCAATGGTATATAATGTTGAGAGAAGGTAGATGTGAACCGCGTAAGTGAGGTTCGTTAAGGTGATTTCGGGGACGAAATCCTTATAAGAGGGGAAGAATGTGATGACCCAGATTTTCAAAAAAATATTAAAATAAGAATTTAATAAATAAAATTCTTATTTGGTGTTATGATATGTGATATTATATTGCATAAGTCAATACGTGCTTTGCAATATGTGATTTTTGTGAATAACAAAAATCTATTATTATTATATATTTATTATTTCATGTAGATAAATTGTAGAATCCATTTATTAAGAAGAAATGAGATGAGTATAGTTTATGATGAAGGAAATTATTAAAATAATTTATAATATTAAATTATTTTAATATAGTAAATTGGTGGTATTAAATATATTTAATAACCTCCATTTTATTGGGTAAAATGTATACATGTTTTTTTTTATGTAGTGAGTATATTATTATATTCGCTATATATAGTTAAATAAATTGTGAGAAAACAATTTATAGAAAGAAAATAAAATAATTTAATATATTATTATACATTTGTTTTAGTTTGAAATAAATTGTGGGAATCAATTTATTTAAAGAAACGGATAACTTTAAAGATAAAAAACTTTTGTATCTGTTAATGAGCAAATTAAAATAATTTATAATATTAAATTATTTTAATAGGAGTATAATATAAATTTTGTGGTGAAGAAAGTAATTTATATATGGAGATTAAATTTAAATTATATTATGAAATAATATAATTTGATTATGAAGTATTGTAATGAATTCGCTATGAATTAAATTTCATGAGCAAGTTAACTAATTCACTTAATTAAATTAGTGAATTAGGATAATATTTAAATTATGGTTAAATATATTAAAGTAATATATTTAATGAATAGAAATAAATTGTTGAAGGCAATTTATGGAAAGAAGAAGATTATTAAATTTAATTATACAAAATTTGTTGTATATATTAAATAAGTAAATTCAAATAGTTAATTGAATATTAATTATTTTAATTGATCCGTTACGTTAAATAAAAAGAATTAAAATAATTTATGATATTAAATTATTTTAGTATAGAGAAATTATTTCATTAAATAAATTATTTTTATTTAATGTATAGGTTCCATTTTTATGAAAATGATTTATGGATATTTTGTCATGATATTTAAGTAAATCATGTATATTTAATACTTGGTGCGATAAGTACGGTGGTTATTAAATAAGGTAGGTATAATGAATACATTTGACGGACCAATATATAATACATATAAATATTGATGTCAAAATTAGTAAATTAAATTAATATTTAATATGAGGCGAAATGCATGGGTTAAATAAATTGTCTTGGAAACAATTTATAGAAGGAAATAAGAAATTTAATTTAGATGAGTTATTTAAATAATTAATGAAATAAATATTAATTATTTAAATTGATTCGTTACACAAAAAGTGTTAAATTAATTATGGATTAATTCAATAATTAATGGGATGATTTTTATACATAATCATAATTGTATAATTGTTTAAGTTTGATTAATTGAAAAACATGTTATTATAATACATGAATTAAGTATGGGAATAATGTATTATGTATAGGTGGACGGAATGCAGAAGCATATAATAAGTATGTGTTACATATATATAAATATACATGTTATAGAATATAAAAAAAAACTCAACATATGGCTGAGTCATTCTTTTTTAAGCATGCGGTGTTGATTAGTTTGGGCATTATAAAAACACTAAGTAACAATTGTACTAATGAAAAAAAAAGAAGCTGCTTGCAAACATAGATCATTTTCCCCTGCTCTCTATCTTATCCGTTCCAAAACATATTTTTTGCCCAATTCCTTCGTCTACCAAGCTAGCAATTCAAGTTATCAACTCTTGTGAGAAATCTCACCATCCAAGAAGCTATATAGTAGAAGTAAGCAATTTAGGCTGAAATTGAAGAAAGAGTTGATCGAGTTTTCATCTAGAAAAGAGGTGATCAAGTGTTAATGAAGATTTGTGCAAAACTTTCTTCATCCAGTTTTTTCAAATTACGCTGATGTGATGAATAAAAGCGTATGGGTTTTGCTAACCAATGAAATAAGGTGAAACAGGGAACATTCGACAAGCGTGTCATAATAAACGCAAACTGATCAGGCAAGTCTTTCAGCTCCTATGTGCTATTTAAACTGGATATTGATTGATTATAATCTGTACTGAAATGAGTATGTTAAATTACCTATGATGCGATAAAAAATGTGAAAGTCAATTTATGACTAAGTTAATTGAGTTATGGAACTCAATCTTTATATGATATGTGAAAAGCAGCATGTATGATATGCATAATAGAATGTTTATGGTGTATGAATTGAGCATGAAATTCTATGCTACGTGAAACATGAAAACTGTTGGATTTGCTGAGCTGTCGAGCTCAATCTTGCAAAAATAAACTTTTTGCAGGTCAAGGATACAATGCGATATTATTCGCCATCTGATGATAGGGATTAGAAGACGTGCAAAGGGATACCTTTTATTTATTTATAAAAAAAAATTGTATTGAATCACGATGATGGTTCTTGACATGTGGACTGATAGGTAAGTAAACCTTGAAATATTCAATAAATAAAGAATATTTGTTTTGAATGCATTAGAAGGAGTAAATCAATATAGTGATAATACTATATAATAAAGAATCTGAATGTAGAATTGAGTTGTATATACTCATATCTACTTTGATATATAATCGTAAAGGTTGCGATTCAGGGAATGGAAGGAAGAAAGAAAAATTTTAAATTATTCCGCATTTTTAGCTATTTTAACATTGAATAATATTTTAAAGCTAGAACAAGATAGTACTAACGCACAAGGTCGGGATTAAGAATAGTCTTGATTTTGGATTAAGTTGGTCCCGATTTTTGGGGGCGTTATACTTGGTATCAGAGCTATGGGTTATAAACCTTAGGTAAGTATACCTTGGGCTATAACCGTAAACAAGATAGATGAAAAGGAAGAAGAAGCTACGCATAAACTCGAATGAGGTTTAAATGATCTTCAAATGAATTTAGAAATTCATAAAGAATGCGTTAAGATAATACGCAAATATTCGAAGAAGAATATGGAAAAGCCAAAGGATCAGGGAACACCTGATTTGAATAATCATAAAATAATATGATTAAAGAAAGGAGTAAGAAGATCGTAAAAGCAAAACGATCATAAAATAGAAAAGAATCGTAATATAACACGATTATAAGATAAGATCACAACGTGATCTAATTGCGTCAAAGAATTGAATGATTGACAATTTTAGCTTAATGCTATAAATAGAAGGTACTATGAGATAGTGCAACTCAGAAAGAGTTATAGATGATGGAATACGGATTAAAGAAAATTCGTGTTGAGCAAAGAGCAAGATAATATTTGATAGGATTTGGTGGGATTTCAATTGAGGACTCATGTGATAGCTGAGTTGTACAAACCTTTGTATGAGCAAGGGTTTTGTGCTTGGCTTAACGACCACTTAGTCTATCACATTGATAATCATTGAAATGTTGGTATCACGCTATCAATGTATGCATGATGAGAAGGTGATTCTTTCCTTATATCTATATTTGATGGTTAGAGAATAATAAGATTAGGTGCGAGTTCTTGAAACTCATGCTTATGGTAAGTTTGTGACTCATAATCATATGGTATGTTTTTGAGCCCCTAAGCATATGGAGAGTCCTTGATTTGTTCTTGGACTACGTATTGCTAGGACAAGTTCCTAAACTCATATTGTTGTGGCAAGTTCCTAAACTCATAACGTATGGTAAGTTTGATGAACTATACCGTGGTATAGTGTTATTTTAGGAATAAAAGCTAATTATTTGTAGTGTATGGAGAAAGTTGAAGCTGATGAAGGAAGAAATAAATATTCTCAAATCTTCTAGCTATGCTAGATTTCGAAGTTTATTGAAATCGTGCTGATATTTTTGTCTTTGAAAAATATTGGGTCATGTTATTAAACCCATAAATTTTTGAAAGTTTATTAGTTCCTAAGTCTATGCTACTTGCCTCAGCTAGACAAATTCAATTTGAAATTATGAAAATGTATTTTAAAATCGTCAACGCACCACTGAAAGCATGGTGTGGATATGACAAATGATGGAATCATTAACGCACAGTGACAAGGGTGTGGATGTGGACTTAGAGCCACTAACACATCGTTACCTGACGCGGTATGAAGAAGTCATAAAATGATTTTTCAGTTTACCTGAGCTATTTTATGGAGTATGTCTATGCTAATTATTTTGGCTAGACAAGACTTGTTTTGAAAAACTTAAAATGTATTTATGAGATTGTCACTTACCATTAAAGCCATGGTAAGGAGATGATAATTGATGGAGTCATCAATGCAGCTCAACCTAGTGTTGGATGTGATCTAAGGATCGTCAGCCCACTATGGTATGATGTAGTATGATAAAGTCATAAATATGACGGCATCCTCAACGCACTGGTAAAACAGTGCGGTACTATGCGTCATAAAATGATTTTCAATGTTTTGATAAAGATAGAAGTGTCAAATGCCATTTGAATCGGCTAAACACAGATTCAGATATCGCTTATATTAAGCTTTTGAGCTATCCAACTAAACCATTTTGGTTTGGACTCCAGATTTTTAAAATCCCTTAATTGGGAAAGTTTTTCCAGATCGATGGTGGCATAGATGAACGTATATCGTTCAAATTGGCGCCTAACGGCGACCACTCAGATAGTGTTGATCAACACGGAATATTCCTGAATTGGGAAATTCTGTTTGCGCGAAATAGCGGCATAGATAGCAGAGATCAACACAGGGCATAACACAGGCTGATCACCTATGTGCCCATAAGACCAGACGGTTCAGAGATGAATTTCTGATAGAACCTTTTCAAAAATATGAAAAAGAAAGTTTGTGGTCTTTATGACCCTTAACAAGATACAGAAAGTTTCCTTAAGCGATTGTTTTTGAAATTCTGAAGTTATTCATCTTGCTTAACAATTATAAATCAATTGTGGAGAATTTCAATTGTGGTAATTGAGATAGAAGGGGTGATGTTCCCTAGAAAAGAAGTAGTCGTGAAAAGCGACAAGTTTAGAAATATTCTTGAGAATGAATGATGAATTCAAAATGATCTCTAAGAAAGAGAAAGATAGACATAGAATTCGATGAATCGAACAGTGGAAAGCTAGAGAATTGAATTTCGAGAACGAAATTTGTAGAAGAAGAGATGGATGTGATATCCAAGAAAGTTAATGAGCTTAGTAGAACATAAGTTTGAATGTAGTAATCCTGAGAAGAGGATGTTGATGGTTAAAGAAAGGTCTTACTCGGAGTGTATCGAGTTAAGGAAGGTTATGTGATAAAACCTGTAAAGAGTTGTGTAACACCTATATTAACACGACGAGTTGAGATTATTCAATGGTATAGAATGTTGAGAGAAGGTAGATGTGAACCGCGTAAGTGAGGTTCGTTAAGGTGATTTCGGGGACGAAATCCTTATAAGAGGGGAAGAATGTGATGACCCAGATTTTCAGAAAAATATTAAAATAAGAATTTAATAAATTAAATTCTTATTTGGTGTTATGATATGTGGTATTATATTGCATAAGTCAATACGTGCTTTGCAATATGTGATTTTTGTGAATAACAAAAATCTATTATTATTATATATTTATTATTTCATGTAGATAAATTGTAGAATCCATTTATTAAGAAGAAATGAGATGAGTATAGTTTATGATGAAGGAAATTATTAAAATAATTTATAATATTAAATTATTTTAATATAGTAAATTGGTGGTATTAAATATATTTAATAACCTCCATTTTATTGGGTAAAATGTATACATGTTTTTTTTTATGTAGTGAGTATATTATTATATTCGCTATATATAGTTAAATAAATTGTGAGAAAACAATTTATAGAGAGAAAATAAAATAATTTAATATATTATTATACATTTGTTTTAGTTTGAAATAAATTGTGGGAATCAATTTATTCGCTGTACTGAAATGAGTATGTTGAATTACCTATGATGCGATATAAATTGTGAAAGTCAATTTATGACTAAGTTAATTGAGTTATGGAACTCAATCTTTATATGATATGTGAAAAGCAGCATGTATGATATGCATAATAGAATATTTATGATGTATGAATTGAGCATGAAATTCTATGCTACGTGAAACATGAAAACTGTTGGATTTGCTGAGCTGTCGAGCTCAATCCTGCAAAAATAACTTTTTGCAGGTCAAGGATACAATGCGATATTATTCGCCATCTGATGATAGAGATTAGAAGACATGCAAAGGGATACCTTTTATTTATTTATAAAAAAAAATTGTATTGAATCACGATGATGGTTCTTGACATGTGGACTGATAGGTAAGTAAACCTTGAAATATTCAATAAATAAAGAATATTTGTTTTGAATGCATTAGAAGGAGCAAATCAATATAGTGATAATACTATATAATAAAGAATCCGAATGTAGAATTGAGTTGTATATACTCATATCTACTTTGATATATAATCGTAAAGGTTGCGATTCAGGGAATAGAAGGAAGAAAGAAAAATTTTAAATTATTCCGCATTTTTAGCTATTTTAACATTGAATAATATTTTAAAGCTAGAACAAGATAGTACTAACGCACAAGGTCGGGATTAAGAATAGTCTTGATTTTGGATTAAGTTGGTCCCGATTTTTGGGGGAGTTACAGGTATTGTTCTCCGGTGATAGATACCAGGACTGCCCCGGCTCCTGCCCCTTCGGCAATCATGGCACCATCAAAACACAACTTCCAGAACTGCCCTTCGTCATTGCATCTTGTGTGTAAGATCCAGAATACGTCTTCGCCCGGCAAAAGAGTTTCTAAAGGCTCCATCCCCCCTACTGGCATTTCTGATAGCTGATCTGCAATTCCCTGCCCTTTCATGGCTTTTTGAGTTACTTACACGATGTCGAACTGCTGTAAAATTAACTGCCACCTTGACAATCGGCAGTTCAGCATGGGCCTTTCAAAGATATACTTCAGGGGATCCATTCTCGATATCAGGTACGTAGTGTGCCCATGGAGATAATGCTGTAATCTTATTGCAGCCCACGCCAAAGCACAACAGGTCCTTTCGATGGGGGTGTAATTCTGTTCACATCGGCTAAATCTCTTGCTGAGGTAATAGATGGCCTGCTCTTTGCCTGATTCATTCTTCTTTCCCAGCATACATCCCATTGCAATAGCATTGACCGATATATACATGAACAGAGGGATCCCATCCTTCGGGGGTACCAGCACCAGTGCTTCTGTCAGCAGCTTCTTAATGGTCTGAAAGGCTTCTTGGCATTGCTCATTCCACTCTTGGGAGGCATCTTTCCTTAACAGTTTAAAAATTGGCTCGCATGTAGTTGTCAAGTGGGATATAAAGCGGCTGATGAAGTTTATTCTTCCAAGAAATCCTCTTATCTCCTTCTCTGTGCGAGGTGCTGGTATATCTACAATGGCCTTAATCTTTGCTGGATCCAACTCAATGCCCCGATTACTAACCAGGAATCCCAAGAGCTTGCCCGACTGCACTCCGAAAGCACACTTCGCCGGATTGAGCTTCAAATTATATTTTTTGAGCCGATCGAACAGCTTTTTGAGATGGGTTACATGATCATATTCCACCCTCGATTTCACGATAATGTCATCCACGTAGACCTCTATCTCCTTATGCATCATGTCATGGAACAGGGCCATCATGGCTCTCTGATAAGTAGCCCCCGTATTTGTGAGACCGAAGGCCAATCGTCTGTAACAAAAGGTGCCCCAAGGGGTGATGAAAGCGGTCTTTTTTCGGTCTTCCTCCGCCACCATTATCTGATGATACCCCGCAAAGCAATCAACAAAAGAGTACATCTCGTACTAGGCTGTGTTATCCACCAGAATGTGTATGAAAGGCACTAGGAAATTGTCCTTGAGACTGGCCTTGTTCAGATCTCTATAATCGACACACACTCTCACCTTCCCTCCAGGCTTAGCCACTGGGACTATATTGGACAGCCATTCTGGGTAAGTGGATACCATAATGATTCCAGCCTTGAACTGTTTGACGATTTCTTCCTTTACCTTCAAGCTCCATTCTGGTTTTAACTTTCTTAGTTTCTGCTTGACAGGCTTGAAACCCTCCTTGATGGGCAACCGGTGTACCACAATATCGGTGGACAATCCGATCATGTCCTCATGAGACCAGGCAAAAACATCCTCATACTGGCTTAGCAACTTAGTTATTTCTTTTTTCTGGCTAGGGGTCAGGTCTGTCCCTATCTTAAGCTCTTTGGGTTTGTCAAGGGTTCCGATATTTATGGTGATGGTTTGGTCTAAGTTGGGTTTGGGTTTGTCTTCGACCCATCCTTTGATCTCGTCAGGCGTGTCGCCATTATCTGTCTCATCCTGCTCAATGCCCATTAAATCGAAATCCAGCTCAATATCAAAATCATAGTCATCTTTCAAATTTGATATATCATTTGTTAGGCAAGAATTACTCAAATTGGTACACCCTCGTTTGGATATTACTGGCTCCATTGTCCAGTTGTCGGTGGTTAGATCAGACGAAATGCACTGGATGAAAGGTGGCTTCATATCGGAAACTTCCCCGATGACTACGGCCACATTGCTTGAGTCCCTCTTCATACCTTCTTCAGGAATAATTAGCCCTGCCCAATCGATGACAGGCACACTTTGTTGGGCTCCCGGTGGCGTGGCAACATCCTTCCCCTCTCCATTGCTCGTTAACTGTCCGGGGATATAGCACCTGGTTTCAAACTTTTGCGTGACCTCCTGAAGGAAACTTTCCCTCTTGGTCGACTCATCAGTTGTGGGGGTCAATTCTTCACCCCCTGTCCCAATCACAGGCTTGCTAGTCCCTTGTTCATTGTTGACCTTGGTCATCGGACTTCCGGCCAGTCGAGTCGGGGCCGCGCCTTGACGGTGTCTCCGTGCTACGCCTTCATGATATCCCAACCCTGCTTTACCTATCTGATGGGGTAGTTGAATGGGCTCGGTGATTCCTTGACTGCTCTTTCCTAACCCTTGTCCAGGTTGAAATTTCATTTTCATCATTTCTTTTGCAACAAAGGTAAGTTCTGGAGAGACCTTAGGTTTCACGGCTAGAGCCCCCACGCATCTGTAGTGGGGAGTGCTGATTTCCAGCGCCTAAAAACTGGCAGGTGCCGCCGACTCGTCCACATTAATCACCGGCAGGCCATTCCTGGAAGGAGAAGGGTCATCACACTCTGCCGAGATCGTCACCAGATTCCCGTCGATGATAAGTTTGATTTGCTGGTGTAGCGTGGAAGGAACTGCCCCGGCCATGTGTATCCACGGCCTCCCCAACAACAGGTTATAACTTGGCGCAATATCTAGGACTTGGAAAGAGATGTCAAAAGTACAAGGTCCTATTTCCACAGGAAATTCTATCTCCCCAATTGTATCCCTCCGGGATCCGTCGAAGGCTCGTACCACTACATGACTGGCCCGTAGGCGCATAGGATTGATGTTCTTCTTCTTCAATGTACTGAGTGGACAGATATTCAACGCCGATCCCCCATCAATCAGCACCCCATTCATAATATAACCTGAGGAGATCACCGCAATATGCAGCGGTTTTCGATGCCCCCTCCCCTCTTTAGGGATATCATCATCGGTGAACGATATTACATTACTTTCCAATAGATGGTCCACCAGATGGCCGAAACCTTCTTTGCTAATCTCCTTGGGAATGTATGCCTCCTCCGGGACTTTGGCCAGAATTTTGCAGTGATCACTGGATGATAACACCAAATCCATGATCGACGTCAGGGTCGACTCCTCACTCAATATCTGGATCCCCTTTGCTTCTGGATGATCCATCTTTCTTAAGAATTCCATGGCTTTCTCCTCGGATATCTTTTCATTCTTCTTCGTTTTGCCCTTAAGGACTCGTCCTGGAAGATATAAAGGATTTCCCTTTGATGTTACAGAAGCACAACTGGCCACTTCCTCTGACACTCCCCCGTAATTCTATGGTACCATGTTCAGACTGTTGACAGGGATTTGCGGTCTTGCTGTAAGGGTGAGGAGTTTCGGAGCTGTTAACTTGACAGGCCCTTCTATGATATTTCTGCTTACACCTGCTAACCTAATTGGCGCTCCCCGTGTACTCTCGTGATCACTTATCATGCTGATCATCTCACCAATTTTCTTTACATAATTCAGCCTTGACGGCCCCTCGGCTTCACTGGCTTCTGCCACATTGACCCCTTCTCCATCATGCCTAGGCAGGGGATTGACTTTAACATTTGGGGAGTCTGGATGTTTCGCCACGATTTCCCCACTATCAATCAAGTTCTGAATTTTGTGCTTCAGCGTCCAACATTCCTGCGTATCATGACCAGGGGAACCTGAGTGGTATGCACATTGCTTGCTTGGGTCAAATCTTCTTCCTTTCGGGTCACTTGGGGGTGCCAAATCGACTATTTTCCTCTGGGCTATCAATATTGCCAAAATCCGCCCAAGAGGATCCCCGAGCGGGGTGAATACTCGATTTTTCGTGGTGTCGAATCTTCTTCGCCCGTCCGTCCTCTGATCAGTGTAGTTAGGCTGTCGGGATGGCCCCACTCTCTGTATCTGTACTGGAGGATTGTTCTCCGCCTTTCTAGATGATCCCTGTAGGATGAGGGAAACATCTTCCTCCTTTTTCTTTTGGATCCTACGGGAAGTGCTCTCATAGTTTCCACTCTGGATTTGTTCCGCAGCTGTTTCCAAAGCCGTGAAATCCCGAATCTTGCCAGACTTCAACCCCATGTCCACCATTTCTCCGTGTTTTATCATCTCGGCAAAAGGTCTTCCAATCCCCGATATCATTCGCTCATAATAAGGCGCTTCCTGAATATCCACAAAGGTCATTACCATTTCTGCCTCGCCCATTGGGGGATTTACTTGTGCAGCCATACCCCTCCACCGCAGTGCATAGTCCCTAAAAGATTCTTTTAATTGCTTCTTGACCTTTGTCATCTGATATCTGTCAGGGGTCATCTGTGCTTGGAAGCTGTATTGTGTTAAGAAAGCATGGGCCAACTCCTCCCAGTTGTGGATCCGAGCATTGTCAAGGCGGGCATACCAAGTTCTCGCTTCCCCCGTTAGGCTCTTTTGGAACAACTGCATCCTCAGTCCTTCGTCCTCTGCATAAGACCCAAGTTCCCCAATGTATATCTTCAGGTGTGTATAAGGGTCTCCCTTCCCATTATATTTCTCAAATTCGGGGATCTTGAACTTCTCCGGATATCTGGTACCTGGAAAGACACACAGATCTGAATAATTTACCCTGCCTAGGGAACCTATGCCTTTCAGAGATTGGATAGTGGCGTGCTGTCGCAAGCACCCAAAAATAAAACCTTACTGCAAAAGATATTAATGTAGTAGTGCAAGTAAGAGTCGATCCCACAGAGAATGATTAGTCTAAATTTATACTTTGTGAACCAAAGGGGGGGTTGGAATTTTATTTAACTAATTAACTAAAACAGAATTAAAGTAATAAGAATAAAATAAAGACTTTAGTTCTTCCGTTCAATATTACCTTATCATAACAATATTTATCCTTCAATAAAATTAATAGCCCTAGGTAACAACAAGCTCTGCTACCCGAAACTCCCCTTAATTATCACTCAATGAAACAAGCTCTTCACAAGATTCTAACCATTATACAACCTAGAACAAGCTCTCTAGATTTAGTATAACAGCAGCATTAAGATTTAGGGAATTAGACTATTCCAAGCAACAATCACACAAGCTCGGATTATTTAACTTGTCTTCCAATAATCATAGCAATACTTAAAAGCTTGACCACAATCATGTATCACTAATTGCTACTTGTGATTAGGAACAATATCAATTACACGTAATACTGTCCCTTAATCTAGCAGATGATATTAATCAAATTAACTTAACTGATCACATTAAATCAATCAAAATAAATATCATTCAACAGTTAAAACAGATTATCGAGAATGAACTTCATATAGGAAGGAACAAATAATGTATAAAAAGTTCAACATCCCATTGGAACTAAATAAAAGAAAAGAGAAGAGTTCATAGCAAATATGTAAATATAATTTACAAGATATTCAACAATAATAGAATATAAAAAATAAAGGAAGAGTTTAGAGAAGAAAAACTATGCTTTGACATCCGACTGTCACTTCGGATCACAATCTTCAATCTCCAAACATTCGCCTTCGATTCTTCGCTTCCATAAATGTTGATCTCTTGCTTGCTCTTGAACTATAAAAATGGAGAGGAGAGTAGCCTCCCTCTGGAGGTCTACTTCCTCTCCCTACTCCTATACTAATAAACTAATGTTGAAAATGGATACAAGGAATTGGTGTATGAATTGGAGGTGAATTGGTGTGTGAATTAGCCAAGAAACAAGCCTAACTTCACTTGGTATTTATAGGAACTCATGGTGTGCTAACCTATCATTATAAGTCAAGATCAAACACTCAATCTACTCATGTGCATCAGCCAACCAAGGAAGAATCCACCCAAAAACGTGCACATGTGATGTGCTAAAAGTCCAAATATTGCAACTAAACTTATCAGCACATTGTAAGCCAATTTTAAATTTGTAAACCACCGAATTGGACCTTGGATAAAGAATAAAAGTTGTAGCCCTGGAGTTTCTAATGAATTTGGGCTTTTGAATCACCTGATTTGGAGTTGGGAAGCTCAAGTTATGGTCCAAATACTCCAGCTGGTCCGAACAGGAATTTAGTCTAGGCGGGATTCGGATTAGCTATCTAAAAATCAATATTTGGAGGCCCAAATGAACTCGAAATTTTTCCCACCATACCTTTTCAGAAAGCTTGAGAAGTCCACTACAATCTTTAAGAAGAACACATTTTCATTTGGAAACTCTAACAAAATTCAAATCTCAACCGAAGCCCCAAAGGTCAATCTGTCCAAAAGCTCAATTTTCTGAAATTTCCAGCTTTGACGTATGTTGGTAAAATGGTCATAACTCTCTCATCCGAACTTCAATTTAGGCGTTTCAAGATGATTCGGAAAGCGAAGAAATAGATCTACAACTTTCCTTCTTTGAGTGTTGAGAGATAAAGGCTGGACCAAGGACGAAATTCGGCCTCAATGGGCTGCTATGTCAATGATAAATTATGGACATTGATCCTAATACCCTTTTATTCTTTTTTCCTGCAAAACAAAGTAAAAATACATAAAAATGATACAAAGACATATTCCATAACAATAAGATAAAAACACATAAAAAAGAATATAAATTACTCAAAAACTCACAAATCATCAAGCTAAAAATACTCAATTTATAGGTATAAAATTGACTCATCAAATACCCCCAAACTTGAATCTTTGTTTGTCCTCAAGCAAAACAAATACAAAAATAAGACTTAAGACTCTTCTAATAAAACCTAACTTGAGCAATGAGACATAAAGTTTGGAAAATGACCTCAAAGATGTCAACACATGATAACTTTAGAAAAACTTCAAAATATCGTAACGTCTAGGATTTTAACTTACTTGTTAGTCATACCTCACTTTAGATCCTTTCCTTGTGTGTGTGTGTGTCCATTTGCACTAAACCAAGTACAACTCGGATGAACTTATCTAACCACATTACCTTATGAAGGAAACTAAACTCCAACAACTACATGCTTAACACATCACTCACCGCTAATGTAGATAAATCAAAAATTAAGATCAAAAGACTCTAGGTAAGTGCATTTTATGCTCCATCTTATCATAAGTCATCTTTTATGGGCAAGTGCGTTTTACGCTCCATCTTATCCCATTGCAAGATTTTCGATTAATTGTTTCTTCTTCTTCTTTTTTTTTTCTTTTTTTTTCTTTTTCATATAGGTGAGTGCGTTTTACGCTCTATCTCCCCTAAGTACGTGTTTATGAGTGAGTGCGTTTTACGCTCCATCTCAACTCACCACATGACCAACAAATCAACTTGGTTACATTGCTTCGAGTGATGTTTAAACGAGTTCTAGAGCTTATTGATATCTCCCACAAGCATTCGGTCATATATAAGTCTTCTCTAAGTGTATCACTAGTTCATTACAAATGGATAAGTGCTCAAATGAGGTAGGGATCACAAACAATGTAATAACCAACAAAAAAATTAACCACACAGACTAAGCAATATTTGTCCATTTTTCATGAGTTACAATTTATTCAATCAAGTTTTTTTTTTGTTTTTTTTTATTTATCATTGGTTATAGTTCTAAATCAAGTCAATGCTCAAGGAACACATTTTAAAAATAACGACCCTTAAAAAATCATATTTTTTTTTATAAAAACACACAAATACTAAATACCATAAAAACACAAATATTAAATACTACCCCCAAACTTAAAACTGACATTATCCTCAATGTAAGCAATAAACGAATCAAATGTAAAGGACTTCCCTAAAATTATGTCAATTATCGTGGGGTGTTGGAACTGTAGAATGACCTAACACGAAAGATAAAACAAAAATAAAATCAAGTGAAATAAAATTAGATGAAAGGGATGTGAAATTTGAGTTGCCTCCCAAGTAGCGCTTGGTTTATAGTCGTCAGCCCGACTTCTTTATTTCTTATTTGAGACTTTGAGATCACCATGGACAAGTCAAGAGTCCCTGCAAAATTAAAAAGAAATACGAGTTTAAATTAAGATAGAAAATTGCTAAAATGAAATAAGGTTCACAAAAACACAAAATAAAACTAAAATCATTCCCCGGCAACGGCGCCAAAATTTGGCGTGCTGTCGCAAGCACCCAAAAATAAAACCTTACTGTAAAAGATATTAATGTAGTAGTGCAAGTAAGAGTCGATCCCACAGAGAATGATTAGTCTAAATTTATACTTTGTGAACCAAAGGGGGGGTTGGAATTTTATTTAACTAATTAACTAAAACAGAATTAAAGTAATAAGAATAAAATAAAGACTTTAGTTCTTCCGTTCAATATTACCTTATCATAACAATATTTATCCTTCAATAAAATTAATAGCCCTAGGTAACAACAAGCTCTGCTACCCGAAACTCCCCTTAATTATCACTCAATGAAACAAGCTCTTCACAAGATTCTAACCATTATACAACCTAGAACAAGCTCTCTAGATTTAGTATAACAGCAGCATTAAGATTTAGGGAATTAGACTATTCCAAGCAACAATCACACAAGCTCGGATTATTTAACTTGTCTTCCAATAATCATAGCAATACTTAAAAGCTTGACCACAATCATGTATCACTAATTGCTACTTGTGATTAGGAACAATATCAATTACACGTAATACTGTCCCTTAATCTAGCAGATGATATTAATCAAATTAACTTAACTGATCACATTAAATCAATCAAAATAAATATCATTCAACAGTTAAAACAGATTATCGAGAATGAACTTCATATAGGAAGGAACAAATAATGTATAAAAAGTTCAACATCCCATTGGAACTAAATAAAAGAAAAGAGAAGAGTTCATAGCAAATATGTAAATATAATTTACAAGATATTCAACAATAATAGAATATAAAAAATAAAGGAAGAGTTTAGAGAAGAAAAACTATGCTTTGACATCCGACTGTCACTTCGGATCACAATCTTCAATCTCCAAACATTCGCCTTCGATTCTTCGCTTCCATAAATGTTGATCTCTTGCTTGCTCTTGAACTATAAAAATGGAGAGGAGAGTAGCCTCCCCTTGGAGGTCTACTTCCTCTCCCTACTCCTATACTAACAAACTAATGTAGAGAATGGATACAAGGAATTGGTGTATGAATTGGAGGTGAATTGGTGTGTGAATTAGCAAAATACAAGCCTAGCTTCACTTGGTATTTATAGGAACTCATGGTGTGCTAACCTATCATTATAAGTCAAGATCAAACACCCAATCAAGACATGTTCATCAGCCAACCAAGGAAGAATCCACCAAAAAACGTGCACATGTGATGTGCTAAAAGTCCAAATATTGCAACTAAACTGATCAGCACCTTGTAAGCCAATTTTGAATTTGTAAACCACCGAATTGGACCTTGGATAAAGAATAAAAGTTGTAGCCCTGGAGTTTCTAATGAATTTGGGCTTTTGAATCACCTGATTTGGAGTTGGGAAGCTCAAGTTATGGTCCAAATACTCCAGCTGGTCCGAACAGGAATTTAGTCTAGGCGGGATTCGGATTAGCTATCTAAAAATCAATATTTGGAGGCCCAAATGAACTCGAAATTTTTCCCACCATACCTTTTCAGAAAGCTTGAGAAGTCCACTACAATCTTTAAGAAGAACACATTTTCATTTGGAAACTCTAACAAAATTCAAATCTCAACCGAAGCCCCAAAGGTCAATCTGTCCAAAAGCTCAATTTTCTGAAATTTCCAGCTTTGACGTATGTTGGTAAAATGGTCATAACTCTCTCATCCGAACTTCAATTTAGGCGTTTCAAGATGATTCGGAAAGCGAAGAAATAGATCTACAACTTTCCTTCTTTGAGTGTTGAGAGATAAAGGCTGGACCAAGGACGAAATTCGGCCTCAATGGGCTGCTATGTCAATGATAAATTATGGACATTGATCCTAATACCCTTTTATTCTTTTTTCCTGCAAAACAAAATAAAAATACATAAAAATGATACAAAGACATATTCCATAACAATAAGATAAAAACACATAAAAAAGAATATAAATTACTCAAAAACTCACAAATCATCAAGCTAAAAATACTCAATTTATAGGTATAAAATTGACTCATCAGATAGTTTCCTCCATCTGCTTCATTTTCTTTTGAAGATCATCAGTGTCTCCCTCCTCTGGAATAGTGATTACTGTCCTGTTAGGTATAGGAATGGCTTTGGGGATGATTGGCTCGCCCTTAGGTTGGGGTGGATAATCCTTAGGCGGATCCTTGCTTGGCGGATCCTGTTTAGGTAGCAATTGCTCCCTCAGCATCGTGGCCATTTCCAACATCTACTTTTTAAAATCATCGAATTCTTCCCGAGATATGGAACCAGGATTAGGAGGTGGAATATCAGTCATTTCAGATGTAGAAACCTGGGCCCTCCTAGATTGCAAACGCGTTTGAGGAGCAATCCTACAGGGGAAAACGGTTTGAAGTTTAGTCTTGGGAAATGAAAGATGTGGATGCATGCTAAAGCTGTAACTTTTGTGTTTTTGGGTTTTTTAATCTTTCCCTACAAAACAAAATGTTAGCAGTCCCTCATTGTAATAACAAATGTTAGACATGACTTATTATGCATTCCCAGCTATTCCCTGCAAAACATAGAGGTTAGTACCTTTTTTGACAAACAAGGGAGGTATATGAATATGTTGCAATGGGATTATGACATTTATACGCATAAACGTAAAAGGGCATGAAGAGGCTTTCCCTGCGTTGGGTTAATCTGAGGCTGACCTAACCTAAGGTTACTCTCGCGGCTTTTTGGCATGAAGGTCCCCAAATCTTCGCAATCTACTCGTCTGAATCCTTTCGATTGGAGCGGATTTGGGTGGTGCGTTTCCTGAGCCATCTCCGGGGAGCAGCCCCTTCGAGTCCAGTAATAAGCAACCGACGGGTTCGCCTCAGGAGGAGGTACACTCTCAACATACATTCACATTCATCGTCCTCACTGTATGCAAATGATTACTTAAAGTAAAGCAATTCCATTCAATCATTCATTCATTGGAAAAAAACACACATTCACATAACAAGTAAAACAAGTCAAAGTATCGCACGTACATACACACTCATAAATTTTAAAAGGATAGGACAACATCAATATTTGAACCCGGCTTAAGCCTTCTAATATCCCCAGCAGAGTCGCCAGCTGTCGACGCCGGGAGGAATCGCTTCCGTGGCGATTTTAGCCCTTTCTAATTTTAGCCTTTTATTAGATGATTTTTTGGAAAAGGTCGGCACGAATGTCGACGGGTTTTTGAAAGATCATTTTTTATGATGAGCCAATTGACCAGAGTCGCCAGTTGGTATATTTGAAATGGATGTACCAACTCATCCGAATTTTCGTTTTCGTAAATCGCTGGCTCATATGTGACTCCGAATTAATTGGTCTGCAAACCGAGATTCATAGAATTCGGGGGCTTGTTTAAGCGAGGGGAAGGTGTTAGGCACCCCCCGACTTCCGTGAAACACGGTTACCGCAATCTTGATGCTTTTCCTATCCTCTAATTCTTAAAATGTGTGTGTGCGTGCGTGCGTGCCTATGTGCATGTTGTGGTGAGTTTTTGCATGAAAGAATCATTTAGTGTTTTATAAGAAATCGTGTCTTATCTTGAAAAGGCCTTAGAATGTCTTTTGACCTATACGAGAAAGCTTATTTCTTTATGAAAAAGGTTCGATTTTAATTGTCAAAAGTTGTGAGATTTTCATTAGGCGTCGTTTTGGCAAAACAAGAGTTTTTTAAACCTTCGTCAAAATAGGAATTAAGACCTATACGTTGCTCTCGTGCAAGTGATGGGCAATTTATAGGATCCCTTTGACCCTATGCACAAAGGTTTAATAAAACGTTTATTTATTCTTATAAAACCATTTTTCGTGACATTCGGAAAGGACTTCTCTTAGCCTTCTCGTTTAAATAGGAATCGACATTCATTAGCACTTTCAATTTTAAGCCTCATGATGCTAATAACCTAATTTGATTGATTTTTATGGAAATCTTCACTGTTTAACTTTGAAATCAACTTTTTGTGTCACAAATCAAACCAAGCATTACAATGCGTAGGGGCTATTCATGGGCATGTAAGCCATCCAAATAACCCCAACGCCCACAATCACATATTTCATTATTACGGGGCCTTAAACCCGATTTTCGACTTAATATCGTTTTAAGGCCCGAGAATTACATATTTACAATGAAGGGATGTCGACCCTACTATATACATCAAGACCGTCCATCATCGGATTTGGACCACGGGGTCGCCTTCCTAGGCTCACATCCAAGATTGCTACACACCCACAATATCCTAAAATGGCAATCTCAACAATCTATGCATGATACATCATTACAACGAGCTAAAAAATTTACCAAATGGGTATCATCGGGCCATTAGGAAGAATTTCGTTCCGTTGGAACCCTCACTAATAGTCCTTAATCCATGTATCCACAACAATGTACAAGAACAACTACATTTAACATAACCCAAATGACAAAAAGCTTAACGAAATGATATAACAAAAATGCTAAAAACAGAATTTTTCACCTTGCAAATGACACCACGATGCGTATAAAATTTGTATATTGAATAAGGTAGGAATTGTAGGTGGTACAATCTAATCAAAAGAGTTCAATTCCTCTCTTTTTTCTCTTTTCTCTCCTTTCCCGAGCTATTTTTGCTGCTGTTTTCCCCTTCTTTTCCTTGCAAAACTGCTACCCCCTCTGCTGGAGGAAGAACTGCACTGATCAAGCCATCCAGAGGCAGCCGCAGATCAATCTGCGGCCGGCCGCAGATTGATCTGCGGCTGGCCTCGAGTCCTCCCCTATCGTACTCGAGTCCCGTGTCGTCTCGAGTTCCGTCCTTGGTCGCGGATTGATCTGCGGCTGGCTGGTCTGATTTTCTCGATTTTCTCACCGCACCTCGATTCTCGTGTCGTACCGTTGGTTTTCGATGAAAGGCTTGTATTTTGCAGTCCGGGAAGCGCTGGGAAGCGTGCCATGTCATCCAGGTAAGCGTAGCGACCATTAGTCGACTCCCGATATCCACTCGCCGACGTGTCGGCTTTGAACTCGTCTCGTTGTGGCGGCTTTGAGTGTTCGTACTTATGCCCGCCTTTCGTTCTCGTATGCTGGGTTAATTGACGATTTTGCCCTCCTGTCAAGGTTAGTATACGACGTGCAAAATTTGGGTGTCTACAGCCAATTTAAAATATTTTTAAATTCAAATTGACATGAATTTAATTAATTTATGTTAATATAATTATGAATATCATAAACTACCTAAAAAGTAATACTATTTTTAAGATTTATTATTTTAAAATTTTAAATAAATCATGTCAATTTTAAATTTAAAAATATTTAAAATAGTCTTTCACAATGTCAATATAGGTCATATAATTTGCAATAGAGGGAGTATCTGTTTTTAATTTTAATTTTTTTTTATCAAAGAAACAAACTGGTTTAATTGGCCTGCTAATTAAGCAATTTTTTTAGGGACATTTACATTTAGTAATACAGTTTTAGAAATAATTACAATAATAGTGCATAGATAAAATAATTATAAAAATAATACACTTTTCCATATGTATTTACAATATTAGTGCAATTAGGATTCCTTAATTTAGGGGATAATATCACTTTCTCTCTCCTCCATTCTATCCCTTTAATTTAGTTTTCATATCAGTTTTTAAAAAAAAATAAAATACCAATTCTTTCTCTCCCCTCCCTCCCTCCCACCACCCCACCACCTCTCCCCGCCCCTCCGCCTCCCTCCGCCCCAGCCCCCTCCCTCCCTCCGCCTCCCTCCCTTCCGCCGCAAGGTAACCAAACCTTCATAGCAAGGTAACCGAACCTTCATAGCAAGGTAACCAAGCATTCATAGCAAGGTGACCAAACATTCATACTAAGGTAATTAAACCTTTATACCAAGGTAACCAATATTATGAATGGTTACCAACTCAACATTATACAGTAATCAAAATTAATCTAATTAGTAACCATAATTTTTTCATATTGCAGTTGGTAACCAAACATTCATAGCAAGGTAACCAAACATTCATACCAAGGTAACCAATATTATGAATGGTTACCAACTCAACATTATACAGTAACCAAAATTAATCTAATTAGTAACCATAAATCTGAAACACACCTAAATCCATTTCAACTCATTAATTTAAACCTAAGTAACCAAATACTTATACGACAGTAACAAACACACTAAGTGTCGCAGTGGTTGGGGTGGTGGCTTCGGAGGAGGTGGGCCGGTAGCGGGTTCGGAGGTGGCGGCGGTGGCTTTGGAGAAGGTGACGGTGGCAACTTTAGAGGAGGTTTCGGAGGAGGTGCAGAAGCGGTTTTGGAGGAGGTGGTGGAGGAGGCGGAGATGGAAGACGCTCTAAGAAGAAGAAGAAGAAGATCGGCATGGTGGAAAGCGGCGGCAGAAGGCGGAGGAAGAAGGAGGTTGAGTAAAATGATTTTTTGCTGTAATATTCCATGGCGAAAAGAGAAAGAGAGGGAGGAGAATTGGTAACTGCAGCATATGGCAGTAATTTCTCCTTGATTTTAGGTTTCCTTATTTATTTGAAATTGAATGATCTGATTTGTTTATTGTGTTGCACTCTTTTTGAAATTATTTTGTGGATGCACTTATCTTGTAATTATTTTCTAAATGTTGTATAGTATTGTAAAGAACCCTTTTTTTTATTTGGTTCTCACGTCCCGGTTTCCAACAAACCATTAGGCCGTATAGTTTAAGGCCATTTTATAAAATCTGATGTATCCTTGAGGCCCAACTAGAGAGTTAGGCATGGGAACCAACCCAATCCATCTCCTGCTCCTAGTAAATATAGTTGGATCCAGAAAAGAATCCATGCCTTCATTGTATTTGGACCGTTTATACTCGATCTCTGTATCAAATTTTAGGAACAATTATATTTCCTAGTACCATTTAATAAAATACTAGTACATATGCAATATTTAATTTATAAAATAGTGCATTCTTATCCCTTTTATTTAGTTAACTGATTTAAGGAGTCATTGATATGACCCATGTTTATAGGGCTCATGTTTATAGGTGGTTGCATATTTTGAATTTGGTAACCGTTCTGCGTGTCGATAACTTTTTGTTTGAAGCTTCTTTAGTTGGAAACCCTTATTTTGGTATTTGGAAACTTGGAAATCAATTTTTGCTTCTTATTTTTTTGATTTTTGCCGGCGTTATTTCGTTCTTTTTCGGCGTATTCCTCTCCCTCTTTTAGGCTCTCACCCTCCTTCCTCATCTTCTTAACCTTCATTTTTAACGGTGTTGCTTCTCTTTCCCAACACATCTGGCAAGCAACAAGTTAATCTCTTCCTCTCTAAGTTTAGCCGCTGCAATTGAGACAGAATTAAAAAACAATACTTATCCATTCAGTAAGTCTAAAGCAATCCTCATATAAATTTATTGCTTTTTGTGTGCCTCAGTTAAGTTAGAAATTTCAATTTTGATGTTCAATTTACAGTATTTTTCTTGGGATATCAGATACCAGATATATATATATATATATATATATGAAGTATATTTTCAGTGATTTCTTAGTTTCCAAATTTTAGTCTTTACTTCCATATTTTCGTCTCTCATTTAATTTGGCATGAACAAAACACCATCTGGCAAGGTAACTATAGTTTCTGTAAAAAAGGATGACCTCCATTACAATGTACTATTAGAAATGTAAATTATGGTATTGTACATATTACGTGTTCGATAAAATGACAATAAGAAGAGAAACATGTAAACCTCCATTACATACATTCATTTGTTTTGTTTACTAGTGGTTAAAGAAATGAATTTAGATGAAAAGTAATGAATCTGATGTCACTAAATGATGTCTAAGCCCTCGTGCCAGTTTGGCTTGTTAGTGTTGTTGTTGCTGAACACTTGTTGTTGCCACTAGTGCTTGATTAGTTGTGATTTCAGATTTATGTGGTGATGTTGTTGTAGTACTGTCAATAACTAGTAACTGTTTTTTCTCCTTGAATCCCATATTAATTCACCATGAAGAAATTGACTGTAAATCAATTGGAAAAGCTTGAGTTGTTTTGTCTTGGGAAATTTATAAATGTTAGTGATTTAAATTATGTATTTGATTTGTTTCTTTATTTGATAGTTATATGATTTTTTTTTTAAAATGAGAAAAAATTGTGTACTTGCTAATTTTCGATCCTCACAAAGGAAAAGAAAAGCATTTCTTTGTTTTATTGTCTGAACATTGTTGTCTTTAAAACTTTGTTAGGTTAAAACAATTTATAGGCCTTGAGTTTTCTTACTGGTTAACATACCTTTATTTTTTCTATTAAGAATGATAGTTTTTATGTGTTTACTTTTTTTGAATCTTTTGTCCTAATAAATTGCTTGTTTGTGTAAATAGAAAGTAAATCTATTGAAACAATGTATTAGTTTGATATGAGATTAAAAGTTTTTAACTTGTTTTCATGTTGTTGTGGTTTTGTATAGAATGGTTAATACGCGGAAGAATGTTGGGGGATTGTTGTTAAGAAAAATGATGGGAGGAGGAAAAGAAGTAGGGACGATGATTCTAGTAGGGATGGGAAGAAATCTGTGGAAGGTTGTGTGGTCAAGTCCCCCAACCAGGGGAAGAAGGGAGTTTTTAAATCCTCTTTGAAGGATAAAAAAATGGGAAAATAAGTTTTAAAGGAGCGCAAGGAATTGCTAGATTCGGATTCTGATTTTGAAGATCCGGCAAACAAAGATGGTAATAAAGCTGAAGCTGCTGAAAAATTTACTAGCGCAAATATTATCCCCCGGCAAAAGCTTCTGAAAGTGTGCTATTTAAATTGTTTTTAAAATTATGGAATCCTTAGTTGTTTATGGCTACTTGTGAATCTGTTTTGGCAAATGGTGATGTTATATTTGGTTATTGATGAATGAGAATTTATTAAATTAGTTATATACTCTCCAATTTCAATTTTGGTTACTGTTATATTATAATTTTGTTACTATGTTCTTTGTGTACACTATTTAGGTTGTTTAAATTGTTTTTGGAAACCTGTTGATTTTGTTTTGGTTACTAGTTCTTATATACCTGGATACTGCTGAATTTTTTTTTTTTGGTGATGTATTGTATATGCAATTATAGGTGGCACATGTAACTAGTAATGGTTAGAGATAAATATGTAACTAGTAATGATTAGTTCTTATATACTTGGATACTACTGATAACTTCTTTTTTTTTGGTAATGTATTGTATATGCATTTTTGGGATTTATATTACAATGAGCGCCAATGCAATTTCACTGCAAAAATCATTTATTGGTGTGATATGAAAGTGCCTAGTGCAATCATGAATAAACTGACTGTAAATCAATTGAAAAAGCTTGAGTTGACTTATTTTGGGAGATTTATAAATGTTGGTGAGTTGCAAATGTTTTCACAGTTAATCCATCAGGCTTTGATTAGAGAAGTTTATCAAAGGGATATGGAGGAGATGTGGGTTTTGTTTGGTGAGAAAAGGGTAAGATTTGGGTTGCCTGAATTTTGTTTAATTTCTGGTTTGCGTTAGCAAGAAGATGAGGACATTTTTGCATTCAAGGGAAGAGAAAATCAGTTAGTGAAAAAGTTTTTTGGAGACGAGGTTGTTACCCGTTCTAGTATTGGGAAGATATATCGTGGGGTTGTATTTGACAATGACGAGGAGGCTGTTAGGATGTCTGTTATATTCCTGGTTTTTAATTTTATACTAGCTACTATTTTAGAAAATCATGTGGATGAGGTATTGGTTAACTTTTTATCTTATGGCAACTTTGATAGTTATCCTTGGGGGAAATTTGCCTTTGAGCAGACATAGAGGTCGTTATCCGTTGCTGTGAAGGGACAGTTAAAGAAGGGCAGGAATGGGTCTATTATATACAATTTTTACAAGGACAATTATTATAGATATTATAAGTTGAATGGATTGCCATATGTTTTCCAAGTTTTCTTGTTTGAAACAATTCTTACTCTTAAAGAACATTGTTTATGTATTGAAGATCATCAGTCAGAAGTAAGATTATTTAGATGGAAGGAATTAGAGAAGGCTCCTACATTTGACAAGTTGAATGATTTAGTTTTTGGTTTTGGACAGGTATGTTGGTTACCATTTATATTATGTTTGGTTACCTTGATGTCTACATTTGGTTACTAATATTAAGTTTTTGTTTTTCGTGTAATTTTTTATTGTTTTCAATTGTTCAATATTTTAAAGGTGCTATATTTACTGTTCATACTTTCCTTCAGCTGCAGATTCAAATGCTCATTCCTATGGCTGATGAGAATGATCGGTTGGATTGGGTGGTTTTCAGTTTTTACATGGACATGATGATGGGTCCAATGTTGAGTACATAAAAGAGGATAAAAATACAAAGGGTGGAGATCTGAGTTTTACACTTTCTGATGTTAAAAATATTGTCGATGCACGAGTGAGCCCTTTGGAGAAGAAGTTGGTTGAAGTTAAGAAAGACATTGAGGTGTTGGGAGCTGATTTCAAGGAAGAATTACGTGTTTTCGCATTGAGATTTGCAGGGACATTAGTAAGATGTTGAGAAAGCAGTTACGTGGCCGCCTTGATGTTAGTGACGATTGGAATGATTGTGGCGATGATGTTGATGGTTCGGAAGGCCCCAGTAATGGTAATAGGTTCGATGATGATGCTAAATCTGATGAGGCCGATGACATTGGTAATGGTTCGGACGATGCAAAACAGTTTGATTTAAAAAATAGATGATGATGTCGGTGATACGGGTGGCGATCATAGTGGTGGAGATGATGATAAGGTTAAACATATTTGTTTTTTTTATTTGTTATATGCTTTTGTTTTATCGATTATTTCTTTTATAGATTGGCATGAAGAATGACGATCCAACTTCTGATATTTTAAACCAGTCTTTTGGAAAAGAGATCGTTGTTTATACTCCTACTGAGGTTTGTCTTTTTTTTCAAACTCAGTTACCTTTATAAAGTAGATTGGTTACTTTATTATATTACTTTTGTGACTTCTCAGTCAGTTTGTAATTTGTAGTTAAAATTTTAATTGTATTTGTGAACTTTTTTCTCAATTGATAAAGGTGGGTAAAATCGAGGCGCAGAACAGTTCGGTGCTCGATGAAATGATTTTAACTACGCAGGATATAATTCATTGTGATGAAGTGGAGAGAATTGCGTCCAAACCTCGTGCTAGACCGGTTTGTGCTTCTTCGAAGAGTGCGACTTTGAGGAGTCTATATACAACGAGGTTTGGTTCTGCTGCTTCATCTGGTTCTGATGTGGTTCCTTCAAAAATACATAATGGTGTTTCTGCATTTCCCGATGTTTGCATGGGTATGCCATCCCAATTTGAAGATGTATTGTTTGATCAATGGTACAAGATTGGGTTAAATAACAGGAAAAGGTATGTTATTTCACGTTACAAAATAATATAGTTTTTTTTAAGAAAAAAAATTAATTTGTTTTATTTTACTTATAAATATTGAAGGACTGAAAAATTTTCGAGACATCATGATAAGATTGAACCTGCATTCAGTTTTGGGTCTGTTCTAATATCTTCTAAAATGTGGTTCTACAATTTAAAGACTCCTTGACAATGGCTTGACCATGATGTAAGTATCTTAAGTTATGAAACTCTGTTGTGTTACCCTTCATTTCATTTATTTGTTTTTATAAAGTGATTTTCTTACTTAATATTGCATTAAATTATTTTTGGTTACCTTATATATGTGTTTTGGTCACTAGGTTAGACAATATTGATTACTTGTATCAGAAAGTTATAATTTATAGCTTACGAATTTTTGTTTGTTTTCTGGTCCAGCATATCAACATTGTCGTCTACTACTTCAGGAAATTGGCTAGATTATTTGATATTGCATTAAATTATTGTTGGTTACCTTATATATGTTTTTTGGTCACTAGGTTAGACAATATTGGTTACCTGTATCAGAAAGTTATACTTTATAGCTTATGGATTTTTGTTTGTTTTCTGGTCCAGCATATCAACATTGCCTTCTACTACTTCAGGAAATTGGCTAGCTTATTTGATATTGCATTAAATTATTGTTGGTTACCTTATATATATGTGTTTTGGTCACTAGTTTAGACAATATTGGTTACCTGTATCAGAAAGTTATACTTTATAGCTTATGGATTTTTGTTTGTTCTTTGGTCCAGCATATCAACATTGTCTTCTACTACTTCAGGAAATTGGCTAGATTATTTGATATTACATTAAATTATTATTGGTTACCTTATATATGTGTTTTGGTCACTAGGTTAGATAATATTGGTTACCTGTATCAGAAAGTTGTACTTTATAGCTTATGGATTTTTGTTTGTTTTCTGGTCCAGCATATCAACATTGTCGTCTACTACTTCAGGAAATTGGCTAGGCATTCTGCCAATATTAAGATCAGGGTCACTACTACAGACTGTTGGTTTCATGTGAAGTTGTCTACTTTATATGGTCAATATGTTGCTAAAAATGCATATACAACTCTACTCTCTGGGGAAGGTGATGTCGCTGAATACATTCATGGATATTTAATGGATGTGAACACACCTTGGGTAGCAGTGGATTATGTGTTATTTCTCATTCACATGACAGCTCCAGAGCATTGGTTTTTGTTGATCTTTGATGTACATCGTAGACGTCTAGCAGTTTACAATTCTTTGCAACCAACAAGGACAGTCATGCGAACAAATATAATGGATGTCTATGAGCCTTACATCTTCATTTTACCTATTATCTTGTCTAAATGTGGGTTCTGGAAGGATAGGTTAAATATTGATTTAAATAGTGAACCGTATATTCAGAAAAGGGAGGAGGATTTAATTGAACTTGAGTTTACATAAGGGGTCACTGAACAAATTGAGGGGTAAGGTTTATATTTTTTTCATTTCTATTAGTATTCAACCTAGTATGATGTTTGGTTTGATTTGTTTTTTGTTTTGTTTGTTTTTGCAGTGATTGCGGTATGTTCACGGTTTGTTTTGCTGAACATTTTCTTCATAAACAATTTGATGAAATTCCTAAACCATTTCCCATCATCCAGTACAGGAAGAAATTATGTGTTAACCTATTCATGCATGCTAGGAATAAGCAACTAGAGGGATAGGATTCTGATAGAGAATATCCAGGCAGATTTGTTCCAGAATAGTGGTTTGGTTGTATATATATATTTCTTTTTTTTTAACGTGGTTTTATTTGGAAATTCTTAACCATTTGTTATGGTTAATGACTTGTTATTGTTTAGTGAATTCTTATGTTAATGGAATTACGTATTTGATTCTATTACCAATGGTTTGACATGATTTATTTTTTCATATTGTGTTTTTGGAACTCTTTTATTTAGAGGTAACCAAATGTGTACTTTCAATTTATTTTCTTTACTAATCAATTTTTCAAAGGACCTGAGAAGGAGTTTTATCAACTTGCTATATTTGGGGAGTTGAATGCTCTTTTTCCCAGGGTACAAGTCCATTTGGAGTTTGTTGGAATTGCAATTCCACAATTTAGTGCAGCTTCATGTCCACTACTATATTGTGGAATAATATTGTAATTGTACAGGTCTGGTCATATTGAATGTTGCGAAATTACAATTTATGTATTACCAATTTGACTATAATATTGGAATAATATTGGAATAATATTGTAATATAGTAGTGATAATATTGTAAACTGTAACATAAATTTGATAATATTTAATAACTTATATTGATGTTTGGTTGTTTTTGAGCTGCTATGTGGTGGCCTGGTTTGGTACTGGGTAACTTTTTATTTATTTTATGTTTTCAATATCCATTCAAGTGTACTTAAGTTTTTGGTTTGTGTGGTTGGTGGAACAGTATAATGGGATGTGGTTTTGTGGTGGTGTTTCAGTTACCCTATATTAATTAAGTATCTTTCTAGTAAACATAATTAACTAAATACTTATATGACAGTAACCAAATTATATCTAATTGGTAATCATTCTAATATGATAAAAATTTATAATTGGTAACCAAAATATATCTAATTGGTAACCATTTAAATATTTAACAAGTAACCATAAGTAATCACATACTTATATGACAGTAAATAAAATATATCAAATTGGTAACCATTCTTACGTAACACATTGTCTGCATTCAGCTCATAACCAAATCCATGCGTCTAATGCTATGGTTACCAATTAACTACTGAACAAGTACACCTAGGTAACCAAACATTTATGTGAAGGTAACCAATTTATAATTATTGTAGCAGCTACCTGCTGAAGACACTTGCAATATTGTTGCATCCCCAGTTGGTTACAAAAATGAATGTCACTGATAAACACCCACAATTGAAAATGAAATAATAAAAAACACTTATTGAAATCCTAAAAGACAGTAGCAATATTATCACCACTGGATTATTCCAATAAATATATTTATTCAATAGTATCACTACTATATTGTGGAATAATATTGTAATAATTTATTTATTTGTGAAAAGTTGGAAAAAATGCAAAAAAAATTATTCAATATTGTGTACACCAATCTTGGTTACCTAACATCAATAACAAAGTTACCATATGATTGTTAATTGGTTACTCATAGTAAACAAACAGCTTTTTCTAACTAACACTTTTCTTTGCTGATGTACCATATCAAACATTCTTTGATCGTAAAATTGGTGGATTACTGCATGTTTTCCTGTTGTGTCCTTTTTCTTGGCATCTGTTGTATTTGTTTTGAATTTTGATTTCAGATCTATGCTTGTCCTCCCTATCTTTGGTCTTCCCACTGGTCTTCTTGTATTTGGTGGTTTTATACATATGTTTCTTATTTCTTCTGGAACATCCCAATTCTCTTTTTCATCTAACGGCAGGATAGAAGCTGAATAAGTGTTCACCAAAGTTGCTTTTGAGTAGTTTTTAGAGCAAAATTCATAACAGCTCAAATTCCTTTTTCTGAGAACAGCAGTAGCGTGTGGACAAGGCATCTCGTGGTATTGAAATTTATGGCATGTGCATGTCCTTTGTTCCATGTCCACAATAAAGTGTTTGGTGACATCGTACATAGTAAAAATAACTAAGTTTGATGTCTCAAACTAGCACACAATTTAAGGATGTAGTTAGCATGTATAATCAATTTTTTTCTTAATTATGAATAATTGAAGGCAAATTTCAAATGTTAGTTACTTTTTCAGCATATACATGTAACTAGTAATTTGAGTAGAGAGGTTTCCATAAAATGCAAATGTAACTTATGGTATACATGCATTTGATAATTTAAAAGGTGCATTACTGACCTTAAGTTTCTTTGACTCAATGATATTAGATTGCAGTGTTCTCTCAGCCATTGTGGAAAGGGTAGTGAATGTTGATATAGCTGCTTGTTGGTTTGTGAAATACCATCTTTGAACCATACAACGGAGGCATTCAACCATTACTGTAGCTGGAAGTTCCCTGATTCCTTTGATTGCATTGTTGATAGATTTGGTTGTGTTTGAAGTCATGGTTGAATACCTGCTTATAGTGTCATGGAGTCTTGTGCACTTCTCTAACTTAACCTTTTCCTCTAAATATGTCCTTATTCGAGCATCAATTACATCAAGTACAGCCATGTATCTGTTGAATTCTTCAATAGTGTAAGCTCTACAAGCCCCGTTGTATGCTTTTTTGAGTTCTTCTCCTTTCTTTTTGAATCTGTTTTTTATATTTTTCAAAACATGATATGTACATGAACCATGCATGACATCGGGGAACACAAAGTTCAGTCCTTGTACAATGACTTCATGTCTATCTGAAACAATGCATTGTCCTTCTCTTACTCCACAAGCCTTTCTCAAATTGACAAAAAACCATCTCCAAGATAGTTCATTTTCACTGTCAACAACTACAAAAGCAAGTGGAACAATGTTTCTGTTTGCGTCCTGAGTGCTTGCTATGAGGAGTGTCCCCCCGTAGGTTGATTGTATGAATATGCCATCAATTACAATGATTGGGAAACAATGATGCCATGCTTTAATGGATGCTCCTATTGCAAAGAATAGATACTTGAAACGTCCATTTGTTTCCAACTTCAGGGCTGTGATTGAACCTGACATGAAATTTCACTAATGTCAATATAAATGTATGGAGTAGCTGTTATTGACTATCGATAAAAAACCATTGTTTTATATATATTTTTTTCATAATCCATTTGGTAGCCAAACCTTCGTACACAAGTAACCAGTATAAGTAAATTGGGTTACCAATTATTTATTAGAACTTTAAGAACAGTTTCCAACCGTTACTTGGATTTGTTTTCTTCAACATGTGCATGAAGGGATCATTGAGTAATCGTGTGGATTTCCTCTTACTTTTTCCAATGCTTTCTCCTTTGATCTCCATGCTTTTTGGTAAGAGATAGACACATTATACTCTGTCATCATGTCCTCCACAATATCTGTTGGTGTGTATATTTTCTTCAAATTTGTTAATCTATGTATTATGCATTCACTAACCAACTCACTATTTGCTTGTCTGTGATCTCCCAGCATTATGTCTGATGTACAAGTGTGGATATTATTGAATTCTCTCACCTTGAACATACTGGTTTTTCGAAATTTTGATGCTCTCAACTTCCAATTACACTTTTCATCCTCTACGCATACTAGCACAAAGTCTCTACCACTTGATCTTTGAACCTCGTGTAGTCGATGTTGCCTGATTGAATGTAGTCTTATTGTTTGTGTTAGGATTTTTTTGTCTTTGTACGTTTGATGTAATTTGACTTCATATTCATTTGGATTTGATATGACATCATCATATTGTTCTTCAGCGTATCCTATGTCTTGTTGTCTGTCTTGTTCTTGATCAATAGCTTCAATGACAAGCTGCTCAGCATATTGTGTTCCAATGTGGTAATCTTGTGTTGCCAGTGGTATAAGATCTGTATTCCATTGTGTTGAACTGATTAGCCTTATATTTTCTTCTACATTTCTCAAGTTTTGTAGGATTGTATTGCCTCCATTGCCGTATATCTCCTCTATAATTAGTGGATACTTGCCTTGTTCATCTGATTTTCTACTCACTTCCATATAGAATCTGAAGGTTGCTTCATTTAAGACACTGATTGGGGGAATGTCGCTTTTAATCTGAAATTTGAATGACAATTTTGTTGTGTTGGTGTCTACCATTATTGTACTGCATACCAAGTTATTCATTTTTGAGAATGAACAAGTTGATGAGACTATTAGGCCGGTAACTTCAAAATTTTTGTATTGGTTACTATCAGACCATGTTCCGTTGAAATAAAGTACAACTGGAATCATCTCCATCGTCTGGCAACTGAATCAATTTAAAAACACACTACTGTGAATGGTAACCAAATCAATAGTATATAGTAACCAAAATATAGCTAATTGGTAACCATAAATATGAAACACATTGTCTGCATTCAGCATATAATCAAATCAATGCGTATCATGACCTGGAAACCATCTAAATACTTAACAAGTAAACCTAAGTAACCAAATACTTATATGTCAGTTACCAAAATATATGTAATTAAAAAAATGAAAAAGTGAATCAGTACTAAAAATACACTACTGTGAATGGTAATCAAATGAATAGTATATAGTAACCAACATAAAGATTATTGGTAACCATAAATATGAAACACATTATTTGTATTCAGCTTATAATCAAATCAATGTGTATCATGACTTGGGGACCATTTAATTATTTAACTAGTAAACTTAAGTAACCAAATACTTATATAACAATAACCAAAATATATCTAATTGGTAGCCATTCTTTAAAAACACATTCTTTGCATTCAGCTCATAATCAAATCTCTGCGTCTCATGCTCTGGTTACCATTTAAAGACTAAACAATTAAACCTAGGTAACCAAACACTTAGATGAAGGTAACCAATTTAAAAATTTGTGGTAACTACGGATGTAACTGAATTGAAACTAGAAAGAACCATACCAAATTTTCAGACTACATTTACACCTTTTACGCATCTGTAATCCATCAATAAACAACTAATCAAACTTCAAACCAAATTAAATTTAAAAAAAAAAAGGTCAGAAAAAAAACATACGGATCCTTATTGCATAACTTCCATTGGCTGCTTTTTTCACTGGTGAGAATTGCAGAACTTTCTTTGGAGTCGTAGATTGTAGACAATTTAAGTATTCTTTGGTTAACAGAGCACGATTGTTGAGAAAGAATGGAAGTATCTGTAAATAGTTTGATTTGTATCGAGAATGGAGGGATTAGGACATTGGATACATGACATTTGCTCTGCATTCCGTATCGAGATTGGAGGAATTTGTTAAACTTGAGTATTCTTTTGGTTTACGAAGCATTTGATATGAAGATGATGCAGTTATGGAGGGATTTGATTATTTGGATCAATTTCTTTGGGTTCACAAAGAATGGTAACTGATATGAATAGTATCTCCTTTTTTCAGGGTTTTAAAGATACGTGGTGTAATTAAGTTGTCCTTGTTGCACTCTTTTTTGTAATTATTTTGTTTATGCACTAATCTTATAATTTTTAACTAAATGTTGTATATTACTGTAAAGAACCCCAAATTTTACATCTTTAAAAGCCCATACAATTAAAAAAAATTAAAAAAAAATACTCACTTGTGGCGTGTTCTTGACCCTAAAGCCCATGACGTTTATTAGAGCAGTGTTCTCAAACCCGGACCGGTCATCGAACTGGAAGTGTACCAGGTGGATGGGTCACTGGTCCAACCAGTGGTCGGACCGTTATTGAACCGCTGACGTCATTAATATATAAAAATATATTTTATTAATAATTTATAAAAAAATTAAAAATCTCATTTTTTATGAACTAAAACATAATAAAGATGCGTTATAATATTAATAAAAGTGGTTAATTTTAATATTAAATTTTTTTTGGTAAAAAAAAATTCAAAAATTAAAAACCGGGTCAATTAACCGGGTTTATCGGTTGGACCACCGGTTGAACCGGTGGTCAACGGGCCAACTCGGGTTTTGACCAAAACCGGTCCTCTAGGCCAAACTGGACCAGAAGGCGGACCGATTCCGGTTTTTACCAGTTCGACCGCGGGGCCGATCCGATTTTTAAAACCTTGTATTAGAGTATGTTTGGGATTACTTAAAAAATGTGATTAGTGATTATGATTATTACTTTTATTTATAATCAGTTGTAAAAAAGTACTTTATATTTAATAAAGAAAAAAAACTTAAATTAGTAAGTGTAAAAAGTGTTTGGTATAAAAATATTTGCTAATCACATATTTCAGGTATAAATTACTAAAAAAGAATGTTTTAAAAAGTAAAAATGAGTAATGGATGGAATTATTAAAATAAATAGGGATAAATTAGTAAGATACTTGATCAAACCTGATTATTAAATTTGACAAATAATCAGCAACCCCAAATTAAAACTTCTGATTATTTTTATAAAAAGTGTTATCCTACTTTTCTCATGTCTCGCAAAATTACATGATTATATTTAACCAAACAATGTTGGCCACATACATCTCATCTCACACCACCAAATCTTATCTATCCAAAAACAAAGCTCACCACTCACTCTGGCAAAAGACGAAACACATAAGCAAGTAATAGAGCAGAAAAAAAAAATGGCTAACAGGAGGAAAAACAAGTTCAAAAAAGGAAAAACAAGTTCCTTTTTATTTATATTTCAAAAAAGGAGGAAGAAATTAATATCTAAGTCTCACAAAAAAGAAAAACAAGTTCCACAAGAAAGTAGAATAAATTATTACTAGGTAATAAAGAGTAAAAAAAATAAATTTACATGTCTACTTAATAAAAAGGAAAATTATTACTAAAGTACATGTACCCAGGAGAAATTACATGTCTACTTAATTTCATGGAAGTTGCGTTAGTTGGACCTTAAAACACTACAAAAAAATGGGCCTTTAGCAACGATTTTTCGGGCAACGACTTTATAAGTCGTTGCTAAAAGTATATGTTTAGCAACGAAATTTGTACTTCGTTGCAGATTGTGTCAGGCTTTCACTTTTTGCAACGAAATTCATAAGTCGTTGCTAATTCATTGGCGGGAAAAAATTTCGTTAGAAATTCGTTGCAAAATTTTCGGCCACTTGATTTCCCGTCATCGTGGGCAACAAAAGTTTTTTTTTGTTGCTAAAAATGGGACTTTAGCAACGATTTTTCAGGCAACGACTTTATAAGTCGTTACTAAAAGTGATTAGTAACACCAGAATAAGAATTATTTTACCTGATTTTACTTTGATCCTCAATTTCAAGGCAAGGCTTTACACTATTTCTGCTTAAACTCTTGATGTTAATTGTATGTTGGTTTATCTTTTAAAAAGAGGCTAGCATAATTTGGGCATATTTCAAGTTGATTATAAAGTATGCTTTTGTATTAACATAGTTTCCTCTTATTTCAGGTGATGTTTCCTTCTACACTTCTTGGAACTGGAGAAAAGTGGACGTTGATGAAGAGCATTAGCGTGACAGAATATTTGAACTATGAATCAGGTGTGCTTTCTGATATGGATGTTAATATATTACTTGCTAACTAACAGGCCTGAGGTGTGTTTTTGTTAATATAGAATTTGTTGTTTAACTCTATATTTTGTTAACAGTTTGCCAACTCCATTATTATATCTTATTACTAAGAGAATTTTTACGTTCATACATCTTATTTAGGCATCAGACACACTATTCACATGGAAGGACTTGCAAGCAAAATTAAACACTGAGTTGCTGAATAATTGGGCAATTATGTTAATCGGGTCTTGTCCTTCATCGCCAAACCCCAAGGTTAGTCACCATTTTGTGGTTAAGTTCTACTACTACATGCTTTTTTTGAAGGTTCATTGTTCATTTATCTATTTCCTTAGGTTATCATTAGAACTTAAAAAACTCAAAGGATAATGAGTTGTAATCTAGAATTAATCCCAGTTGTTCCTGGGTCATGCGAAACCTTACTTCTCACCCCACATGCCTTATCTTTGTTACATTTCTCTCTACCTTCTATGGTTCCTTCACAGGACTAGGATATGGATCTGTAATCCCGGATGCTCCCAAGGCAGAAACTCATTTCTTGACAAAGTCGTTGGCGGAAAAGATTGGTAAATATATGGAACAATATTTAGAGGACGTGGAGAAGGTAATGATGCAACTCTGACAGAAGTTTTGTTGTCACAACTAAGTTTAACTTAATTGTTCTATACTGCATTTCATATTATGTGACATAGATTAAACTAAAGCAAGGACTTAAAATCGGAATGAGTATCTCAAGTGAAGGAAATGCATATCTGCAAGTAAGTCTCTATATTGTAAATATATTGACTTTTGGAACTTGACTTCACATCTCTGTTTGTTAAATATTCCACTTTTAAATGTAGAATACCAAATTTTGGAAGTTGTACAAGGAAGATGAAGCTTCCTGCTCTATTGTTATAAGAACTTCAATTGGGCTGGTGTATTTAATAGCTTGCTTGTTAGAACCTTTCATGCCATCATTTACTATTGAGGTATGCATTGCATAATTTTACAAGCACAAGCCGTTTAAATTGATTTTTCACTGATTTTCTTCTGTTGTTATGCCAATCAAGGTACTAAAGCAACTCAACTTGCCTCATGAGAATATACTATCGCTTTCTGATGAGAACGGAGATTTAGGCAGGGCAATTAAACCCTGGGATCTCTTACCTGCTGGTCATGTAATTAGGACACCCGCTCCTTTATTCAAAGAATTGGTATTTTTTTTATATCATCTCTACCATCACACACACTGTCGTACATAATGATGCCTTACACGGAGTTTCTTTAAATCCAATTATTGGAGTTGAGAAGACTACATATGCTGAGAAATATTTACTTTTTAAGAAGTTTAGCGAGTCTGGACTACGTCGTCTTGGTCTCCATGGTTTGAAGGAAATTGATTTGGCTAGACAATGGAATGAATGTGAACCATTTGTTGTAAGTTTATCCTAAATTTTTAATCTATTTTACAGTCTGTATATGTAATTATTTAACATGATTTATTAATTAGAAATGTTTGTCATCGTCAATGTTAAATCTACATGATGTCATTGGCTTCTTATACAATCGTTTTTCTTGCATCTTGATATCTACAGTGCTGGTTCTTTATTTTTATTTTGTTCAAATTTTGGGAAGGTACATTCACCATTTCAGCAGATGTACTATCCAGTTATAGCAAACATTTGCATATCCGTTGATATAATCTATATTATTCAAAACGTGAGATTTCATGTCAGTTTCTAAAAGTATACATGTTGATCTTGGGACCTATAAATTTTGAGAGGAGATTGGTACAGAGAAGTGTTGAGGGGAGTTTAGGTAACAAGAATCCATCACATGTGATTATGCCATGATGACAGACAAGTTGGTTATGAACTTTACTATAGTAAGTCTCACTGAATGTTTTACTAATTATAGTATTTTAAGCAGCACGGTTATTTTTCATTTCTGAGGAGTGCAAGTATTGGTTATTGACACCAATGTTTTAGGAACTAAATCGAACCGGCAGGTAGGACTGCCCAGACTGGGAACTGGACAACAAAACGATCTGGAGAAGAAGATAATGGCCCTAAAACCCTTTGTTGACCGACTTGGGTATATTGCGAATTCATGAAGTATTGTTCTATTTGGTCATATTGTTGTTAGAGTATTCACTTTGAATTCTTAATGCAAGTTACTTTTTGCTCAGGTATGATAATGTTCCTCCAGAAATCAATAAGTTAAAGGTGCAGGATGCCCTGATATTGTCACACGGTAGCGTAAAAGTTTAAACAGTTCAGGTGAACAATAAAGCTGGTATTGGTTTGTTTCTAGATCTTGTCCTGAAAGTCTATTATTTATTAATTTCTAATTAGGTTAATAGACTTGTTCATAGATTATAAATAATATAATAGCAATCAATACGAATTCATGTGTAATTAAATCTATGATGTCTGTGATTATAGCTAGCATCTTTGGGGCATATACTGTATGGAAATTTGTCGTCTCAAGAAAAGTTTTTCCACATTGACTAATAGCCTCAACTTTTCCATAATTGTTGTCCTTTCTATATAGAAATCTAAACATTGTTATTTAAGATTGTGTGATGGTATTTAAGATTGTGTGATGCTTGTGGTTGTTGAATGTGATTGAATTCTAACTTGAGGTCAACATATAATAATAATCTACAAGTCTTGTAACAGAAAATATGTTTACCACTATGCTTACTGAAATTAATTCATGAAATGGCCGGTTAAGATTCCATTTTTTTCTTATAACAGAGCAATCATATAGTCGCACTGAAGGTTCTTTTTCTATTTGGATTTGTAGCAAAAGATATTGTGATTGCCTATTTGTCTTTTTCTGCTTATGAGCAATACGGTGTACATTAGTACCACGTAGCAACTCTATTATCTTTGATTTTGGCATTAAGTGCCTCTGGTGACCTATTTGCTTCATTTTCCTGACTTGCTATTATTTTTAAATATGTGCAAGAAGACTGCTTCTACGACCTGCCTTACAATATTGGGTATCAAATTTTCGTGCTACGTTTACGGAAGACAAGGGACGAAATTATGAAGTGTACTCTCTCTATATATGTAGATATATACTTTGATTGAAGAAATGTGGTAGCTTTAGATGGTTAATTGTAAAGATAATGAATGATTATGTAGTGGATGATTTTATTAAGTTAATAAGATTTTAGTTTTTTGTATTTTTGCCATTATTTGCAATGGGGACATTGAGCCAGCCAGGTACACAAAAAGAATGTCAAATTTTGATTTGGCAACAATAAAATTCGTTACCAAAGCATTGAACAAGTTTTAATATAGCAACAATTTTTTATACATTTCACAACAAATTTTCGTTGCTAATGGCATTAAAAATATAATATTTGGCAACGAAAAATTAACCTAATAATAACGGAGAGGATATTGTTGCTAATACAAAAATAAAAGGTAACATTTTTTATCGTTACAAATCATATCAACTTGCGTTGCACATATAAAGAAACGACAACATATAATGTCGTTGCTAATCGACGACTTTCGTTGCTATTGAAACATAACTAGCAACAAACATTTTCGTTGCTGATTCAGCATAATGTCGTCAAATAATATAATCAGCAACAAAAATCGTTGCTAAAAAGTTTACATTCCGCAACGAAAGCAAGCTTAGGCAACAATTTTCATAATTTACTGCAACGAAAAATGTAGTTGCAAAATAGTGTCAATTGCAACGAAAATGCATGGCGTTGCAAAAAAAAAAAGAGTTCATTTCGTTGCCAATTAGCAGGCTTTTGCAACGAAATGGGGTTTTTAGCAACGAAATTTTAATTATTCTGCAACAATACATTTTGTTGCTAAAGGATCGATGTCTCTGTACGAAAGCCAAATTTCGTTGCAAAATGTATTATTTTTGGCAACGACAAAAATACGTTCGTTGCGGAACAATTAGCAACGCTCATTGCACAACGAAAGACGCAACGACAGTAAAGTCGTTGCCAAAACCCTTTTGCAACGAAATTTGACACCTTTAGCAACGAAAATCGGTTGTTCCTGAAGCCCCATTTTTTTGTAGTGAAACAAATTTACATAAATACCTTTTGCAAAGTTTTTCAAAGTGAGAAACTACATGGAAGTTGCGTTACTTTTTCATGGAAGTTGCAAAGTTATTCAAAGTGAGAGAGACATTTCAACTACTCCATTAAATATTTTTTACGAAGAAAAGTTGACCAACTCCACATCTAATAAACCATTTGATAACCATGATAAATTCTACACACACAAGCTAGATCATCCTCCCATTTCGTCCTTTCCTTTTTTATCTTCAGACCTTACTTTCATGGCCGGTACAAGCAAACAAACTGATTCTTTCATGGACGTTTTTTTGAGTTTTGGAGGTAAAGATACACGAAGAAACTTTATTGGTCATCTATATTCTGCTTTAGATCAGGCAGGAATACGAACCTTTAAAGATGAACTTGGAGTAGAAAGGGGAGAAGAAATCACACCACAATTGATAAAAGCAATCCATGATTCGAAGATGAGCATCGTTGTTTTCTCGAAAAATTATGCTTCTTCAAAATGGTGTCTTAATGAGCTTGCAGAGATCCTCGAATGCGAGAGAACAAAGGGACAGATCGTACTTCCTGTATTTTACGATATTGATCCATTAAATGTACGTCACCAAACAGAAAGTTATGCAGAAGCTTTTGAAAAACAAAAAATTCGTTACGCAGAAAAGGTAGAACCATGGAGAGCTGCACTGACCACAACTACAAATATATCAGGATATGATCTGAAAAATGATGCAAATGGGTAACTTCTATATTTTCTTTTTTTCCCATTATCTAAATTTAGTTATTTGATGAATAAAAGGAATGATTGTATTGTTGTGAGGGAGCTAAGAACCAATAACTTACATCGTCTACTGATTAGAAGCAACAAAACAACTACAGACTAACATCAAACCTTAGTTCCTCTTTATCAAAAAAAAAAATTGACACATCATTTTGTAAGAGTTTTTTTGTAAATATAGCACTACTCATGTATTAGATAGCAACGAAAATGTATAAAACAACCTCCCTCCGTATTTTCTCTTTTTTTACTCCAAAACAAAATGATTAGTTTCTTTTCTTCTCTGTCACAATTCCTTTTTCCCCTTCACCCTTTCTTTTCTCGTCAAACTCACTAGTTATAAATACTGTGTAAGATACATGCACATAGCATTCACGGTAGACATGGATAAAGAAAGGTGAATTGATCAGGAAAGAGAATACATGTACATCACAGTACAAGTCCAGGAGATGTCTTAGGATTACGAAAAAGATCTGTTCATAGATCCACAAATTAATTGCTTATTGACTTGCAATGTAATCATTTTGTTTTCAAAAAAATTTACGACACCCAAAAATTTGATGCCCAAACCACTCGGAAGTGCATTAGATAGTTGTACAGTACAACACTTAAATGCACTTTTGCCCAGTTTGGGCATCAAATTCCAGGACAATGTATCTTGGAAACTATATATATTGCAACTATGTATTAATTTTTTTAGATAAAGATAACTATTAGCGATAATCTTGTTAAAAGTATATGTCATATTTATGGTGAGAGACTTATAATTTTATCAAACATTATGTATTTGTACATGCATAATTGTAATTCGGTTGCAGTACGTAGCAAAACTTATGTATCATTGTTCTTTAATTTGTGTATAACTTCCCAAATTAAAATTGGTGTAAAATTGGCAGGCATGAAGCAGATCTCATCCAAAAAATTGTCAATAATGTTCTAATGAAATTATGCCCCAAAAACTTGAATGTTACTGAGCATCAAGTTGGCATCGATTATCGTGTTAAGGAAATATGTCAAAAATTAAGCATTGGGTCGAATGATGTTCGTTTCATTGGGATATATGGGATGGCCGGAATCGGCAAAACTACAATTGTCAAAGCTCTCTATAATAAAATTTACAAGGAATTTGAAGGTAGTTGCTTTCTTGAAAATGTTAGAGAAGCTTTCGAGGAACCCCGTTGTTTACTGGAGCAACTTATTTTTCAACTTCTGAAAATAAAGGATTTCAAGATTACCAATGTTGATACAGGAATAAGTTTTGTGAAACAAAGACTTTGTTCAAAAAAAGTCCTCATAGTTCTTGATGATTTAGACAAAGTAAAACAGTTGAAATCATTAGCAGGAAATCGGGAATGGTTTGGTCCAGGAAGTAGAATCATCGTCACAACAAGAGATTTGCGTCTGCTAGCTAAATTTGAAGAAAATTTGAGGCAAGAGGTGAAGGAATTGAACAATAATGAGTCTTTGGAGCTCTTTAGACGGCATGCCTTTGGAGATACAACCCCCATGAAAAATTTGATGGAGCTTTCAAAAGATATTGTGAGATATGTTGGGGGACTTCCATTAGCTCTTGAAGTTTTGGGTTCAAGTTTGTTCGACAGACCTATGGTACAGTGGGAAAGTGTCTTTGAGAAATTGAAAAAAATTCCCCACAAGGATATTCAGAAAAAACTTAGAATAAGCTATGATGCACTTGATGATGATAAAGTGCGGGACGTCTTCCTCGATGTTGCATGTTTTTTCATTGGAATGGACAAAGACGATGCTATCAAGATTCTAGATGCTTGTGGTTTGTACCCAGAAATTGGAATTAGCATTTTAAGGGAAAGATGTTTACTAACAATTGACTGGAGAAATGAGCTGAGAATGCATAATCTGAATCGGGATATGGGACGGGAAATTGTTCGTGAAGAATCCGTTAAGAATCCAAGAAATCGTAGTCGATTATGGTTTCATGAGGATGCATATGATGTTATCAAAAATTTTAAAAAATTCAAGGTACAAGATTAACACTTTCTCTTTTAACTATTCCAAAAAATCTATTGTTCAAAAAATTAGTTTCATATAGTTTATCTTGCACACACTCTCTCTTGTAAATATTAAGGAAGTTATATATTTTGGCAAAAGGAAAAAAATTATTTATTGAATTATAGATCTTCATCTTATCTAATGATTTGGATAAAGGTTTAAAAAAATATAGAAGCTCCATCATGCATTCCCCAGGCTACCAATGACCTTATGCTAGCTTGATATATATTCACCCGTTCACCCTTACTTTTGATATGGAGCTACAAAATCCATCTGTCCTTTATCTTAGATCTAATTCCTCTATTATTTGGCTGCACACTTCTTTATCGCCGAGTGAAATACTTCCTCAATTCTGAATACCCCTCTTATCCATATCAAAAAGTTAATCTCAATTCTCTGATATGCTCCTAAGCTTTTTTGACTTCATTATGATTATATTTAATGGTATTTTCTCCTTTTATTAGGGACATGAAAACATTGAAGGTATCAGGCTAGTCATGCCCATGCAAGAGGAAGTAGATATAAGTACAAGAGCATTTCATAGCTTACCAAACTTGAGATTGCTTCAGATTAGCAATGTGAATCTCACTGGAAGCTTTGGAAATTTATTTGAAGAATTAAGGTGGTTTTGTTGGAATTATAGCTCTTTGGATTGTTTACCTTCAAGTTTTCAAGCACCAAAACTAGTTTTCCTTGACATGCAACATAGCAAAGTCAAGATACTGTGGGAAGGCACCAAGGTATATATTAGTTGCAACTCCATCTTTCTCATCTTTCTTTGGTTCAATAGTTTATGAGAAATATGCAGATATAATCTAATTCCATATTTTTTATTCTCTTAAACAGCAATTACAGAGCTTGAAAATCCTAAATGCTAGTGATTCTCGTTTCCTCAAAACCACCCCTGATTTCAAAGGATTGAAAAGCCTTGAGAAATTAATACTTCAAAGTTGTTCAAGTTTGTCGTGGATTCACCCATCGATTGGGCTTTTGCATAAGTTGGTTCACTTGGATTTGTTGAGATGCGACAGTTTGAATCAATTGCCTGAGCAATTGGGGAACATGGGATGCTTAAGGGAGCTTAATGCACGTGGGTCAAGTATTAAACAATTACCGGATTCCATCGGACATTTAGGCAAGTTGGAGGAGTTGGATTTGGGTGCTTGTAACAACCTTAGAAACCTTCCAAGTAGCATTTGCGATCTAACTTCACTCACGTATCTTCAACTAGATTACTGCTCAAACCTTGAAAGCTTGCCTGAGAATTTGGGAAATCTAACTTCACTCACTGATCTTCATCTATATAGCACCAATATTATGCAATTGCCAGATTCCATCGGATGTTTAACAAGCTTAAAATTCTTGGATATATCATATTGCAAAAGGTTAAGGAATATTCCAAGGAGCATTTACAATATGAGATCTCTTGAAAATCTGAGCATTTACTACGAGAACGTCCTCCCAATCTAGAAAAGCTATTTGCACGTGGTTGTACATCACTGGAGTGATCGAAGACTAGTGCAATTATTCAGCTTTAAAGTTTGTAAACTAAGAGGAAGTTCCGGGAGTGATTGAAGACTCCGACATTCACTCAAGTTTACTTTGCATAAATTAGGAGGAAGTGTTGGGAGTGATTGAAGACTACTGCACTGGGAAAAATCCTTTTCCTCTATAAAAGATTATGGTGTCATCTCCAATTATGTGAATAGGGATTCTGCCACTCATTCTGGCAATTTCATTTGTGTACTCCTGTACTTGACCAGGTTTACAAATTACAAGGCTTGCAGATGAGTTTAACTGTGTCATGTTTCTTTCAATGCATATGCATATTAAGAATAACACCTCCAAATATTACTCTCCTCCCAACTGGTACATAATTAGAACGTTTCTGAGCCATTCATGTAAAAACGTTCTTCGTCAGTCAGTTCATGTGGCTTCACCAAAGGGCCCTGAAGTTTAGGAACTTCATACCCTTTCAGTCTTTCAAGCAGCAAACCCTCCTTAATTTTAGCCTGAATTGCACAAAATTACGAGCAAGGGAGTTGCTCTTGTAAATTCACTACGTTAAATCTTAAATAATAAACTAATATAATGCAATCTACAATAAAGTTTTCAACTAAACTAATATAATGCAATCTACAATAAAGTTTTCAACTGCAAAAGATAAATAAAAGATATAGATCACAACAGTAAAAGGAGGAGGGTTGGGGGAAGAGAGTGAACTAAATGGGAGACCTAGAAAACAAACCATTACAAAATTGATTCCGACAGTCAACAACTATAACCATCTACGTGATCAGCCATAAGTTAGCTTTCAAGAAAATTACATTTAGCTTACTCTCGCGTTAGTTCATCTGCAAAAATACTAATTTAATAAGTTCTTTTAGCTAACTCCACAAGATGGCAGGAAGAATCATTCAACCCTCTACAATGATAGTTGAAAAGAGACAAACGAAACTAAATTGCCCTTAGAAATAACTGAAATTGAGACAATAAATAAAGGAGAGTGATATTTCCACATCAATTACTTATATTTCCACACGGTAGGGTCCACACATTAACTATGGTTGAGACGAATGGAGTAAGTTAACTATGACTAATTAGCAAATCTAACCCTCCTATTTATCATGTTTTTACTAAACTGTTCCTCATATCTTTTTTTTAGCATAACTGTTCCTAAAAGATGCATTAGTCATGCAAAAGTGTTTCTCTTCTATTTTTGGTCAATTTTGTTAGTCACACCGTTAGTCAAATATTTCTTTTGGTTAAATGTTTCCCCAAACTTTTATCGTTTTTATTTATATATCTACTAAATATAAATATGTATATTATCATTTTCATTTAACTTGATCTAATTAATTAAATTATGAATTTGTGCGATAAATAACATAATTAAATGTCAAAAAATAATAAATATTTATTTTATCAAGAAAATAAATTCATACATTTTTGCTAATTAAATTTCTCAAATATTAAAATTTTCATAATATACATTCAAACATAATTTTTTTTTAATTTAAAAGTTTAATACCCATAAAAAATGCAAATTAACTCAAAAAAAATTATATTATATTTTTAAAAATATTAAAATTTATATAAAACAAACTTAATTTTTTTTTGTTACGGAACGAATCTTATAATTCATATAATATAAAAAAGTATTAAAAAAATATGTTAAAAATAAATAATTTGTTAGGGATACCGTCCTAAAATGTCAATTGATAGGACCTTATTTGTCCTCACAACCAATCCTAAAATGTCAATTGCAAACCAGTTCGTACATGAAGGTAAGAATCACATTTTTGGAACGGAGCAAGTTCCGACAATAAAAAACAATGTTTATCTAAAACTCCCTTTATTCTAAATTATAAAATTATTACTAATTTTCAAAAGTAAATATTAGATATTTTTAAATTAAAAATTGATATAATTTATTAACGAATACAAAATTAAAAAATGTATACTTAGTAGTAATTTTATTTTTAACATAATTTTTAATACTTTTTATATTATATGAATTATAAGATTCGTTCCGTAACAAGTTTTTTTTTATCTTTGTTTTACGTAAATTTTAATATATATCATATAATTTTTTTGAGTTAATTTACATTTTTTATGGGTATTAAACTTTTAAATTAGAAAAAAAATTATATTTGAATGTATATTATGGAAATTTTAGCAAAAACATGACAAATAGGAGGGTTAGATTTGCTAATTAGTCATAGTTAGCTTACTCCATTTGTCTCAACCATAATTAATGTGTGGACCCTACCGTGTGGAAATATAAGAAATTGATGTGGAAATATCACTCTCCTAAATAAATAAATTTGTTAGAATTGGAAAATATGACAGGTACAAAATGCCCGCGAGAGAGGCCAATGCCAACAATAAAAACCAGCAAGAAAGAATAGCACCTACCTCCCCCCCCCCCTCCCTTCCTCCCTAGGGTCTCACTTCTCTTCTTTTCTTTTTATTTTTGTTTTGATAAGAAATTTTGTCCCGAAGTATGAGGACTGGAACCAGTGACCTTGAGGTTATTCCTCAATGCCTCTGCAATTTCTCCGACCCCTAATGTCTAATGTCTTTGTCATTTGATCCAATAATCCTGTATAGAAATCCTATGAGATCTGGGCACCTAGCCTCTACTGCTTTACATGAGTGACAACATATTAGTATTAACTTCAAAGACCAGCTAAGCATTATAAAGATCTCAATTACAAACAAAATAATAAAAGAAAAATCTCATATAAACATTTGGATTCACCCTTAAAGTGACCGAAGGGATCCAGAATTCTGCATAACAGACTCCTATAAACTATACACATTCCCTTTTAGTTGATCAGGAGAAAAAAACACAATTTTATTCATAACATATTCACATCACCCTCTTCGCCCAAAGTTGTAAAGGGGCAGTTACTAATTAATTTGCAAGAGCACTTGAATGGTGCTTAAAAAGGCCCTTAAGGTAACCAAGATTCTATTTTTATACAGTTTAAATTTAATGCACTGTCATGACACATCAATATACTTGTGTTTAACAAAATTATTTTGACGTGTTATGCTTCTAACACTGCTCCCGTATACACTATTAATGTATCAAATTTAAACTCATTTTTATATGCTATTGAAATATTCAAAGAACTTCAATCAAGCAACTACATTTAAAGGACAATCAATATAAACACATTTTTCTTATCTCTAAAAATACTTAATTAAGTTATCACCTTTTCAAGCTTGTACTTAATTCTTTCCTCCGCATTTGCAAATCTCTGCCACCCTTTCTTCCCTTTGACCCCGAGTCGTCTTGGGTCTCTCTTATTAGCTGATTTTCTCTTCTGTTTCTCCTTCTTCCTCTTAAGTTTCAATCTTTTCTTGGTCAGCCACTTCTCCTTCTTTGGAGGGTCAATTTCTTGGGTTTCGAATCTGGGGTTTCCTTGAGATATCACAAGATTGACTGAACCATGACTGAAATTCTTGAAAACCCATAAAGGGTTTTGACTGATTGAGTACATTTAGAGGTCTCAAAGGGGAAAACTTTGGTCCTGGGTGGTGGAGAATTGACCTGGAACTAAAACAAGTTGAAAAATAAGGGGAACTGGGAAGAAGGGAATTTTAGTGTTAGAGAGAGGAGAGAGAGTGAAGGGGATACCTCAAAGAAGATGTCTTGAGAATAGAATGCAGTCGAAATCTACGAAAGCCGTGAAACAAAGAAGTTGCCATGTGGTAAAATGCAAAAAGAGAGGAAGAGTTATTTTCTATTTACTGTAACAGAATAGCAAATCCAGGTTTCTCCATATGAGTGATACCCAAATGAGAAAAATAATATTAATAACACGTTTTAAAATTGGACAGACAATTTAAGTTTTCAGTCCAATTTTTTAGTGAATTTTTTAATTAAAAAAAATAATATTAAAAAAAGAGCGAAAAACTTGGTCTTTTTTGTCAATTTTTTTATTTAAATAAACATATTTAGACGAAAAATTAAATAATATAAAATCATCTTTTATAATTTCTGTTATATTTTTTAAATTATAAATATAATAATAAAATTAATATAAGGATAAATTATTGACTTAGATAATTTTTTATTATTTTATTTTTTCACTACAAATTAAATTTTTTATTTTTTTCTTTTTCGTCCCAAACTAAAAAATAATATATAAGAAGAGAAGAAAAGATAATGGAATTTTTTTTTCTTTTTTCTCACTTCCTTCTAAAAAATTGTGTCAAAATTACATTTGTTTTCTTTTCTTTCCTTTCTCTTTTCAAGACACTATTCTTTTCTTTTCTTCTTTAATTTATTTTTTAAAACATCCCATCTTTTTCTTTTCTTTTTTGCAATGCTATGATGTTAAATATCTATATATATATAATAAATAAGACAAAATCGTCGTTCAGTCCTATTTTTTAGGAGTAGTCGTTCAATCTAATATTTTATGTATTGTTTTTTTTTTCTTTTTCTTTTTTTGGTTTCAGATCGACGAACATACTTCTAAGTGGATCTCTACTGGGATTTAATTGGTCACGTACATAAATTAATCTTTTATTACCTTCATGATAATAATGCTTGCTAGTGTTGAACATCTTCAGGAGAGAATAAGTTCCAATATCGTCTCCCAAAGAAGTCAAGCTGATTTTCGCCATGTCAAAGATCACATGATAATAATGGCTTGAAACATTCTCTAATGTCTTGCCATATTAAATGATATAGTGGGCCATTTTTAAAAGCAGTATTCAAAATCATATTTCCTTTTATAAGCATCCAGTGCATACAGTAATAAAGAAGGTTCCGGAGAGGCAGCCTAAAAGAGTCATCACATTGCCAAGGGTTTAATTGTCAACCTGAAGTATGTAGAGGAAATCAGTGAAAGTGTCTAGACTCAAATACCCATTCCTGAAAATTCTCACTGATTCCACACTTCAATTATGTGGTTTAATTCGATACAAGACACAGGTCAATTAGGTAGTTTTATTTAACTTTTGAGGCTCTTTAGGATTCAAGTGATGCCGACATTTATTTTACTCATCTTGACATCGGAAGACGATAAAGAGAATAGAAACAATCACAGGAATTGAATCTATGTACTTTGCAATCACGTGAATTCACAAAGTTGGATAAATTGACTAGAAATAGCCACCAAGTTTATAAAATATGAATAATAAGAGAGTTGTTCAATTACATTAGTCTACTCCTTATTTATACTAACAAAAGAAACCCTAAACCCATAAGGAAATAAGTATTTAACTTGAAAATAAAATCCTATCTAATAAGCACTCTAATTAGAATTGAAAATAAAAACATACCTAACTACTAATTAACAAATAAAAATACATCAAATATTTAAATCGTCCATAAATACCAAAACATAAATTATAACGAATCTTAACCGATAATTCTTCCCGTGTCACATCTTCTTTCTTTCCTTGTTTTAGTACTTCCTATCAATGGATCAGATCTGTACATGTATACCTGATTTTCTAAATGTACTTTCGTTTTTGCCAATATCTTATCACTCTATCCAACACACTTTAAGATTAGGAAACTAGGATATACAGTTGGGATAAGAATCTCGATATATACACATATATTCGCCACTACATATAGAAACCAATAATCATGTCGACTTCATACAGCCGTTTCCTTCTAAATAGTAATTAATAGTGTGGTAGCAACATCTTCTTTGAAAGAAATGAAAAAAGGTAAAGGAACACTATTTGTACTACAGATTGAACACATGTGAAATGAAAGGCATTTCTGAATTCAAAGTATTCTGCATAAACTGTATCAACTATTCACTAAATCAGCAAAGAAAAGTTAATTTTAAGACCAATTTTTGGCAAGGATATAATATGTTTTTAGGATCATTGAAAAGGTACATAATAAATGAGCATCGGAAAAGAAGTATAAGCAGACAAAACTCTTATGAGCGATGGAATCACAGTTCTGAGCACAAATATAGGCACAATTTTTGCGGTAAATGGACAAGTAAAATGTTTCCACAGAGTTTTCTGATTTATTACAACTAACTGAGATAGTAACAAATTGAAAGATGGAAAAGATGCTCCTGTTAACAGTCAATGAAGTGAAGAAAACTTACCATAGCATAGCGAACTTCTCTGGAAGAAACTACGAGTGGATGGTTATGGTCCTTTACGAACTTTGTGACAACCCACTTTCCTGATTTTTCAGACTTTACCAGAATCATTGCTTTACAGCCTTCCCTTGTGCTCGGACGTGGCTTTCTAAGAGGCCCAAATTTACCTCGTATAGTAACACAATAACCCTCCTTATTGCATCCAAGTCTACGAGCAAGGATCCTCCCATCAACCTCTGATCAACGGCATGACATCACACGCATAACAAATCCTACTAGCCTAGCATAATTATCATAGAATACCTTGGCAGCATCTTCAGACTCAAATTCCATGCCCACAAGTGGTTCACGAATTGAGCCACTTCCATAGCCAATCAACTCCCCTCCAGAACTCTCTACTGCAACAGCTCCCTCATCCAATTCCACTGCAAAATAAAGTGTTGTTTAATCTCTCAAACACATCAAAGGCTGCTCTTTATATAGCAACTGAACTAAATTACTTTAGAAAAATATATATACACATACTATTTTAGATCTCATGAAGGTCGAAAATTCCAGCCAATTTACCAAACAACTACTAACTATAACCAGTGTTACACCTGCAGATCAGGGGGAAAAAGAAAAAAAAAAAAAAAGCAGTGTTACACCCTTAATCTGTTGGAGCAATAGTGACAATAACAAATAGAATAAATGTAAATAAAACACCAAGGAAAAATCAAGCCGAAATTTATATTCAACATGAAGCAAAACTTTTGTGCTTTTGTTGATTGATAGTGCTTTCAATGTTTTCGGTGCTTTTACCTGCTCATTAAGTCTCAAACACATTTTTTGTTACTTAAGTTCCATACACATTTTTGTCTCTTAAAACCTTCTTCTGTTCTTTCCCACGTTTTGTGTATTTCAGATCTAAGATCTGAAATCTCATTTCTCCTATAACTATGGACCATTTCTTGATGCTTAACACATCCGAAAAAACTTAATATTCAGACGATGTGCCTCCTCTCAATACTCTGTTCGTCAGTCGGGCAATCCACAAAGACAAGTCCAAAATCTCTTTCTGTGAGTACACACAATTGGAGGTTTCGCCGTTGAATCCTGGAGGGTGAACGCCGGCAGCCCATTTGTACCGGAGGTTATTACCTGTGGGGGCGGAATCACTTTTTAGGACAGTAGCTCTGCTACGCCTCGGTTTCATTCCTTCTTTACAGATAAGTCGTTCCAATTTTATTCTTCTGTTCATCTTGTTAATACTGCTAGAACTCCAACAGCAATTACCACTAAAACCCAGTAAGATTTGACAGTCAACAAGCAACTACCAACTACTAACCAAAGCCTTAAGAATCAACCCCATTACAATTAAAGTTCTGATTTTTTTTCTTTTATTCCCAACTTTACAGTCTCTCTATGATACATATAATCATAATTATATCCAATTAACTGCAAATTCAGAAAATTACATGATGGGTACAGCAAAATAATCAAGAATTAGAGGGTAGAGATAACTTACTCGAGCTGAAGAGTAAGAAAAACACCGAGTAGGCCGTAAAGGGCAAGGAGCAGAAATGGTCGAAAACTCGGAAGTTCTGAAAGGGAAAGAAGAGGAGGTTGGATCTGTGGGTTAATGAATGAACCCAAATATGAATCACTCGTGAGCAGAAAAAAGAAAAAAGGCCAGCCAAAAACAAAAAAAAAAATTTAGTTGGACATGAAAATTGAGAGAATGTATTTTAATTTTATTTATTTATATTTTAACTTCAATGGTCGGTAAAAATATAAATATATGAAATTTAAATATACTCATATTTAATTTTATGTATAATTTTCATGTCCACCTGTAACAGCTCAAAACAAAGACAAAATTTGGTGAATATTATTTTTTCTGTCACTATCGTTTCATTGAATTTCCCTTTTATACACCCTTGTTCCATATAAATTACTCCCTCCGTCTCCGAGATAAAATACATATGAAGGATAAATATGTTATTTAGTGAGATTCACAGGTATACAAAAATTAAAAATACTAATCACTTTATGTAATCTTGAGGGACCACTAACAATAAATTTAATTTTTTTTTTACTTTTTTTTCTCTACTTTTATTTTTTTAATATGTATGTAAATTATATTTTGTTCATCTTTTTGTGGACGAATGGAGTAAGAGATTGGGGATATCATTTGTCAAAAAAATTTACTATGAATAGTAATATAAAATGACATAATGTTACTATTAATATAGAGGTCGAAAGTTTAACTCTTGTTGAGTTATGAAGATAATTCAGAAAGCAGCAACAACGCGTGATAAAGATTGAAAATCGTAAATAATTTCCTCCTACCTAAGTCAGGATAAATTATTGTAATAGATTAGGATATTAAAAAAAATGACACAATGTTGCAAAATGCACATGTCAAAAATGACATAAACTAGAAAACTATAAATTAATAACTATTTTTATAAAATGAAATATAGATAATTATAAATGAGTACTTATTTTAGGCAATTATAAATTAATAATAATATTATCACAACAAGTATATATAATTACAATTTGACAATAATCTTTGTAAATAAAAAAGACAATTACCATAAAAATTAATAAATATCTTTATTAAGTAAACAAAATATTCTCATAAAATAAGCATATATATAGACCATACACCATTTTATTAAAAATGCATTTAAAAATCCTTTAGGAACTCTGACAATGAATTAGAAAGCTCAAAAACTCTATAAAATTCTTGAGTTTAAAGATTCAAACTTTAATACTTTGAAATTTTAAACCTTCAAAGACTTTTAATCATCAACTAAAGTTAAATTTTAAAAATTCAAAACAAAGATCTTATTTTGAAGTCTGACATCATGTTCATAGATCAATATAGAAAAAGTATCAACTATTATTCTGTTTATCGTAAAAGATTTTCAGGAGGTTTCTTGTGCCTGCATTCCAATAATACATATCGATATTAAATTTTTGCCCATTTTTTATACTAGAAATTTATGTTCACAATAATGTTATCAATATTAAATTAATAATTTATTAAATATGAAACAAAATATATTTTTGAATATTTATAATTTTGTAAATAAAACTCTAGTGGACGAATGTAATATTATTTACCTTAAAAAAATAGTCATATTATGTATTGCGATAAATTTACGTCTAATTATATTTGTAAAACTATACATAAAATTGATAGAAATAATAAGAGCACTCTATTTATTATACATTTATTTAAAAAAAATTATCACTAATATTTATCCACGTAATTTGATAATTAAAAAATCGATTTAATCTATATATATATATATCATTTTCGTTAAAAAAAATTAGTACAATATGAGTAAATCTATACATTATACATACATCTGCTTTACTCCCTCCTTCCCGATACGCAATTCCTGACGTCGTTTTGCGTTTTTTTTTTTGAATTATTTGCAGGCACTAGTTTGGTAGCTCTGAGGGATAATGATTAATGAGAGAGAGAATTGAATCTGGGTTATAGCTTCCGTTTGTTGGCCGCAAGTCCTCTGAAACTCATAATACCCCACCACCATATCGGACTATTGAGCCGGTTTCCACCTTCATTTCATCCAATCACAATACCCCGTCACATCGCTTTCAGGGCCCGGCACTACCTCCCCACAAAACTCAAAAAGCCACAACCCACCACAATCATCCCAACCGCTGCCGTCGTCGTCTCCGTCATATAACCGCCTTCGGCCGTTGCTTTCACAGCCGGAAACCCTGGCGCAGAAGATTGGTAAATCCATCCGTCGACCCAAGGATTAATGTGATTCGTCCCAAGGATTACTGGGATTACGAGTCCGTCACCGTTCAATGGGGGTTAGCTATCTATTTATCTTTTTGATTGGGTGTATTTGGTTTGATTGTGATTGATTATAGATTATATGTATTGGTTATGTAGGGATCAGGTTGATTATGACTTGTGAGGTTGTGAGGTTTATGTCATCCACCTGTTTGATAAATTGCCCCAACTAGATTTCATGAATTCTCCTTGTCTTTGATTACATGTTTGTAAAATCTCTCTGCAATGTTACGAAGTATAGTTGTTTCAGCTATTAGGCCAACAACATACCCTTGTGCTTTTATAAGTCATAAGTTCTTCATAAGTGTCATTTCACCAGAACCAATATTTCATTTTCCAAGAACTTTGCTCTCACAATATACATTTTGTAATAATTATTATCATTATGGTTGTCATTGTGATGGTAATCTATTTTCATCACCATTTAAATTTATCCCTTTTCGTGGGTATTTAAGTTTGCCCATGTCACAATTTTCGACCTTAGCCAGCCTGCAATTAGCTTCTTGCAGACGGTCAAACGTGGTTTATAAATTGTTGCTTCCAGTAGTTTCACCTGTTGCAGTTCTGATGAAAAACTTTTATTGTTCTGAAACTGTTGCATTGAGGCCAACACCTGATTCCAGTTGTAGTACAAATGACGCCGATACGTTGTGTAAAACAGTTGTTGATAGCTCTAATCCAGAGTGTAACATGGAGAAAAATCTTGACCTACTTGGCATAAATCTGACCACGCCATTAGTGGTTGAGGTGCTCCAAAGGCTTCATTTTGAGGAGAAGTTAGTCTTTAGATTCTTTACGTGGGCTGGGCATCAGGAATACTATACTCATGAACCTCAGGCCTATAATGAGATGATTGACATATTATCTAGTACAAAATACAAGGTTAAGCAGTTTCGAATTGTTTGTGATATTCTGGATTACATGAAGAGGAACAACAAACATTCTGTTCCGATAGAAGTTCTGTTAAAGATTTTGAGAAAGTACACTGAGAAGCATCTGACCCATCTTCAGAAATTTACCAAGAAAAAGAAGATAAGAGTGAAGACGCAGCCAGAGATTAACGCATTTAATTTGCTGTTGGATTCTCTTTGCAAGCGTAGTCTTGTTAAAGATGCTGAGGCCATGTTTAGGAGGATACAGAGCAAGGTCAAACCCAATGCTAACACATACAATATTTTGTTCTTTGGGTGGTGTAGAGTAAGGAACCCGACTAGAGGTATGAACATACTGGATGATATGATCAAAATGGGTCATACGCCTGATAATTTCACTTATAATACTGCAATAGATACCTTTTGCAAAGCAGGGATGGTGACAGAGGCTGCTGCACTGTTGGAGTTTATGAGAACGAGAGGTTCAACCATGTCTTCTCCCACTGCAAGAACATATGCAATTATGATTGTGGCACTTGTCCAGTGTGATAGAATGGAGGAAGGTTTTAAACTTCTTGGTGATATGATAAGCAGTGGATCCCTCCCTGATGTATCCACATACAAGGAACTGATTGAAGGCATGTGTTTAGCTGGAAAGACAGAGGCAGCTTATAAATTCCTGGAAGAGATGGGAAACAAGGGTTATCCTCCTGATATAGTTACTTACAACTGCTTCCTCAAAGTCCTTTGTGACAATAAAAACAGTGATGAAGCGCTTATACTGTACAAGAAAATGAGCGAGATGGGATGCGTGCCCAGTGTACAAACTTTCAACATGCTAATTACAATGTTTTTTGAGATGGGTGATCCTGATGGAGCCTTTGAGACGTGGCGTGAGATGGATAAGAGGGGCTGTGTACGCGATACTGATTCTTATTGTGTGATGATTGAAGGGCTTTTTGGTTGTAATAACATTGATGACGCCTCTATTCTCTTGGAAGAAGTATTAAACAGGGGAATGAAATTACCATATAGGAAGTTTGATTCCTTCCTAATGAAGCTTTCAGGTATTGGTGATCTACGTGCTATCCATAGATTATCAGATCATATGAGGAAATTTTACAACCCTGCTATGGCACGGCGTTTCTCATTGAATCAGAAACGGAAGAGCATGAGCTTAAGAGGAAAATAAACATTTTATAAACTCATCATCCGTTGCTGGAATTTGGGGAGCTGAAGTAGAAGTTTGGATATAGCTTACCGCTGCAGTGCAAATGTAGCTTCATTTCTGTAAAGCCAGATCAATATCTTGAAACAAATGCTGCATAAAATGGTGGTTCCAACTGTTGGGATAGAGCTCACTGATGCATTACCTGGTGTCAACTGTTTGATACATCTTTAGATAGCCTGGAAAGAGTTTCGTTTTGGCACATCTCTATCAGCAACTGTGAAAGCTGCATAGATCTGCAGTGTACATTTGGGCTTAAGTTCTTGCCAGAGTTTGCCTGTAAAGATTTCTTCACTCTTATCACATTTTGAATCAAGATAATGTATCTCTTGAATATTATACAAAAGCATTTGGAGTGGAATTTTTTATAAAAAAAAAAAATTGACCAGGTATGTTCTTTTGTTTGTATGAATGAGGAAAGGATGTGCATGCATATCTTTCTGGAATCTATACATGACACAGACATAAACACAAAGTTCAATATTGAAAAAATCTTCTACAATTAATCCTTGTCTGCCTCGCAATATCCACCCTCTAGAAAACTCTAAAGAGAATGAATAGTAGCAATATAAAAGCTTTAAGTAAGCTCAGAGAAGCAGATGCAAGATACGATAGCTGAACTAAACCAGTGTCTTACCAGAAGATGCTATGACAAACAAACAGCAAGGAGTCAAGGACCATTAGTGCATCCATAATTATAGAAAGTCCTCACAGCGCCTGAGGACCTGATTCCTAAATCCTTTGGTCTTGTCTCACCACGAGCTAACTCTGTTGCTAAACTCTCTTTTAATTCAGTCACCACATAATTCATGGTTGGTCTATTGGTGGAAGTTGGAGATGCACATGCCAATGCTATTTCGATAGCTTTCCAGACAGAATTAACATCAAAATTTCCCCTTATACTTGGATCAACAACATTTTTCACATCCCCTTGTTCAAGTATGGAACTTACCCACTTAGTTATGTGAGTCCGCTCAGTCCCGTTATCATTGGTTCCTATAGCTGGCCGGCCTGTGATTATCTCCAGCAGGACAATGCCAAAACCATACACATCACTTTTTTCAGTCAATCTATTTGATTGGTAATACCTGCAAGACAAAACAAGTAAAACAATGTAGATTAAGCTGATATATATACTTGCAAACTGAAAAGTGAAAAGTATAGTAGTTACTCAGGGTCAAGGTAGCCAGGAGTGCCGGCAACTACTGTGGTTACATGAGTGCCTCCTTCAAATGGAATAACTCTGGACAAGACAAAATCAGCAAGTTTCCCTTGGAGATTCTCGTTCAACAAGATATTGGTTGACTTCACGTCTCTGTGGATTATTGGTGGCTTGCAACCATGATGCAAATACTCGAAGCCTACGATAATTTAAGTCAAAAGAAAATTGACATACCTTTTGTGGAAGGGAAAATAATTTCAGGTCATCTGCTAACCTTCTGCTGCATCTATTGCAATCCGAATTCTCTGTTCCCAACTCAAGACATTTGAGTTTCTGCCTGTGCCCACAGAATACCAATTTATATATGTATGTTTGTTTTGATCAATAAAATATAAAAATCATGAAGCTGACACTTGAAAATTGAAATAGTCCGATAAACTAGAAGGAAGTTTGTCTTTCTTTCATTCTTTTCTTTTGAGTCTGACAAGATAGAATGACATATTATGTGTTAAAAAAGACAAAAAAGTTGTACATTCATCGAAACATTTAAGCATAAGATTTACCTGATAGATGCCCTTCCAGGTTTCCATTGGCCATGTACTCGTAGATAATACCTATATTGGTGCCCTCGTTGCAGTAGCCAACAAGAGCTGTTAAATTCTTATGATGCACACTCATAAGAAGCTTGGCCTGCAATTTAAGGTCACGTTGTAGAAGGTCATAAATAGGTAAGAAAAGGATACAAATGATGCTACATATGCCTAATTAGTACATCTAACTTATGCACCAACTGACTTGCCCCATTAACACTTTCATTGGTGCATGATTTTTGGTTTACATTTCAGTTAATAGTCAGCATTTTCCACAAATTGTAAGGTCTGAGATGAAATCATAGACTTGTTTCTGAAGTCGAGTTGTTATTGATACTAGATAGATAACCCGTGCAAGACACGGCCGCATGGGCACATATACATGCATGCATAGAGATTAATTATTGTATGTATTTGTATAAACATGCACGTAGATACTTAGGAATGATCTATTCAGTACTGGATACGAAGAGTTAAGTAAGATTAAATTATTGTATATGCATGTAAATACTTAGGAGTGATAGATATTGTATCAACAAAACTCTTCGATATCATGAAGAAAATCAACATAATGGAGAGTATTAAATGATTAACTCGGGATTGACTCGGGACCAACCAAAATAACTCGATCAATTTACAAATAATATATTGTGACTCGACTCGGGATAACATCACCCAACGCCTTGTTATATTTAGTTATTGATGGGGATGGAAACTATAAGTGTTCTATAACTTACCTCAGTCTGAAATTCTTTGTACCCTTGAACTGATGTTGGTGAGAGCATCTTTACAGCAACTTGGGTATCACCTGCATAGCCATGGTACACTGTGCCAAATCCTCCCCTCCCAACAATTTTCTCAAAATTGTTGGTAATGCTTAGGATCTCGGAGTATGTAAACTGTCGATTTTTTGTCTCCAAGGAGCCAGTGTCTCCGGGTGCTGCAACATTTAATTTCTCGACTTTTAAGATCATACCTGATTGAAATTTTCTTATATCTTTTACTTTGATAGCAGTAGTTGGTTATGCTTCAAAATCTTTAGTTTTGGCAAAGTCCCACATTGATTAGCTGTGAACTTTTCATTTGTTGGTTGTGTTTCAAAAGCCTTAGTTTTGGCAAAGTCCCACATTGTTTAGTTTGAGAACTTTTCTTTGGTACACTAGCATATATTTGAATTCCATGTTTTTGGTTGATTAAGTCTCAAACACATTTTTTGTTCCTGAAACTTCTTCCATGCTTTACCAAGATTAAGTTAACATACATGTTTTTTGTTGATTAAGTCACAGAAAACATGTTTTATACTTCAGATCTCATCCCCATTCTCCTATAAATACTTGAGCAGATCTTGATGTTAAGAACTCTACAACTTCATACATGAACAAACTCTCTCTTCTTCATTAAACATTCTCCTATTATTCCTTGAGTTGGACAATCCACAAAGACAAGTTCAAAACCTCTTTCTGTGAGTACACACAATTGGAGGTTTTACCGTTGAATCCTGGAGGGTGAACGCCGGGAGCCCATTTGTACCGAAGGTTATTACCAGTGGGGGCGGAATCACTTTTTAGGACAGTAGTTTTGCTACGCCTCGGTTCTTCATTCCTATTATACCAGATAAGTTGTTCCAATTTTTATTGTTATGTCGATCTTGTTAATATCGCTAAATTTCCAACAATCTAAAAAGTGATTCGAATTATTGACAAGATTAAATCTGCTTTAAACTTTGCTAAAATTGTTAATATCGCTAAATTTCCAACAATCTAAAAAGTGATTCGAATTATTGACAAGATTAAATCTGCTTTAAACTTTGCTAAAATTGAACCCTTTCATAGTACAAATATTAAGAAATGATCCAAAAAAAACATGTTATTTTATTTAGAAACTATAAATCTGGAATGAGTATGTGGATCCTATTGTGGAAGTCCCTGCTACTACTGTTAATGTTGTTTTTGATAAGATTATTGTTTTTGATTATATTGCTACTGAAATTTTTGTAAAATCGAATGGAGATAATTCTGTAAAAAGGAATTATGTTAAAGATAATCATACATGCAGGGGACACTACATGATCTAATACCTTGTTCTATATCCGAATATACTTTTCCTCCATTTATAAATCAGATGTAGGATCAGTTTACATTGTTAGACAATGTGGGACTCCAAAAAGTCCAAGTAATAGGTAAAGACACAAAGTGGATATCATATAAATACTTGGTGAACTTGGAGTGATAGCCTTTCATGTCCGATGTGGGATAAACATCCACTTGGTCTTTGGTTCTTTGGTTGTCTGCAAGGTACTTGTCTCTAAATCCCACATTGATTAAATGATAAATATCTAAGGAACCCTTCCTTGTAAATGGACTATCAAGTGAAGGCATTGGTTGTTTACTTGTCTATTAGTCCCACATTGGTTAAATGTTAAAAACATAAGGAAGTTTTCCTTATAAAATTACTAACAAGTGAATCTTATCTAAGGGCCTAATTCTTGAGGGCTATCTTAGTTCGGTCCAAACCATATTTTGGTTCAGATCCGACTCTGCTACTCGTGCACCCAAATCCGACCCAGTGGCCGCGGGCTGACCCACCCGACAGTTTTTAATTTTCTTCTTGAAAAATGATTTATTAATTATTTTATACATGAAAATCAATGATTAAATTGTTATTGTGATTATTAAATTCTGAATTTAACAGATATTAATTATTGACATAATATTAATATTTCCACTGATGTCATGGAAAATTAATATATTTGGATAATTTTAGTTAATCTCCAATTTAATTATACAATAGTTAATTAATTGTGGTAATTAACATAATTATCAGAAAATTACCGTAACCTTTTGAGATGATAATATACTGTTGTAAATTTTATGGAAGTATTTTAATGTGTTTGTAGCATACTTGTAATATTAATTGAGTAATATTGTATGTTATTTAATTCCTTTTGATAATATTTTTGAAATATTAATTGTTGGTGCTTGGAATTAAATTATCATGTTATAATTAACACATGTACCGTTGTTCCTAATGGGAGTGATTTAGGTTGTAACTTAATTGAATTATTTCCTAAATTCATATATTATGAGCTGAAATATTAATGGTAAATAATTGTGCATTGTATATGGATTGTGTATCCTAAGCCTGACGAAGTCTTTCTTCTAGTTTTATGTACCGTTATTTTATGTTAATTTGGTTCATGTGGTGAAGACGGTGAACAATGATGATAATTCTAGATATACTCATATCTATCTCATTACCTCTAAAAGATGAAGCTGGATAAATGTTTATTAAATAAAGCTGAGGTTGAAAGGAAAAATAGAACACTTAAAGATATAATGAATATCATGTTTATTAGCTTTACCTTATCCTCTAATATGTGGGAAGTAGCTTGCTTTTCTGAAGAAAAAAAATAACTTTTAATAGAGTTCCACATAAAAGGATAGACTTCACCATATCAATTATGGAATGAACATGCCCTAACTTGGGTAATTTGAAAATGTGGGGGTGTCTAGCTAAAATAGCTATACCAGAATTTTAAAAGGGAATAAAATTGGACATAAAATAATGTTTTGTATTTTTATTGGATATGTTTCAAACAATGTTGCCTATAAAAATTTTGGTAACTAAAGATGGACCTAAAAAGAAGAATGAAATCAATTGATGCAATCTTGTGGAAAGATGTCATTAATGGTGAACTAGAATCCATTATGACTAATCATACATGAGAGCTAATTATTTTGCCTAGAAGATGTAAATTTATTGGGTGTTGAAACGAAGTTAAAATCTGATGAGTTTATTGATAATTTTAAAACAAGTTTTTCAGCACTTGTTGTTATGTGTTATGTGTTAATGTTTAACATTATGTGAAATTCTTGTGAATTATTTTAATGTGCAATCCGTGCAACGATGTGATAATAACTGTTAATAGTCAGTTGATGATTAAAGTTAATTGTTCTATGTGAACTATATAATTTGAGAAATGCGAAGCATGAGTATTATGGAACATGTATCATATGTCAAACATGTATAAATGTACACTATGAGAAAGATGAAGTATGTATAAAATGTGACTTATACATGAGATGTGAAACATGAGAAATGTGATATATGCATGAGATACAAAAATGAAAATTGTGATGTGATTATTTATTTATATGTGGATGACTTGCTGATATTTGGTACTGATGAGGAATTTGTGAAAACTATTAAAACATTTTTATTCTCTAATTTTTGACATGAAAAATGAACTTGATTTTTGGCATGAGAACTAATAGAAATGCACATGGTTTGTTTTTATCTCAGTCTCATTATGTGGAATTATTAAGAAATTTAATTTCTTTAATGAGGAGTCATTAGGAACACCTTGTGACTCTAGTGTGCATTTAAAGAAAATAAAGAGGATTGGTATTGCACAAACTGAAGATGCCAGAATCATTGATGGTGTAATGTACTTAATGAATTGTACTCGACCTGATATTGCATATGTCATTAGTAGACTTAGCAGATATACACATAATCCTTCATAAGATCATTGGAATGCATTGGCACGTCAAATGAGGTATTTTACAAGGAACAGTTAATGTAGGTGTACATTTTACTTGTCATCTTAATGTTTTAGAAGGATATTGTGATGCTAATTGGGTATCTGATAATGATGAATCAAACTCCGTTAGTGGATATGTGTTTACTTTAAGTGGAAGAGCTGTCTCTTGGAGATCTGCTAAACAAACTTGTACTGCTAGATCTACTATGGAATCTGAATTTATTGCATTAGAATTGGCAGGTACAGAAGCAGAGTGGCTGAGGAATTTATTGGCAGACATACCACTGTGGTCTAAACCAATTCCTTCTATATCTCTGCATTGTGATTCTCAAGCTGCTATTGGCCGAGCAATGAACCAAGTGTATAATGGGAAACAAAGGCATATTCGCTTGAGACATAATATTGTATGAGGACTGATCAGTAACGGTGTTATTTCCATGAAATTTGTGAGGTCTGAAAAGAACCTAGCGGATCCGCTTACAAAGGAATTGATTAAAAAGATTGTCCAAGAAGCATCCAGAGGGATGGGACTATTGCTAACATCTTGAATAAGTAATACGTGATGGAAACCCAACCCATGTGATTGGAGATCCCATGAATTGGGTTCAATGGGTAACAACAAGTCACGGAATTACTTAATTATAGCACTGCAATTATTTATATCCCTTGTTGTGTGCATGTGCTTACTGACAAATTGTGAAAGGATGAATCGTTTAGATTCTTAATGAAACTCATAGCCCTAAAGGGTGGTGTATGTCAGTTTACACTTGATGGGTTCACCTATATAAAGGTGGAAGTGTAGGCCGCTTCCTATGAGAGCCTATGGCAAACTCTCTAGAGCCTTTATGAAAATCTGGGATATGGCGCATGGCCTAGAATGCGCCCAACCGCGGACTTGTGTGGATTCGGGATTTTTTGGTATGTGTGCAAGTTCAACTGTTTGCATCATAGATAATGGGTTCAAGATTTTATTCACATATAATCTACAATCATGAGCTTGTTCCACTAAGTGTCGATTCAAACCCACAAGGTATCGACATGATGTATCTAAAATCCATTGCCCTTCTCACTTCTTCTAAATTCTTCCTGATAATTTTGAATCATGTGGGGGATTGTTGGTTATGCTTCAAAATCTTTAGTTTTGGCAAAGTCCCACATTGATTAGCTGTGAACTTTTCATTTGTTGGTTGTGCTTCAAAAGCCTTAGTTTTGGCAAAGTCCCACATTGTTTAGTTTGAGAACTTTTCTTTGGTACACTAGCATATATTTGAATTCCATGTTTTTGGTTGATTAAGTCTCAAACACATTTTTTGTTCCTGAAACTTCTTCCATGCTTTACCAAGATTAAGTTAACATACATGTTTTTTGTTGATTAAGTCACAGAAAACATGTTTTATACTTCAGATCTCATCCCCATTCTCCTATAAATACTTGAGCAGATCTTGATGTTAAGAACTCTACAACTTCATACATGAACAAACTCTCTCTTCTTCATTAAACATTCTCCTATTATTCCTTGAGTTGGACAATCCACAAAGACAAGTTCAAAACCTCTTTCTGTGAGTACACACAATTGGAGGTTTTACCGTTGAATCCTGGAGGGTGAAAGCCGGGAGCCCATTTGTACCGAAGGTTATTACCAGTGGGGGCGGAATCACTTTTTAGGACAGTAGTTTTGCTACGCCTCGGTTCTTCATTCCTATTATACCAGATAAGTTGTTCCAATTTTTATTGTTATGTCGATCTTGTTAATATCGCTAAATTTCCAACATGTAAATACTTAGGAGTGATAAATATTGTATCAACAAAACTCTTCGATATCATGAAGAAAATCAACATAATGGAGAGTATTAAATGATTAACTCGGGATTGACTCGGGACCAACCAAAATAACTCGATCAATTTACAAATAATATATTGTGACTCGACTCGGGATAACATCACCCAACGCCTTGTTATATTTAGTTATTGATGGGGATGGAAACTATAAGTGTTCTATAACTTACCTCAGTCTGAAATTCTTTGTACCCTTGAACTGATGTTGGTGAGAGCATCTTTACAGCAACTTGGGTATCACCTGCATAGCCATGGTACACTGTGCCAAATCCTCCCCTTCCAACAATTTTCTCAAAATTGTTGGTAATGCTTAGGATCTCGGAGTATGTAAACTGTCGATTTTTTGTCTCCAAGGAGCCAGTGTCTCCGGGTGCTGCAACATTTAATTTCTCGACTTTTAAGATCATACCTGATTGAAATTTTCTTATATCTTTTACTTTGATAGCAGTAGTATTTCCATACCTTGTTGGTTTCTATTCATCCACAGGTTAATTACTAAGGCAATCAAGATCAACACAACTAATGAAGCAACTGAAGCTGCTACTGGAATAATAAACTTGTTATTGCTCTTCTTGCATGAAGATGACTGACAAGGATTTGTATCTCCGCCATCCTGACTTGTGTCAATGCTATTCATGAAAACAAGTTTAAGCTCTCTTTTATACATATTATTTATCCATCAGCTTGTTATTGGTGATACATGATCCGAACTTTAATTCAGAGGTGATTATAAATATAATTCAGATATTGTTTTCGTCTGCGTTGTTATTCTCTAACACTCCTCTGCTCTACCAATTTTTTATTTTATTTTATTTTTTTCCGGGTAATTTGCTCTACCGATAATGTTGTTAATAAGATATTTTGGTTTTGTAGTTGTGGTTTCTATTAATAAAGAATCTTTTAATAGAGGGTAACTAAAATTTGAATGCTAATATTAATGTAATGGCAGCAGTACACACCTTAAGGACAGCAATCCATTTTTTGACTTTGCTAGGAGATCTGGTGGAACTGAGCCTGTGAAATTGTTTCCTTTTAAGTTTCTGCAATGTTAGAAGAGCATTATCATAATTAATCCTCTATTTGTAATGCAGGAAACTCATGATGCAAGTTTTGTGACTTTATTGAACTTACAGGATCCGCAAGAAGCTCAGTTGAGATAAGAAATCAGGTACCTCTCCAGTCAAGTTATTATTCGACAAATCCCTGAAATTTGTTTAATTGTTATTCAGTTAGAATATTTGGCTTAATTAATCTGACTAATTGGTTATTTACATGAATATAACATAATGTTCTTACAAAGATCTTATCATTGTGAGCTTGGATAAGTAAGGAGCAATTTTTCCACTCAATCCACTTGATGACAAGTTCCTGAATGCAAATTAAATTGTGAATATATAAGTGAATGAAAGAAATATGAAATTTTTTAGCGTTTTTCTTTTGTTTAATTAGAAGAAACCACATACAAGGATATGATCCAAGGGTAATCAGAACCATTATAGCTGCAGCTAAGACCATCCCACACATAAGTTTGAGGTGCACAAGGATCTCCTTGCCAGTTTTGTTTTTGAACCTTATGCATGGACTTTATGTCCATGATAGCACCGGCTAAAAATTTCACAAAATATAAATTAGAAGAGACTTTGAACATTAAGATTTAGGTTTGTTTGGACTGCATACTCGCTCTGTTTTCTGTTTTCGTTTTCAAAAAATTTCGGAAAATGTGTTTGGGTAGTTATTTCCATTTTTGTTTTCAGGAAATGAATCCGAAAACATCCACTGTAGTGGAAATTATTATGTTCTTTAGATATGAGCAAATTTTTTTTTTCTAGAGTAGAATCCTCTCCATTACACCTATCTTTCAATTTCCACCAGTACATATTTAGCGACACAATATTACATTTAGTGACAAAATAAAATTCGTTGTCAATAATTTTGTGGCTAGTGCCATCGTTAAAAACAATTTTCATGTTACTAAAGGTGTACTGGGGGGAATTGGAGGATAAGTGTAACGGAGGATCCTTATCCGTTTCTTCTCAATAATTTCCGCCAAGAAAATATTTTGAGAATACTTATCATAACCGGAAACTGAAAACATAAAACAGAGATGACAACCAAACAGTTTAGTACTTGCATGGGCAAAAAAAGGAAAGAAACTAGTTAGAACATACCATCTTGATCATCTGTCTGTGAGTGCACAAGCTGCTTCACAGTGAAGAACTCGACGGCGTTTATGATGGGGGGAAGAGTTGACCTTTCTGTTTTCATAATTACAATCTCATACTTAGACTCAGCTTTCTCAGGTGGATCACTGTATACAGTAGTTGTAGTTTGATTAAACGGAGTAATAGGCCGATTATTCGACAGGTTTCCATTTAGATATATGTTAAATTCTCTGGTTTGGTTGCGCTGCAGAGTTTGAACCTCAGAAAAGTACAAGTAGGTAAGAAACTGATCAGTGATGTTATTAGGCTCCCATGGGAGTTTCAAAGGATTGCTAGCGTTTTTCGGCATGATAGCTGTCCTCATGACTTGATATGGTACTTGAAATCCTGAAGAACTCGGGGGCCATTTCTCGAAATTATACTAATGAACTGTTAATGTAGTTAATAGAGTCCCATGCGATCTTATACGTCATCTTTGTACCTGTAAGTTCAATAGTTAGCAGCCTACAAGGAAAAACTTTATGGTTGCCAGTTCTAATGCCCTAGGGATCGGACTAGAATTCCCCAATGATTTGGATCTTCTGTATTACATTTTTCACCCAATTTCTTTCAATATAAATTTAGTAACAAAATATTATGTATAGCTGGTGCCGTCAATAAAAGTAACTTTTGTGTTTATGTATGTATATGTGTATTTGAGGAAATTGAGTGAAAAGTGCATTGGGGGGATCCTAGTCCAATTCACCATATTAGGATTCCTTTCATTACACTTTCACTCAATTTCTCACAATACACATTTAACATAATATTCTTTTCAGCGACGACATTAGAGGCACAATTATTGTGTCGTGAAATGTAATATTTGTTTTGTTACTATATGCCTTTTGGGAGAAATTAGGATTAGTACCTCCTCCATTACACTTAGCTTCCAATTTCTCCTAATACACATTAACTAGACAAATATTGCTTTTAGTGATTGTACCAGCGACGCAATTGTTTGCAACGAATTTTAGTGTCGCTAATTATTTGCGTCGAATTTTATTATATTACTAAATGTAATATTTATGTCGCTAAATGTGTATTGGGAGAAATTTGGAGGATAAGTGTAATTGAGAGGATCCTAATCCGAGGAATTAGGTGGATGGTGTAATGGAGGGGTGTCTGGTCCCTTGTCACGCAATTTCCCCTAACACTCATTTAACGACGCTATATTGCTACCTTTCACCCAAAAAAAAAAAAATTAGTCCTTAAATATAATATTTTTTTTAGTAAATGTGTATTTGGGAGTCCACACGTAATTACTCGTGAATACCATACAGAGCTGCATAAGCACCAAAAAATGACAATACTGAACATTTTAATAGTGTAACATAAAATTACTAACTGACCTGTAATTCCCAAATGTTTCACCAAAATCTATGCGTGCAAAAAGCTGCAATGATCCATATTCAGTTGTATACATGCTGTTATTGAAGAACCTCAACTCCAATGCTGATATAAAAGGAGTTCCTTGGCCTGTTTTTACCAAACAAACATGAATATAACCGGACGTTGGGACATGAATTATCTCCGTCGATACTTTAGAAGTTGTTTTGTTGAATGAGATTGTGTCCCAGTTATCAGCTCCAAGATGCAGATCAAAGTGTGGGAGTTGGCTTTTGGAATCGTAGTTTCCGTACATAAACCATGCCCTAATCAAATACCTGTTGCCTTTTCCTTGAGTTGGTTTTAGAGTGTAACTGTTAACTTGGTTTTCAAGTGATGCAGTTCTGTGTATAGGTAATATAGTCCTGCTTTCCCCCGTTCCCCGCCGTCTGTGAAGCCAGAATCTGAGACGTAATTTAGGCCGGTCGTTTCATCGGTGTAGTTGGAATTTCCAGGTGTGCCACAGTCTATGCTTATGAAGCCTGAGACAATTGAAAATGTGTAGTTTTAGCTTATATTTTGGTGAAAAAATAGGCAATTGATGTCAACGCTAACAATAAGTGTTGCTAAAGTGTCGCTAAATTTTGGTGAAAATGTGTAGTGTTGCTAATGTGTAGAGCAATAAGTGTCGCTAAAGTGTTTAGTCATTAGTGTCACCAGAACAATTGAAAAACTGACGCTAAATTTATATTTGTTGTCTGCCGCTAAATTTATATTTGCTGACAGTTTGCTTTGACAATATCAGCAGACAATATATATATATATATATATATATATATATATATATGAGTCCGGTTCTCCAACGGACCCAAAAAACGGACCGGCTATAGCGACGGTTCTGTCCGTCGCTATAGCCGGTCCGTTTTTTGGACCCGTTTTTTGGGTCCGTTGGAGAACAGTTCTGATATATATATATGATTATGTTTTTTTCGGATAGAAGAATTTTGAGTTTTTTCATACCTGATTGATCATTCTGGGAATGAACAAGAACTGCTATAAGAGCAAGATAAAGAAGGAATTGGAAGAGGAAACTTTTGAACATTCTCACCTTTCTATACAGATTCTTCATGCTGAAGAGTCAGCCTGGGGGTGTCCTATAATATTTATACTGTATATGAATGCATTAATGAATATATGAAGAAAATAAAATAAAGTAAAATCAACAGCCAAAGTAATGATGATAAAAATAAGGATTAATAAATTTTGGTCAAATGTGTATATATGTATTTTAATTGACAGATCATAATGCTTATACCATAAAAAATAAACTAAGTAATTGTTTTTCTTCCAAATATTTCGGCTAGTAGGTCAGCAACCAGTTTTAAATTAGAAAGGCTGCAGAAGATTTTAGTCAGAAAATTTTAATTATTTTTGTTCTTGCAAGTCAAGTAATTTGGAATTACATACTCTCATTATGTATAGAAGTAAAAGGATAAGGCGTAATACTCCGTCCGTTCCAAAATATATGATTATTATTGACTTTTTAAAGTCAATTTGATATATTTTCAAACTCAAAATTAACTTGAATTCTTTTACTTTTAGTCAATACAATGATAAAAGTTGTAAACTATATAAAAAATACTACTCATTTAATAAATCATCTCAATTTTGAGTTTTAAAATGTCTCCAATTAACTTTCAAAAGTCGATAACAATCTTATAAATCGGAACAAAGGAAGTATATATGTAGCAAATGTTTTGCTATGGCATAATTGGGGCAAATACATCTATGACTGTTCATAAGAGAAAAGGACAATCCAGATTTATAAAAAAAAATGTTCTCTACTACGAGTAACAAAAAAGTTAAAAAAAATTAAATATGAACCGTCTGTTTCTTTTATGGACGGCGGATTTGTTCGAATAGTGTCTAACATACATTTTGTGATGAAAACTAGCAGTATATACATTAATGGATATAGTTTAAAAACTTAATCTTTTTAATAGCAATTCAAGACTTGCCACTGCATCAAAGAACTGGTCTAGACATTCAAAAAAAAAAGGAGGAATAGTTTCAAGTGCTTGTATTTGTTTTACATCAGGTGGTTGGTGCACTAGATTGTCCGGTGGGTGAGAACAAGTCTTGAAAAGCTCGTTACAAAACAAGAGCCTTAGTTCATGTTTAGTCTAAATAATTTATAAAATATGTTACTCCCTAGGAGTTCAATTTCCAAAGTTTATATATTTTAAGAATACTATTTTTTTTTCACGTTTATATTTGAATTTACTTAATTTTTAGTTTAGCAGTGATGACATGATTAAGAATTGTTGTGTTAAAATTGAGGATATCATATCAATTATAAATTATACTCCCTCTATTTTATTATAACTATCGTTTTAGTTTATTTTGTATATTCTAAAGTAATTGTCATTTGTATACTATTTAGGAGTATCCTAAATTCTCTTTCATATAATACTCATATATATATCTTCTGAGTCCGGTTCTCCAATGAACCCAAAAAACGGGTCAAAAAATGGACCGGCTATAGCGACGGACAAAACCGTCGTCATAGGTCTATGACAACGGTTAGCTATGACGACAGAACCGTCGGTATAGGGTTTTAGCGACGGTTCTGTCGCCATAGCTAACCGTCGTCATAGGCCTATGACGACGGTTTAGGCTATAGCGACGGTTTTGTCCGTCGTTATAGCCAGTCCGTTTTTTGGACTCGTTTTTTGGGTCCGTTGGAGAACGGTTATATATATCCTCTTTCCAAAGATATTTAATACAATCAAACAACTAATTTTCATTCTCTCTTCTTTTTTTCAATAAAAAGTGTCATTTTTTTCTTAAAACTAAACTATTAATTGTTATCTTTAATAAGTGTACATATTTTTTTTAGTGACAGATAATATGAAGAGACTTTTTTTTTAGAACAAAAAAATCTAACAAATATGATTATTTTGTGATACGGAGAGAATAGTATAGATAGAACTATCCTCTTACTTTTAAAGGGTAGTTAAAACGCCAAAGGTTGAAGTATCTTTTAAAAGAAAATTTATTATGTCAAAATTAAATGAGACTTTAATATTTTTTCGAAACAGTAAAACCATACTCGCTCAATTTCATAATAATAGTCACACAAATTAATAAAGACATTTAATACTGTACATTGATAATTGAAATTTGTGTAAAATTTAATCATTATATCTTTATGAAAAACTGAAACTATTAAATATAAGAGAAAAAAAATTTAGAAGATGAGAGACAAAATTTTATTGGAAAGATGAGATAGAAACAAAATAGCCTTTAATTATAAAAAATAATATGAAAAATTAAGCATTTAATGCTTTCTTGAAATCGACAAATAAAAAGGAACAAAAAGGGAAGGAGGGAGTATTATGGCACGGAGAAAATGATCCCAAGTCGAGTCGAACAATACTTTGTTCAGATTCTACTCGAAACTTTTTTAAAGTACTCGAATTCGTATTCGGATTCGAATAAATTTTTGCAATCTTTGCTCAGATTCGAATTCAACTCATTTTATTGTACTCGAATTTGACTCGACTCTGACTCATTTTTTAATCGAACTATTCGCGAACATTTGAGACATACACGAATTAGAACTGAATCATTTATATTATGATAATGTATATAAAATTAACTCAGTCAACTAGTTGAAATATTTAAAATTTGAACATTTCAAATTAGATCTCTAGCCTTGTAAAAAAAATTAATGAGATGACATTATCACTCTTGGAACAATTAATGAACTACTTCCAATTAAGTATGTAGAGAATTTAATTGTTAAATAATATATATTAAATAAATGAAGTATACTCAATACTGTATACGAGTAAGTATCAACGAACTTGTATCGAGTATGTATCAGTAAGGTAAGGAAAATTCGACACTTTAAATGAACGAACAGTGACATATTCAACTCGTATAAGTGTGGATTTGAACTCGACTCATTTAAATATCGAATTTGAGTGTCGCTCGAATTTTTCGAACTGATTCCACATCGGGTTTCGAACTACTTAGGTTTATTTTCAGCCCTACTATAATGTTTTTCATTTTTGGTAATGAAAATGTGGTGTTAATGCCTCTATAAACAAGTGAAGTCTTTCATGCCAAGTGCCAACTGTATTTGTTCAATGTGCCCATTGACATTCCAATGTTTAGGGAATCAATGATCATGGGATTAATTGGCAGTTCTACAACGTTATTAGTACTGCTCATGCATAAACTGCGCAAGTCAACAATTGTCAACAATAATTCATTTGCATTTTTGTTTCTATCTGGAGTATATAACTTCAAAGACAGTAGAGTTGAGGAATCTTTTCAAAAAAAAATTTAGGATAATATGCGAGCGTGATGCAGGTTAATCAAAATTATACTACGTGTTTGTGACTTTGTTAACATTGATTTGAATTCATTAGGGATAATATAGTTGAATATTCATTATTCTAGGTGTCTACATGCTAGATATACATTCTAAGGAATATATGTATATATATATATGGGAAAAATGTATATACACAACTGTGTAGTGCACAGTCGGCTATAGTAACGGTTCACCCGTCGTTATAGTCCAAAAAAACCGTCGTTATAACTCGACTGTGCAGTACACAGTTGTGTACTTATATATATATCTGACGGTCTTGTTTTCCCCATTGTTTGATCTGACGGCCTAGTTTTCCTTTGGTAACTGTGTATTGGGATAGTTAAGTTGTTTCACAAAAAAGTGTTGCAGCAGGCCCCATGTTTTTTAAAATTTAGGTTGTCAAATTTTTTAGTGGATCGTGTGAAAGAGAAAAAAGAAATCAACCATAAATAATGTACAAATATTTTGAATAAAACTATATTAAAAAATAAATAAAGTACACTAAAAATTCAAATGCGATCTCATTCATATCTCGAAATACTTGTATCCGTACTCTGGGCTTGTCATTCCCTCCTCCCAGTCACCCATGATGCGACCCCCAAAAACGACCTGTTGAATGCCCAAATATCTGCCCAAAAGGTTGAAACAAATAGTAATGTTCTAGTAAGAACTGTATTTCTTGACATGGGAATAAGAGAATATGACTTATGTTAATTAAGCTAAATCATTGTCCATCTACAGAAGCATTGCGCTAGTCCAAGTAGAGTTTGTTTTTTAAAATAGGCAAATATGGAGATGATACCCAATCTGCGCGCTCCTTCGAGTTTTCTTCAAGTTTAGATTTTGTTAATTTTGCTATTTGAAGTTAAAAAAGAAATTTCTTAGAATAGCAAACCTAAAAAAAAAAAATTAAAAAAATCCAAGTACTTGGCATGCCACTAAATTAAAAAAACCATTCAATATAAGCCTGAATTAACGACTTACTCTGAGCTTAATAAGGTCAGGCAGTTGAGAAGTATATCAATGGCAAAAAAATCAGATGTACCAAGGTCTACCCTGTTGCATATAACCATAATGGTGAGTGACTTTAAAAGAAAAACCAGCAATATATTATCAACCGACATGTATCCTCATTTGTCAAAAAAGACATGTATCCTCAGAGCAATTTAAAGAGATCATACCAAACTCGGCCCCAGTTGTCCTGAAATTCAACGTTACTAATATCGTGGAATGATGAGGGCATCGCGTTAAAACCTTTGTCTGCATCGTAGATAGGGTTGTACTCTAGTGATGAATTCGCCAACTGCAATAAGTGAGTGCCTTTTCAGCATTTCTCAGTACCATGTACATCTAAGAACCCTAACCAAATTATTTATCAAGAATGTGTACTACAAAGCGCAACAACTTTTACATCTGACAAAAGCAACAATAGTAACTAAAATAAACTCCATCTGCATATATTACCTGCAGATTAGATGAATTATATGAACCCAAGCGGCCCATGACATACCATGACTGAATAACCTGTCACATAATTTACCCAAATTATATTGATATCATTTGACTACCACTTAGCCAAAAGTAAAAGCTGTGAAAAAATCAAATACCAAGTTATGAAGAAGAAAACGAAAGAAATAAACATGATGTTGGCATAGCAGCAAGAACCAGAGTGAAAGTTAAAATTCTACATACACTTCCAATAAGGTCGACGTCCCGGTCAGATGGTGATCCGAATAACTCAAACCATATGTAGGAATCAACAGGATTGAAGCTGTCAATCACAGTAATATTATTTGAACATAGCTTCAGTAAAGTAATGCCAATGAATTGAAAGCATAAAAGGAACTAAACTAGAATGCAGTACTCATGCTCAACATTTGTAATGCCAATGAATTACCGTTACGTGTATTTAGCATGGAATTAATATATTATAAATTAAATATCATTAATAATTTTTATGTTATATTTTCAACTACATTTATTTTTTACAAATATTATATAAATTGTTTCGGTGCATCAATTAATTTGTGGCACACAAGCACTCAACAAAAGAGGATCAATATGAAATATCTATATAAATGTTGTGAGCATGACATTATCTATATTAACCATTTTTTCCTTTTTCACCAAGTAAGATTCGTAAACATTTCTAATTGAATATAAAAAGTTAAAAGAAAGAGAGAAAGATGGGTGTCTCTGTGCTTGCGTTCGAATTAGCATATGAGAGAGGGAAAGAGGTAAGAGCAGAGTAGAGCAGAGAGGTGTGTGTATATATATATATATATATATATATATATATATATATGTATGTATTTGTAAAAGGTCTATTACTCTCTAAAGCTGACTTTAAAAGCAAGAACAGAGCCTGTTTTAGACTTCTGAAAATCACGACCCTTGTGTCGAACCCTTTCTTCAACCTGTCAAAAGTTTAACAACTCGATTAGAATTTCAGGAAAAATAATGAAATCATAAACTGGGTTTGACCGACTTTAAGGGGGAAGACTGACCATTATAAACCCTAAAAAAAATTCTTTAACAGTTTAAAAGCAGGTATTACATTGCTTTACTTGTAGTATAGACTTTGTTTAAAGAATAAGTTTACAAGCTTAACATCCCTTTAAGCTTTCAAGAGAACTCAGTTCTGATATAGAGAATAGCTTCAGTATCACCATCTGATCATTAGTTTATTTGGTAAATCAATTGTATTTTTGCATTAAAATGATTTAATAATTTAAAGCATCTAATGTGAAATTCAGTTTAGCATGAAAATAAATAATAGAACTACAAGTTCAGCTATCTTCGCCGGTCTGAAGCTTTCTGAGAAATTGTTACAGTGGAACATATACTCTCTAAAATTTGTCACCAAGAGTTCTTGTACTACACTTCACATATAAATGAATTGCATTACAAGATGCATACCTCATGACCATCCTAAGTTGAGTTTTATAGATCATGTGGCTATAACCTTGACAGGAGGAACCTAACTTTTCTGAGCTTGAGCACTCCTTCCTGCCTTATCTACGGGGTAAGGAGTAAGAGAAGCCCGCCAATCAAAAGATACATTTCTTTATGTTTTTCCATAAGAGTATCATCAGCCTAAATTTATTGCATGTTTTTCAACCTCGAAAGGATTGCAAATGAGTTTAATCACATCTGTAAGTATTCACGACAGTGTTGCACTGTCATATTTTGTTGAGATGGAATAATGTAAAAACAGAAAAATCATGGAAAAATATAATGAAAAGCACAAGCATAGCTCTCCTGAAATCATCATCTGTCATTCCGACACAACCTTAATTAAGCAAGTACCAAAAGTAGAAGAGGAAGTGAGGAACAGCAGACTCTATATACCTTTTTCCTCATCAACTCTGGGTTTCCAATGCTATCACCAAGAACAGCTCGAAGCTCAGAATCATTTTTGCATGCATCTTCCAAGACCCTGAACACAAGTTAATGCAAGCAAAGAAATCAAAAGTTGCTCGACAGACAAAATTTACAAGCAACACCCATTACTTGCGAAAGTACTAAACTGGGAATCAAGAACAGAGAGAAGGGAAATGACTTTGCCCAAGCAGGATAGTTGTGAAGACGATCATATTCACGTTTCCTCTTCTCCTCCCGGATTTTGAGCAATCTCCTCCCTCTAGCTGTTGTTCCTGACCCTTTAGCAGCCTCTCTATCCAAAATGTGACTAGTGCTGCTTGTGCTAGCGCAAATATCAATGTCATCATTAGAAAGTGATGATGATGCCATAGGAACTAGCATATGTCGAGGAGAGTCTGTATCAATACCCACCCAATCACCATGACCGTTCTTATTTTGCTTGCAGGGTACAAACTGGGCTGCTAACGGAGGAAAAGAAAAGACATTTGGCTTCTGTTGAGAAATCAGGCCTTCACAAATACACTAAGATAAATACAAGCACACTACTGTATGAAATAGAAAATAATAACACAAGAATTTTTACGTGGAAACCCAACTGGGAAAAAACCACGGGGAGAGATCTCGGAAATTCACTATGAAAATAATATGGAGATTACAAACTCTCAACTGAGAAATAAACTAACTGTTTATTTTCTCTCTACCTCTATAGCTCTCAAATGCTTAAACTTGAGTTTTCTCTCTCTAACTCTATTTGCTTCACTAAGCTTTGGTGTGTTTCAAAATGAAGGAGTTGTCTCCTTTTATAGGCTACCCAATGAGATGGTAGGTGGGTGTGAACAATGAGATGGTAGGTGGGTGTGAACAATAAAATGGTAGGCTTGCCTAACTTGCCTAATTCTAACATGCCTAACCTTTTGACAATGTGGTTTGCATTCCCACTAACCAACCAAAATGTGAGCCAAAAAACAACAATCTCCACCTTGGCTCATATTCTCCAAATACTACATATTGTGAACTTCTTTGTGTCTGTGAATGCATCCCTCTCCCTGGATACTCCACCACGAACTTAGCATTCAACGAAGTGAATTAAATCCAAGCAATGCTTGAATTTTTCTGATGTCACCGACTTTGTAAGAATATCTGCAGCATTCTCCTTTGTGTGAACTTTACGAACTGCAATGTCACCACTGTTCAGCCATTCACGAATCTTGTGATACCAAACATCTATGTTTGGTCCTAGCATGGAACACCTGGTTCTTCGCTAAATGAATAGCACTTTGACTATCACACTGTATCTGGATACTGCCCTGCTTGAAACCTAGTTCTTGAACTAGTCCCTTTAGCCACAAAGCCTCCTTGCCTGCTTCTGTCAATGCCATATACTCAGCCTCTGTTGTTGATAGTGCTGTCGTAGACTGCAACACTGACCTCCAACATATACATCCTCCACAAAAGCTGTATACAAACCCTGTTGTAGATCTTCTTGAATCTAGGTCTCCAGCATAATCTGAATCAACAAACCCTGTAACCTCACTCCTTGCGGTATCACGATCAAACATAAGACCGTAATTGGTTGTACCTGCTAGGTAACGAAAAATCCATTTGACAGCATTCCAATGTTCTTTCCCTGGATTTGCCATATACCTGCTAACCACACTGACTGCATGTGAGATATCTGGTCTTGTACATACCATGGCATACATGAGACAACCCACCGCATTTGCATACGGTACTTTGGACATATACTCCACCTCATCCTCTGTCTGTGGGCTTAACTGTGAAGATAACCTGAAATGTGCTGCCAACGGAGTGCTAACTGGTTTAGCATTATGCATGTTAAACCTCTCCAAGACCTTCTGCACATATCCTTTTTGAGTTAACCACAGTTTTCCTGCCTGACGATCCCTGTGAATTTCCATACCTAGGATCTTCTTTGCTGATCCAAGATCCTTCATGTCAAATTCACTACTTAACAATTTCTTCAACTGAAGAACATCTGACATCCTCTTTGCTGCTATCAACATGTCATCAACATATAGCGTCAGCAATACTAGAGAGTCATCATCAAGCGATCTGAAATACACACATGGATCATACTCCGAACGAGAGTAACCATGAGCTACCATGAAGTTGTCAAACCGCATGTACCACTGTCTCGGGGACTGCTTCAAACCATAGAGAGACTTTTTCAAGCTACAAACTAAGCTCTCTTTCCTGGTTCAATAAACCCCTCTGGTTGCTTCATGTAGATCTTTTCTTCTAAATCACCATGGAGGAAAGCTGTTTTCACATCAAGCTGCTCTAACTTCATATCCTGTGATGCTACAATAGATAAGATCAATCGAATCGATGTGTGTTTCACAACTGGTGAGAAGATCTCATTGTAGTCGATTCCCTCTCTTTGAGAGAATCCCTTTGCCACTAACCTGGCCTTGAATCTTTCACCTTCTTTATCAGACTGAGCTTCCTTTTTCCTGAACACCCACTTGCATCCTATAGCCTTTGATCCTTTTGGAAGTTGAACTAACTCTCAAGTCTGGTTCTTCTGTAAAGACTCCATCTCTTCTGCCATCGCTATCGCCCATTTATCATTTTCCTCGGACTGAATAGCATCCTGATAGCTAGTTGGATCTCCACTACCAGCAATCAAGGCAAAGGCAACCATGTCTTCAAACTCATATCTCTGCACTGGTTTGCTGACTCGCCTTTCCCGATCTCTAACAAGATTATAGGACCTCTCTTGGGGATCTAAGGGATGATTATCTTCAATCTCTTCAGATTCTTTTGTCTTTTCGGGAAGCTCGACCTCAACTGGGTGTGTCTGTAACTCACTTGCTGCAGATTCTTCATTCTTGGATTTATTCAACATGTGTTTCTCATTGAACACCACATCTCTACTGACAACCTTCTTCTTGGAAACTGGATCCCATAACCGGTATCCCTTGACTCCATCTTCATATCCAAGGAAAATACACTCCTTTGACTTTAGATCAAGTTTGGACTGTCGTTCTTCGACCGGTAGATGAACATAAGCTGGACAACCAAAAATTTTCATCACAGAAAAATCAACTGATTTCCCTCTCCATACCTCCTCGGGGATTTTGTGATCAATTCCAGCTGAAGGAGATCGATTTATCAGATAACAGGCTGTGTTGAGTGCCTCAGCCCAGAAACTCTTGGGCAAACCCGCATTCAACCTCATACATCTGGCGCGTTCCAATAGAGTTCTGTTCATCCTCTCTGCAACCCCATTTTGCTCTGGAGTTCTTTTAACTGAGAAGTGCCTAGTGATACCTTCATCTTGGCAGAACTGTAGGAATGACCTTTCTCTGTATTCCGTGCCATTATCTGATCTGAAATACTTCAACTTCTTTCCGGTCTGGTTTTCTACTTTAGCTTTCCACTGCTTAAATATTCTGAAAACCTCAGATTTTTGCTTCATAAAATAAATCCACACCTTTCTGGAGTAGTCATCTATAAAGCTGACAAAATAATGGGCTCCTCCCATTGAAGTATGCTTGATCGGCCCCCACACATCTGAATGTACATAATCAAGTACATTCTTACTGGTGTGCGCTCCTGCCTTAAAGCTTACCCTCCGTTGTTTGCCGTACACGCAAAACTTGCAAAATTCCAAACTGCACGTTTTGACACCTTTCAACAACTGCCTTTTGTGAAGTTCTTTCATTCCACCTTCACTCAAATGACCAAGTCGCATGTGCCATAATTATGTGCTATCACTGTTGGAATTTTCCTGCACAGAAATTGCCGCTCCACCAGTAACTGTGTCCCCTATCAACCTGTAGAGGGTGCCCTTCTTTTGACCCTTCATAATTACCATCGAACCCTTGGTAATTTTGATGACACCATCTCTGACTGAGATACTACAACCCATAGAGTCAAGAACTCCAACCGATAATAAATTCTTCTTCAATTCTGGAATATACCTTACATCGCCCAATGTTCTAACAACCCCGTCAAACATTTTAACTTTGATGGTGCCTATTCCAGTAATTTTGCAAACTGCATTGTTACCCAATAAAACTGTACCACCATTGCAGGATGTAAAAGTATCAAACCAATCTCTGTGAGGGGACATATGAAAAGAACAACCGGAATCCATGTACCAATCTATAAGGTTGCTACTGTCTCTAACAGATAAGAGATCACCTTGTGAAGCTTCATTTTCTGTCACTGTGTACAACTCTCCATCGCTGCACACATCTGCTTGCTCAACAACATTAGCAGAATTTTCAATCTGCTTACCTTTCTTCTTGTTTTCTTTCTTCGACAATGGACACTGATTTTTATAGTGGCCTTTCTCGTGGCATTGATAACACTCAACTTGAGATTTATCCTTCTTGCCTGGTCTCGACTGAGACCTTCCTCGTTCCTTGCCGGAATTCTTCCGATTAGGACCCCTGCCACGCCCATTTGAAAATACAAGAAGACTATCTCCTTGATCTCTGGAAGTAGTGCCCCTGAACTTATCTTGGTCCAAGACTGCTGACATTACATCGTCAACTGCAAGCTTTTCCTTCCCTACAAGGAGAGTAGTTTGGAGAGTTGAGTATGAGTCTGGTAGAGAGACAAGAAGCAATAAGGCTTTATCTTCTTCGTCCAGCTTTACATCGATACTGGTAAGTTGGGTCACCAATCTATTAAACTCATTAATATGATTGGTCAAATCTGACCCTTCATCCATCCGAAGCCGGTACAATTCCTTCTTCAAATATAATCGATTTGACAGAGACTTCGACTTGTAAACTTTCTCAAGTTTCTCCCACAAGTCCTTCGGAGAGGTGTCTGTCAAAACCTGATATTTGATCTGTGGCGCCAAACTCAATCTGATTGTTGCCACAGCCTTTGCTTCAAGTTCCATCCATTTTTCATCTGTCATATCCGTTGGTTTCTTCTCTTTCCCTTCTAGTGCAATTGTCAATCCCTGTTGAGCCAATACATCTCTGACTGTACACTGCCAAATACTGAAATTTGACTTTCCGTCAAATGGTTCAACTTCGTACCTCATACTCATGCTTGTCATCTTCGTATTTGTGACCTGCGAGATTTCTCTAAACGGATCGTACCAGTTGGCCAGGTAAGTGTAAGTCCGGCGGGAGTCTCTCCGTGCTTTTGCAACGGTGACTAATTAAGTAACCACCTTTCTTAAAGGCACTGCCTTTGGAACCACTTTCCTAGACACCAACGGTGTGAACCAAAAGCTCTTGATACCAATTGTTGAGAAATCAGGCCTTCACAAATACACTAAGATAAATACAAGCACACTACTGTATGAAATAGAAAATAATAACACAAGAATTTTTACGTGGAAACCCAACTGGGAAAAAACCACGGGGAGAGATCTCGGAAATTCACTATGAAAATAATATGGAGATTACAAACTCTCAACTGAGAAATAAACTAACTGTTTATTTTCTCTCTACCTCTATAGCTCTCAAATGCTTAAACTTGAGTTTTCTCTCTCTAACTCTATTTGCTTCACTAAGCTTTGGTGTGTTTCAAAATGAAGGAGTTGTCTCCTTTTATAGGCTACCCAATGAGATGGTAGGTGGGTGTGAACAATGAGATGGTAGGTGGGTGTGAACAATAAAATGGTAGGCTTGCCTAACTTGCCTAATTCTAACATGCCTAACCTTTTGACAATGTGGTTTGCATTCCCACTAACCAACCAAAATGTGAGCCAAAAAACAACAGCTTCCATGGTTTCGAGGCTGCATAACGATGATGATAATGATGGAGTTGGGTAACAGTAACCTCACAGCACGTGTGCATCATCTGCTTGAATAGAATGTATATCTGTATATAAATATACATATAGAACCATATAAGGCCTCTAAAATCAAATTTCTCAAGCCAATTTACTTTATTATCAGAAGAAAAAACTTGATTGCAAGCTTCCTTAGTTTTACAATCAAGTAACAGCCTAGTGGATTGGGAGCATCACAAATGGGTTTGGTGAGTAAAGGGGTCAGGAGTTCGCCTTACGGGCATTAGACTTATGCTCACTAATCCTAGTCTACCGGCTTATTCCACTATGCCTTAGGTGGGGCTAGCGTTCAGGATATGGCTCAAACTTTACTTGAGGGAGCACCTATATGCTCCCCATCACGTCCAAGTCAGGATTTCCATAATCTGGTTGTGCACCCAAACTTTTTTGTTTCACCAAGAAAAAAAAATGCCTAGTTTCATGGGTGAAAGGAATAAATATGCAGTTATCATCTAAACCATTTCACATTCTTGTTAAGTAAAACCAATAAGTCCTAATAGATTTAAGATATAAATATTTATAAATTCATATCCTCCTATGAACTATGATCCAAACACATACATAGTTGACGACAAATTAACAAAAGTTATATACGTTACACATGCATCTTTACAATTTACATAGTCATACAAATACATGACACAGCCCTGTAGGGGACAAAATAAAAAATGAGGCTTCCCCACCTTTCAAATTATTACAAACAAGTTCCATAATGGAACAACAAGTGGTGTTCTTATCAAATAACAATGCATCTCCTTCTCAAAGTACACCTACCAAGTAAAATTCAATTTGACATTATATAGAAAAGTTAGATTCAAATACACTCCTATTCACCTAAAAATGCAAATATAAACATCTTTGCAACTCACTGTTTACATACAAATACACGTATTTCTGCCATTCCACCAATTCAGAGAATAAAGTGATAGTTTTCCTAATTTCCAAATCATTAAAAGAAATTAATGGTTTCTTATTCTTATATTTATGGGGGAAATCTCAGTTCTTACCAAAACACCTCAATTTCAAATCCTATCCAATTAACAGTATAAAGAATTTAGCTTTAGACCCCTATTATGCAAAACCCAATTATGAAAATGGAAATGGAAATGCATATGCAAATATAGACATAGTACCAATTATAGAAAACAATACGAGCCTCAATCTTCTCTTTAGACCTCTGCTTTCTTCACTTCTCTCTCAACCTCTCTCTATATTCTATGCGTGGTTTTCCAGCGGCAGGAGTTCACCGGAGGTGGTGGTTCACGGCGTTTCAGTAACTGGGTAGAACTGCTTCACAAAATCTAAGAGTTGGTGGTGATAATCAACTCATTTCTCAAAGTTTCTCAATTCAAACTCAAGTTGAGAAGACGAAAAGTGAAATGATAACAGAGTCTAGAGATACATTTGCAAAAGTAATTTAAAGATTTTTTTTTTTTTTAAATCAATCATACTGTAGTTAAAATTTAAAAATGTAATTACCTATGACATAATAATATTCAATAATTATAGCAAGGAGCCAATGACATATTACGATTTTTTAAAAAATTTTATAGTTATTTTGTAATTTAGAATTAGTAATATATACTTAATGAAAGAGTGGAAATTTTGCTCTCGCATTATAAGTGTCTATTATTATTATTATTATTATTATTATTATTATTATTATTATTATTATTATTATTATTATTATTATTTAGATATTAGTACAATATATTTCATCTGTTTCAAAATTAGAGATATAATTTGATTTTTAAAGTCAAACAATCACATATTAAATTTTAAAATCGGTATGACTCATAAAAATTTAAAATAAAATAAATTTTGTTATTAATAATTTTTGTTATATATTATACAATTATAATAATTGTATCGTTTAAAATTAAATAAATTAATATCAATTTGAATTTTAATATGTCGCTGTTTAATTATAAAAGTTAAATTATATCTCTGATTTTAGAACGAAAAGAGTAATATATTTGATGATAAAATTTAAAAATAAAATTAACTAATATACTTAATAAAGTATTTGTAAAAAATTAAAATATAATAATTCTATAACAAGACTCGTGTTTTACACAGGAATCAGGATAATGAACTCGTTATTCATACATTAATTGTCATTCAACAAACGGTTCAAAAAAATTTATTTTTATTAATTTAAATTATTGGTACACGTCATCAAATGATATAATAATTTATCTATAAGCTTATATATTTTGTAGTTAAGACTTAGTTATATGCTTATATATTTTGTAGTAAAATCATATTTTTACTATTTTAAAATTAAAGATACATTTTTTAAAAAAATTATTTTAAAATTAGAGATAAAATTTTATTTTATAATTATAAAATAACATGATATTTCTGATTTGCCATTATTTTTTTAGTGTTATTTTTAATATCACGCCACATATAAAATTATCTTTAAAAATCATAATTTTATAAAAAAATATCTCTAATTTGAGAACGTTATTACTAATAAAGCTCAAATAAATAAAGGCTAATGACAAAACTGTCTCCCCAAATTTAAACAAAAAATTAATTTGATACTCAAAATTTGAAATTTTTTAATCAATACTTTTAAGTATTTTAAAACAACAAAAGTGTCCATTTTGGTCAGACCGACTAATTTTTCGCTAAAAATTGTCACGTGCAAGGAGATATAAAATAATTTAAAAAAATTATTTTTTCTTTTTACTAATTTTTTTTCTTTCCCTCCTCCCTCCGCCTTCTCTCTTTCTCTCTCCTCCTTCTGCCTTCTCTCTTTTCTCTCTCCTCTCTCCTGCTCCTCTTTTTTTCTCTCTTCTCTTCTTAATCTCTCTTCCCCTCTTTCTTCATTTACTTAATTAATTGATATTTTAATATTTTATTTTAAATTATAATAATTTTTAAAAATGTATATACTTGTATAAAATCATAATACATGTATGCATACATTTAAAAACGTATAATACATAAAAAAATATCAATAGTAAGAAGACAAAATTAAAACAAGATCATAACTTACTTGTAAAAAATAATAATTACAAAATAATGATAAAATCAAAAAATTAAATAGATTCATTTTCTTTTTTCTTATTTTTTTTCTTTTTCTTTATCAAATAGAATCTATTAAATAAGAATCTTTTGATTTTTTGATAGATTCTATTTGATAAAGAAAAAGACAAAAATAAGAAAAAAGAAAAAGAATCTATTTAATTTTTTGATTTTGTTATTATTTTATAATTATCTTTTTTATAAGTAAGTTATGATTTTATTTTTAATTTTGTCTTCTTACCATTGATTTTTTTATATTTTATACATTTTTAGTGTATGCATACATGTATTATGATTTTATACAAGTATGTGCATTCCAAAAAATTATTATAATTTAAAATAAATTATTAAAATATCAATTAATTAAGTAAATGGAAAAAGAGGAGAAAAGAGAGATCAGGAAAAGAAGAGAGAAAGAAAAGGAGCAGGAAAAAGGAGAGAGGAGAGAGAAAGATAGAAAACGAAGGAGGAGAGAGAAAGGAGAAAATTGATAAAGAAAGAAAAAACAAAATCAAATTTTTTTTTTATTATTTTCTCTCTCCTTGACATGTGACAATTTTTAGCGAAAAATTAGTCGGTCTGACCAAAATGGACACTTTTGTTGTTTTAAAATACTTAAAAGTATTGATTAAAAATTCTCAAACTTTGAGTATCAAATTAATTTTCGTCCAAATTTGAGGGACAATTTTATTATTAGCCCAATAAATAATGTCTAATGTGAATTATATATTTATGAATCTCTCTTCTTCTTTTTTTTATTATTTCTTATTTCTTATTTCTTTCTATTTGGGCATATGACCGCATGAGAAAATATTTACCCCTTTCTTTATCCAATAATACTCCATAACGATAAACACTGCGCCTGAAGGAAAAGTAGCAGCATCACCAGACCAATAATTGAGGTCGACCATGTAAGGAAAACTAGAAATTGGGAGCAAGTATTTTTTTTTTGCCCCAATAACTGTTCATCTTTCTCATTCATCAAATTCATTTCTTTTTCATAAAAACCTTATTTTCTAGATTATACATTGAATTACTTATCATATGAACAAACTCCAGATACATGATTTTGAATGTTGCTTCTGTCTCGCTATTCTGTTTTTTTGTTGGCTAGTAAAGAACCCAGAGAAAATTTAGGAACAGAGATTCACATGAAAGTTGAACTTAACCACAATCTCAGCTTACTGTAATGGTAATGGCTTATGCATACTTGATTCAGTTGCTTCTTGGTTTAGTTTTTTTTTTTCCTGGGTTTTTGTTTTTCCATATATTTTTCAATTGAGCAAACTCATAATGAAATATAGTATGAAATTTGTATATGTAGTATGCCAATAATTGATTTATTAGCTGGAATAAGTAGTTCATAGGATTTCATATTGTATTAATAAACACAATATATGTTGATTTTAAAATTGCTGTTCTTTGATATTTTTTTTTTGGGGGGGGTGGGGTGGGGGTGGGGGTGGTGGTGGTTATTTGGAGTGTAAATATCTATCCCAGTCAGGAAAAAGGCAGAAAATTATGTACTTAAAAGGAAATTCTTAGTATTAAAGCTACTGTTTCAAGAACATACCTAAAAATCCCCTGCATGAAGTTTGAACCATCACATGTGCAAGTTCTCTTCCTTTAGATGAGGACAGGGTTTTTAGTTCTTTTTTCTTTGAAATGAGCCAGGCTGACACTTCTAATTTTAATCTACTGCCCCTATCACCAACACAAATGTCCCCCAGTGTCTCAGAAGTACTGTTGGTGTTAAAAGACTTGGAGTTATTTGTTAGTGAATTTCTTAAGCAACTGTGACTTTGAATGGAATTGTTAATCATAGTTATGACGAGTGAAGGAATGTGAGTCCTGCATGCTATGGCAGAAGAAAATGATCCTTCTTGGAAGCCATCGTATAACCATCAAAATGAGTAAACACGCTGCAGCCAAAATTAAAGTCGCATATTTCAGCATAGGTAATGGTAGGGCCTTTTATTTTCACTACATGATCATTTTGGTTTCAAATGTATCGTTTTCATCAATACATCTGTTAATGAGGCCCAAAACTACGGAAATCTTAAACCTTATACTACTGCACTCACTCTTCCCCGGGATCGGTCCCTATTTATTTTAAGATTCTAAGAGTGTACACTATTCAGTAAATAATTGTAACTGAATTATGTTCTTTGCTTTTCCTCATCGACCTCATCAAAGTATGTTACCTACTTGTCCCTATGGTTAGCACAATTTGTATACGTGTTTCACCTCATTTATTTTTTCACCTTTTATTTTTTGGACAAGGTACATGACTTTCTTATAATAAATTTTTTGTAGTGTATATGGATAGTTCAACAGAGGACAAATTTGTAACCATTGAAAGTTTGGTCGGAGAGGAATCAGGTTCACATGAAGTGGATACAAATCAAGAGCCATTTGAGGGTATGTGTTTTGAATCAGATGGAGCTGCCAAAGAATTTTATGATGACTATGCCAGACGACTAGGATTTATGACACGAATGGTATCATCCCGCAAGTCGGAGCGCGATGGATCAATTATTTCCCGTCGACTTGCATGCAACAAAGAGGGGTATAATGTCAATAGTCAAAAAACAGGGCATGTTCGAATTCGAAAGCGAGAGAGCAAACGTGAAGGCTGCATGGCAATGTTATTGGTGAAGAGGGAGAAGCCTGGGAAATGGGTTGTGACTAAATTTGTGAAGGAACATACTCATCCACTAGATACTTCTTCCCAAAAGGCTCGGTCAACTCCAGTAAGTTCTGTTCGAACTTGACATCAGTGCAATCCATTTTTCCAATTATTTCCCTTATCAACCAATCCATCCATTATCTATGAGGTATGAACAAATAATGACTATACTTGGAAAGATTTTAAGTGGATGTCCTATATATGTAATGGAATAGTATTCAAAGTTGAGCTTTAGAGCCTTCTTGGACCTCTTCATATGCAAACCTTCTCAAACCTCAAAATTATTGAGCCCATGAACACAGTGCATCTGAGAGGAAGGAAACCCATGGATGATAATTTATGTTATTTTAGGATAGATCTGTTTGAATGTGAAATATTCTAGTTTGGGTACCTTTTGTGACCGGTTTTTGTTTTTCTTATTGTATTGGCTTTTGCTCGCTTGATTCCTTTTGAAACATATATTTTAATTATGCCAACTATCTGTAGATCCTTATTTTGAATGATTAAAATATTCAAATTAGATTTCATTAAGTTTTATGACAATGTTTTCTTCAGGTTCTAGGTGTAAAAAGCAAATGCTTTTTGTCATATATAACAGACAAATGATGGGATGAGTGTACAATTTTTGGTTAGGGAAGGCTGATATATGATTATGTCCAATTTTCTCACTGTGTTGCATGAGTAAGTTCAGACAAAAACGATGCAGCAGTTCTACTGTCCACTACAAGAATCTCTTTATTTTGAGTTGATATATCTATTTATGTTTCTGGCTATTATGGGCCTGTGCTAAAAGCTATGGGGGAAAGGATGTTGCATTTGTTTTTCCATTCATTCATTTCTTATCCATTATTCTTCTGGTAAATCTATTTAAGTATCTAGTTTATGTATGTTTTAGCATTGATTTGGGCACTGCTATATTGGAATTGTAGGTTCTAGCTGACTAGTGACAACTAGCCTACTAGGTATTCCATGTTAATCTCTCAAGGAAACAACCTTTTGAGTCTTATATCTGTTCATTTGGTATCCCAGGTTGGTCACATGTAGTTTGAGTAGCTCACTTAGATATTCAAAACTCTTGAATGTTGCGTACATCACAATACATCAGCTGTCTAAGAAAATTTTGGAAAGTAGCTGCTAGATGGCATGGTTCAGTCAATCCAAGTAAAGAGAATGCTCGTCTTTTTTAGCTAATTTAGGTTACCACTTGTGTCATTGCTTGTGTAATTATAGCCCTATCAAATCTGCTTTTTCCAGTAGATAACAGGGCTTCTGTTCTTAGTTGCAAGTGATTTCCGGTGCCCTTTTATTTTTACTGTTATTTAATTCATTTCATCTGCTCATCGCTTATCATATGTTCCTCCAATGTTTTTAATTTTTGTAAAATCATATAGTTTATATTATGAAATTTATTCTCTTTTCCTTTACGTCATAGGATGACAAGGACATGAGGATTAAAGAGCTAAATTCTGAGCTACGTTGTGCAAATCTACAGTTGGCAGCTTGTCGAGAACAATTGCATATGGTTATGCAATATATCGAGGAACACACACAATGTCTATCAAGAACAGTTGAAGAAGTAGTAAGCAATGTCAAAGAAGTGGAATCTGGTGAGCGATAGCATTTGCGTCTGATAGGAGTCAATTCTCTTAGAAAATATTTATATTGTAATAATCTAGTTTACAGGCCAAGGATCAACCACATTCTTTGTTTATGAACAACTTTATTGTGGAGGATCATTGTCCTCTGATTTATGTGGTCCATTTCTCAGATTCCATAGTTATTCACTGTAAATGATCTAAAACTTTGGAAAGTCCTAATACTTACCTTGTCCTCTGTGGTTATTTATAGTATTTGCCAAAATGGTTTCAGGCAAGTTTGTTGTCACACTACTGTATCTACAAAGCTACCTGGCTTATTTTTAAGGTACGATTGGAAACACTTTGTAATCTTTACTTGCACATGTATAGAGTTGTAAACGAACAGAGATGTCTGTGAGTTTGGTCCAGCTTGGCTCGAGCGAGTCTGGTCGCTCTAGTGAGTATAGTCCAGCTTAGCTTGACTGAAAGCTCTGCTCAAGCTCGACTCAAGTTTGAACAAGCTCCTTTGTCAGTTGAGTGTCCGGCTTGAGCTCGACAAATTTAGGTTAGGCCCAAGAAAGCTCAACTTGTTTAGCATTTGATAATTTGATTAATTAAATTTTCTTATTTTTTTTATTAAAGCCAAATGAGTTGAGTACGCTCAACTTGTTTAGCGTTTGATAATTTGATTAATTAAATGTTCTTATTTTTTTTTATTAAAGCCAAATGAGTTAAGCGTAAGCTCGAGCTCGTTTACAAAATGAGCCGTACACCAAATATAATATATTCAAAATGAGCCGATTTCATACACCAAATATCATATACTAGTCAGTCGGCTCGTTTACAACTCTCCACATTGATATATTGATATATACTGCATCCATTCCTCTGCTTGATAAATTAAAAGAGAGGATGGTGGTCTGAGATAGGATGGTGATCTCTCTTGCTCTCTCTCCCCGGAGCCCATACGCAACACAAGTGCGGCATACAAGTTCCTTTCAAGGCACTAACTGAAGGAGAGGGGGAGACTCTTGGCAGAAATGAATTCCACAACATGCTTGCCAATAAATGCTACCAACCCTCTAGGATGCAGCTCAAAGATTTTTTTTATTTTGATCAAGCTCAAAGATTTTCTGGATCTTAGATAAAAATCAAGATCATAAAAATAAAAATCAAGATCATAAAATAAAGATTTTCTGGATCTTTGATAAATGTTGTGTTATGGAAGAAAATCAAGATCATAAAAATAATTAAATAATAAGAAGTATTAATAGTCAAACCTTAAATGATTGATAGATGCAATATTCTATGAATTATAAATATATATGAAAATTTGTCCCATCAAGGACTCATGATTTTAAACTAATAACTTTAGACAATTGATATTTTGTCCAAATAAAAACCAGGTTGTCAAATATCATTTAATAAAGTTTTAAATGTTATTAGCATAACTATAAAAATATTGTATTATATATATATATATATATATATATATTATTCTAACAATATAAATAATTTAATTTTATATTGGAATCCAACTTAACTATATTTTTGCGAAATAACATTGAATACTTTGCTTCATGGTTAAAGACATTCAACTAATTTGTTGTTGTTCATGCTAAATTGTCAAGTTGAAAATATATTACACAATAATGTCTTTCGAAACATGTTAAAAAAGAAAATATATTTTACTTATAGACCGACAAAAGTAAAAAAAAATAAAATAATAATCTTTACAAAATCGACCTTACTTTATCCTTTCACAGTAATTATTTTTACATGTCAAGTGTCCGGTTGTTATATTTTCTGCCAAAAGACACTATACCAATATTTATGTCATGTAAGTTGTAACATAATTACACTTAACTTATGGCAAGTATCATGTCCTCATCAAGGCACCAAACATCTCTTGAAATGGATTGTTATATATATTGCTTTTGTAATGATCAATTAGTTATATATATTGCTTTTGAAATGGATAGTTTGTCTGATTAAAATGAAAAAATAGACAGCATCCGGATAAGGTTGGCCTGAATTCAAACATTAAGAATATGAACTCCTGAGGAACTAAAGTGCTTCGAGGTATTTACAGAATGGCGAAAGACAGAAGCAAAATAACATACGAAGTGAAGAGAACACAGCCAAAACAGTGATAACACCGATACAGACCTAGTGTACTTGGAAATGCCCAGCAGATAAGTTTGTGATGCAATGGAATATTTACACGACAGAACACACGTGAATGCACTCCACATGCCGCCCCATAACTCTTCTGTTGCAGTGAACAAAATCCAAACAATCGCAATACTTATACTGACACAAACAGATGCATGCTCATACAAGCAAAAAACTCATGCATACACACACAGAGAGAGAGAGAGAGAGAGAGCTTTTTAAATAGTTCATAATGTTACTTCCGATGTTAGAAAGTTGCATTTTCTGCAGACTGTAAATGGAGAAAGAACTAGCTTCCTTGGGAACCTATCACCTACTTCTTTCAAGTGTTAAAACACTTTTATATAATAAAAAGGTGATACTAGGAAGAATACATTTTTAACCCCCAACTTCATTGTACTTGAAGACACAATCATAGAGCCTTCCTCCAAGGAATTCGGCAACCTCTGGGTGCTTCACCTATACGCATAAATGGAAAAATTAAAAGGAAAAAAAATGAGGAAAGGAAAAGTGAACACAAGAATGTATGAAAATGAAATAATATCTACAGTGATAGCTGCTAATTTGGGGGGAATGAAGATTACCATCCCAATCTTGAGTGAATCACATTTAAATTGCGCATAAAGATTTGTTTCTATTCCACGGCCCTGCCAAAAAAAATAAAAAATTGAAGATTTTCTAAATGTTTAACAGTACCTATTTATAACACCCTTGTCAAGTCATCACCTTTCTTTTTTAGGAATTGGAATGTACCAAAATAAGTGAGTTGTTTGACTTATCAATATAAAAGGAATGTGGACTGACTATATCACCCTTGTATTTGAACAATTAAAAACAAATTCAAAGTATTGCAGGCCCAATCATTCAAGTTCTTTAAGTTTGAGAGAACATAACTGTGGAGTATTAAAATTCTGATAGTGTTGTGATTTTTGAATAATATTGGGGGTTCAGTGGCTATTGGACTTTGTAGACTTAGTTGCCACACTCTTTTCATGAACAATGTGTCAATTGGTCAGTTCTCTTAGTTCAATAGGTAATTGATATGGAGAACGCTCACCATTCCTTCTACAATTACTAGGTCAGCATCACTTGCCAGGTAAGCGAGCTCTTGTGAAACTCTAGCAAGATCAATAACCTGCCATATGTACAAGGCCATTACAGAGCTACAACAATAAATTTATGCCATCAATCTTCTTATGTTTAGAGAGGAATTCCAAAAACAGCATGAATCAAGAAAAGAAATTTCAACTTCTTACCGGCAAATCATTACCAGAATTGGCAATCAAAAGGTTAGAAGTATCAACACCCACAAGCTTCCCATGTTCATCTTTCAACTAGTAAATAACAACTTGCACATTATAATCGATCAAAAATCTGCAATGATAAAAAAAATATAAAAAACAAAATAAAATAATAATAATAATTCCTCTACCACCTTCGATATAATCTCAAGTAGCTCAGGGTAAGTTATATCATTGATAGAAGGTAAGTCATTGGCTGCCAACACAACCTGCAACCAAAAGCATCCAATTCAGAACAAGCTTAAAACAAGAAGCATAAAAAAGAATGGATGTCACAAAGATAAAATGTTGGAAATGTAGAAGACTCTGGTGAGACATAAGAGTGGTACACTACTTGGAGATACAAGTTCCCTGATGTCAGTGTGCAAGAAACCAAACCAATTTGTGGGGTATTCTCCAAGCCCCTGAACTAATCCATTTCAATGAATTCACAGAACTCATCTTAGAAATTATTCTAGAAGCAATGAATCAATGATCTCTAACCTTCACAGAAGATTTATAAAGAGCCATTCATATGGCTGCAAGGTTTGTCTAACTAAAGACACGGAGCATAAACTTCGTCACACCTGTGAGGATATGATGTTGCCCAAGGGGGGCAACCGAAGATTATCTAACAGAGCTCCATGTCCTGTTCCATCTGTAGTATTGTTCACCTTGTTGATGTATGAATTTTCTGGGGGCCTCAGGCCCTGATCTATGCTCCTTACCTTAACTTCTTATGGTCAATCAGTACAAAAGTGTAGAGGTTAATATACTATGAGTTTTTTCTTAAAAATCCCATAAACATGAATCAACAACTAAAATAAGATGACACATCTAAGGTGACATTAAAAAAAGTACTATTAATGTGTATATTGACTATTTCACTTAAGAATATGCTGGAAACTCTTTTCCCAAAAAGTTTGTCTGATCAGTACAAAAAGTGTGGCAGGAAATATACTATTAGAATTTGAAAAATTCCCATAAACATTCATTGATATAAAATTAAGGTTAAAAACTGAAACAAGATGACACATCTTAAATGATATTTCAAAGTACAAAGTAAGTGCATTGACTACTTCACTTGACGATATGCTGCATACCTATTCCCCAGAAAGTTTGGCTGATCAGTCAAAAGAGGTAGTCGAAAATATACTATGAGGATTAAAAAAATCTCTTAAACATGAATTTATGCAATTTTTAGAAATTAAAAACTGAAATTTCAACATGCAATGTATGTGTATATTGAATAATAAGTAACTTACTTAAGGATAAGCTGGGAACTCTTTTCCCAGAAAATTTGCTTCGTCTCAAAAAGAAGTGCACTCTGATATAAAATCAATTCATAGAGTGTCCATGACAAAGTCAATGGGTTGACAAAGATAACCGACAATGGAATGTCTACTCTTATATTACCTACTAAAGAGAGAATATTTGAAGTACAACTGAAGTACAAGGGTGAGGGAGGGCTAACGTATGCGCATTGAAGAAATTTTGGGTGCAAGTCGGAAAGATAAGTATACAAATCAATCAGTCTTAATGAGAGAGTTGGAGTGTTGCAGTCTTGCAGAAATATACTTTCAACTGAAATGCCTATTTTCATATCAATTGCCAAAAAGCAGAACGACTCAAATGAGGGTGCCAGAAATTAGGGCAATGCGACGGCAATGAAGAACTTTTGTGGGTGCTAGAAAGTAGTAGTTGTGCTTACTCGATATGAAGTGAACAGGTGAAGCTCATGGTGCTTCATAAACTTTACTCTAGAAATCATTACACTCTCATTAAACTCTTTGATCATTAACCCTATAAAGATAGGTTTAAAAAGGTTAAATCAATAATACAAACCTGCGTTCCCCGACGGAGTAACTCTCTTGCAAATGGCAATATACCCAAAATAACATCTGCACCAGAATTATCAACAAAAATGACAGCCTGCAATAACAAACAAATGAATGGGTTATCAGCCAAATGATACAAATGTTAACATATATGTGCAGTGAGGATAAATAGACTCAACATCCATGTGGAAGGGAAAGCTACATGTAAAAGACATAGTAAATATTAAAGAATTTGCCTTTTTCCAAGATTTCCTGCGCCATTTCATTATAAAGTTGTCCAAATCATCGATAACCCAGGGTCGAGCAACAAGATTTTGACAACTAGCAAGAAAGGATACTCCATCTTTTGAGAATAACTCTGCAAGCTTCAAAAAGTTGGAAAGAGCTACAAATAAATTATGTGCTGCTGAAACTGTAAAATTAAGACATACTTAGATTATATTATGATTCAGGTTGTACAGTAACAACTAGATGTGTTATCTATATCGTCAACAAAACATACATGTATAAACAAAATTCTAATGTCCTCAAACTTTTAAAAGATTAAGCAGGCCACCTTGGCACCTTATAACTCATAGTTGGTATATATTTTTGGTTGGTATGGACTCTTGGAGAAGTTATGAAATAATGCCTTCTTTGGATTATATTGTGCAACTGGCATAGCTCAAATTTTTTAAGACACTAAGGGCAGTCAGAGAACAAACTTATAGTAGTGTAACAATTTAATTGAACAGGAATTTGGATTCCACAATTCAAACTAAATTACAAGTATATTAAATATCAAAAGTGAGATCAGAACTAGAAACAGCATTTTTCTTAATTTCACATATTTTCCACTTAAGATCATGACAAACCTGCGCTGAACCAAGATCAAATATGTTGCCTGCAAATATTCCTCTAACCAGATTCTCTACACGCTTGGCTTCGTCCTCAATACCATCATTAAGACGAACTACATTCTCAAATAAAGATATTGCCTTTGTATTTTCCTCATCCTAAAGCATTCAACCACAAAACAGAAAGCATAACTTAATCTATATAGATTTCATGTCTCATATCAGAAAAAAAAAAAGTTATACTAAGGTAAATCTTTCTTTGAGTGGATGCCCCACCTCACTCCTGGTAAATTTAGTTTCCATTGTAATGGATTTCATCATCTTTTTGTGATATACTGATATCACTCTGATATTCAAACCATTTGGCTGGCTTACTAGCAAATACAATTAATGAACTACGTGCTCACCTTAACCTTCTTGAATATATCTCTGAATCCAAGTTCTCTAAGAACTAGCTCACGAATCCGGCAAAGAAGCTATATAAAACAGAATAAGAATCAAAGTCAGGCTCGTAGTATTATGATGTCATCAATCAAATCATAAACTGCATCAACTGGTGAAGCCATGTAAATAAAAAAACAAAAAAAATAAAAAAAACAAAATAAAATTAGGCTTACTATGCCGTCAGGTGGACCCCCGTGACTTTCAGGATCTTTCTTAAAATCCTCCAGAATTTCAGTATATCTTCCACAAATAAAGCACAGAAAAACAATAAGTCAGATGGTCACATATGACTTATTCATTTAAAATTACACACAAGGAAAAGTCCCCAATCCTAAAAACAGAGAGTGCCATACCATAATCTTGAGAGCAGTAATAGAATCCTGTTCAGAAAGTTTTAATTCTGTATGATTTTATATAATTATTCAATATATAATTAATTAGATGTCTGCAATGATAGCCAGCATAATCCCTTTCCTAGAAAAGGATTGCAGAGTCTGGACTTGAAAAGGAAAAACTATGTGTGGCAAGAGCTGTGTCAGTTATTGACATATTTAGCTTAAAGTGACAACCTTACAGTTAATGCGCTACACATTCCCCTGGCTTACAACGATTATTAAAAGTCCTGAAAGAATATTTAAATTCCTCCAAGACTGCATTTGAAACCAGACACGATAATCCAACAACATCAGAGTTTACCACACAAAGGTGTTCCCTACACTCGTAAACTGTCTATCCTAAAGACTAGGGACAATGTTGGAATGAAATGACTTTTTAGAAGAACCCCTGAAACCCTAAATTGCAGACAAGCTTCTTCCATGTTTATAATGTCCATAAATTTCTTTGACCATAGATAATAATCCATAATTCTGTTGGAAATCCTCTTGCGAGAAAGCGAATTTGGAAGCCGCCAATGACCTGTCAAAGGATCGAATGCCGACGTATTCTCAATTCAACTCCTTATACCTTCCATGTGGAAAATAATCCAAATCATGTAAATAGCCTGACTCTGTGAGGGAGTGTAGTCAAATAAATCAAAACGATATGAATTTGTTAGGATGGAGATGTGACATTGGTGCAGTCAATTTTAGAATGGATACAAGACTGCATCAGGAGTACCCCTTATAAGAATATAAAGAAAAACAGTAGCCTAAACAACAATAGAAATTAACAATGTGCTATCTCCATCCATTAACAAATGTGCTATTAATCTATGGTTAAGACAAATCCTGGATGGTTTCTTCTATTTATGAGAGATATTCAACTCTCTCAAGTACAATTGTACTGTACGTCACTACATCTTCCAGATTACAAGGGATGGATTCTCTAAGTTACTCCATTACCATTCCTTCCAAGCAATATGATATTAGTAACAGGGCAGCAAAAGATAGCTTGCTCTAACAGTAAAAGCTAACTTTTTTGAAAAAAACAAGTAAAATAACAATTAAAATTATTACAAAAAGAATAAATAAATAAATAATTCACCTTTCCGCAAACTTTTCAGCTCTAGTAGGAGCATCATCAACTGTATCGTCACTCTCAGCTCGTTTCCTGATCCCAAAAATATGTCAAAGGATAAGTGATCAAGTGATTCAGTACCATCCATTTACTTCACTCGGCTTCATTTCAAGACAACGGCAACTAGCATTAAATTATAAAAAGGAGAATTACCCAGATACAAATTCAATGCTCTAAGCCAAACCCAGATAAAATTTCATCTTTAAATCCATTCAAACAAACAATTTCGATGTTCTAAGCTAAACCCAGATAAGATTTCGTTTCTAAATCATCTAAATTATCCAATAACATAAAACTAATTCGCATTTTTTGCTAGAGAAGTCGTAGTAGTGAGTAAAGAAGTTAGGGGTACAAACCGGAAAGAGGGAACGGAATTGAGGAAGACATTGATCCAGGAAAGCTCAGTAGGAGTAGCTTTCTTTGGATTGTCGGAGGGAAATCTGTATGGGATTGTGCATGCCCTGTAATTAGTCTCGATCGGTGTCATCAGCAACGGGAATGCCACCATCTCGCCGGAGCTCTCCATTGTTGGCGGTGGCTACTTCTCTGTTCCCGTTTGGTCCCTGGTCAAAAGTAATCAACCACCAGTATTGGGGAGTAGTTAAAATGATTGAATAATGTTGCGTTACCAAATTTTGACATTGTCATTAATTTTTGTAACAATTTTAATAATTACATATTTTGTCTAGTTCCATAAAAATTATTTTATTTATAAAATTTATATATATTGAAATATATATGTCATACTCGTAACAATAATAAATTGCTAATATAATAATGTGATATAACAATAAAATCATAATGACAAAATGACAAGAAGTTATAGTATCATTTTATGCCATAATTATTAAAGACTAAAAAAGATATGAAAATGTGATGCGGTCTTAGTTAATTAAGACTGAAATACCTTATTTTCAAGTATCAGATTCGATTCTCATTTTATGTGAGTTTATTTTTATTTATTTTTTGTGAAATTTATTTTTCTTTACATTAGTTCTTGATAATGTAATAGTAATGATGTATTTGATTCTAGAATTATATTTATTGTATTTTCAAAAATAAGACTTTTAAAAAAAATAAAAATAATTAATTAATAGACTCTTTATTATTATTGAAACGGAGGAAGTATTAATATGGTATCTCAAATATAAATTCTATAAAGTATTCAAAATACTTTTTAGTTTTTACCAAACCCAAAAAAAAAAGGACCTTGGCCACCACATTTTTAACATATCCCTTAAACTTTCTTGCTATTTCAATAAACGTGGTGATTTAATGGTTAAATGTACAGAACATTTTAATAATACTACCACTAGGATTGCAAAGTAGCTAAACCCCTTTTATATTGACTTTTTTTTTTTTTTATAACTCTTCTGGTTAAGCTTACATGCTCAAACATATATGTTCACATTGACTGAATATTCAGAGCCATTAACAAAGTTCTTCAAGCTAGATTGAACTCAGAAAAATTTAAGATTGATGATATGATCTTCTTGCCAATCTGTTGTAAGCCATGTATCGATCAATCAAAAAACATGATGAAACTACACAAGTTTAAACATATTGTCATTTGCATTGTCCGATTTGAAGTCCGTCCACCAAAACCTTCTAGCTAGAAATTAATCAGACAAAATATTAATCACATGGGGGTGGAATTTGGGTGCCAAAGTATTTAACTCTAACATTTTTACATGAGGAAGTCGCGTGTTTTTCTCCAGATGTCAGCTTCAAGTTCACATCTTCCATGTAAATGTTCTGGCAAGGAATCCCTTTGCTACACTCCAATGTCACTGCAACTGCAGAAGATGAAGTCCCTCTTATGTTCTTGAAATATATGTCACTTAGCTTCACACGAGAAGGTTCCTGCAGTAGCAGTCTATTGTTAGTGCTTGTTCGTTTACCGGCTTATGAAGCGTTTGGTGTGTTTTAAGGTCCAAACACACTTCAGAACCTTGTTCACCTACAAGTAACTTATTTAAAACGTAACTTATTTAACTCATAAACGCAGCGCGTTTGGGACTCAAACGCAACGCACCAAAATTTTTATCAGTTTTTAGCTTACTACTAAGCCCTTCAATTATAAAGAAGACAAACAACAACAGAGATTTAGAGTTTACCAGTGAAGCACAAGAAGTGAATGGGCAATATGACTGATCAATTATAATTGGATTAGTCACATTGTTCATAACAATGTTCTCGAATGTCATGTTAGTGGCTGCACTTTGACAAGGAGAGTTTGGCCATGTCTTAATCCGAATGCCATTTGTGGTACCGCGCATGGTACAGTCTCTGACGATAAGTCCACTTACATCTTCTTCATTCGGATATCTTCCTAAACTTCCAACGCTTTTTAGATATTCATAAATCAATATTAGGCAGGATTGAGAAAATATAACAGAACCACTAGTACCGAAAAAGTTTATGTACCTGATACCGTGACCAGGTCCACAAGTGATGCTAGTGATGGTGAGTTGAGAATTCCCTTGTCCAACAGAAATGCAATCATCGCCAGTACCAATATGTGATCGAGAGAGATAAACACCAGAACTCCTCTCGATATGAATTCCATCAGTATTAGGACTGTTTGCTGCTGCAGATATTTTAATTCCACTGCCTTTAAAGTTCTTGCACTCTACTAGTGCCATGTGGAAAAACTTGCTATTAAGTGATCTTATGCCCCGAACAATAGTTCTATTCATCGCCACAAACTTTAGATTCTGAAACAAAGAGATGGTCTCAAATTACTGGTTTTTTTCCTCTCTATTTTGGATTTATTTGTTATTAGCCTGTAGTCAGCCAAATTTTTTGCTGCTGATCTAGCAGTTCTAGGCTCCATATTTATATTTGAACGCCATCACAAGCAACGCTGCAAGGGGGTTGCCTATTGTGGTAGCTTTATTTCCTGTTTCAGAACTGTTGAAGAGCCTGATTTAGGCAGGAAAATTTTTGTTCTGACCAAAATGTCATGCTTACTGGCTTAATTTACAGGGCTATAAGCAATTTAGCATTATATAAGCTAGGGATCGTAGGTTCATGCTACCCACTGTACTACACCCTACCCTCATATACATATCCACATACTGCATACTCCATAAACAATGAGGATACAACAAAAACAGCATTTTGCATAAAACACATGCTACTTAGTAGTACTGGATATGGCGCCTAGGGAAATACTCGTGCCTTGTTTGCTAAAGAGCTAAGCGTATTAGGCAATTTGCATAACGAGTAATTTATATTTATTATAGCTAAAATACTTACCGTTGGAAGAAGTTTGCAAGTGGAGTTAGTGAAGCACTTGTTGAAGGGCCAGGCTCTCGCACCTTGGCCATCAAAAGTCCCACCTCCAGTCAAGATCAATCCATCCACCCTTCCAAATTCGACCCAACCAGCACTATATCCATACTTTGACAAGTCTGTAGTAGCCTTCAAATATCCCTGCAATTTTAATGATATCTCAAAATCTGATTACACACAGTTCTAATAAGAATTTAACACCAACATATATGGATAAGTGGGAGTAACAAAAAAACAAAAGAAGTAGATGTTTTAGGAGCTAACTGAAATTGGAAACTCGCCTTCATCCGTATAATTAGTGATGATACATCTTTGCAGGGGCCAGAAAATTTAATAGGTCCAATCAAGTATACTCCTTTTGGTATCAGGAGGTATACTGTACCATTGGATCTGCATGCCCCGTTCCATGCTGCCTTGAATGCCTGGAACCACAGCCGCGGTTGTATGTACTGAATTAGTAGTGACCACAATATCCACATACTTAGTCTAAATGTTTCTTCAAACTATCTGTGCTCATTTTAGATTTAAAGATTACGATCTACTTTGACCAAGTACAGTATTATTTATGATTACCATCTATGAACATTTGAGTGGATTAAAGGACTGAGATATTAGAGAGTAATACCTTGCATAATGTCTATGCTCAAAAATCTCACTATTGTAAACATGAAAATTAAACTACCATTACAAGTTCACAAAATATCGGACAGTGGTAGCAAGAAGAAATTAACCACAGTTGTGTACTACCAAAATGCAGGTGAGGTGAAGAGTTATACAGTTACTATAAAGTTGCCAAAAAATAATTATTGTACTAACATTTACCTCAAGTTGCTATTTGTAATCTAAATCATAAAATGTGCTTAGAATTCTACCATTCTTGCCCTTTTCTTTTCCCATTCCTATTCCTACTTCTTTCTTTTCTTATAAAGGGGTTCAATTCTTCCAATGAAGGAAAGGATAGCAAACATACTTTGGTATCATCAGTACGGCCATTGGCTCGGGCTCCGAAGCTCTTAACATTGAAAACAGCAGAGCTACTGCTTCCTCTTGCTCCTGGTTGTTGATAATCATGAGTCACATTTCTTCTCCCTCCTCCAACAATGTCTAAGGATCCTAAAATTCTTTCCCGAATCCCGGCCATGACAAAAGATTTGCAGCATAATAACAAGATGCAGAGCAAAAACAGCAGTTTGATGATGCACATTATTTATCTTCTCAGCAGTTTGAAAAAGTAATAATATTTCTGCAAGTAAAAATAAACAAAATTCTACAGTTCCGGAGTGTGTGTATTACTAGTGTAATACCATTAGTACTACTGAGTTTCAGAGTATAAAACAGGGCGGGGGATTTTGAACTTTGAAGTGGGATGGTAACTGTCATTAACTCCCTTCCCCCCACTAACTCACTAGTTCTAAACCGTCCTGCTAATTTCATATTACTGTTTTTTTTACTGGTCAATTGCAAGCTTTTTCTCAATTCCCATAATATTTTAGAAAAAGAGAAACATTCACTTATTACTGTGTTAAAGTAAATTACAAGTATAAATTGACAAAAAATTTGTTCTGATTACAGTTGGTCAAAGAGGGCAACTTTTTAATTAGGTACGATGTTTAATATGATTTTCAATTTTGATTTGCTTGTCATTTTGATAAGCATGTGGGAGAAATTAAAAAAATATAATACAACGGAATCTCTTCATGTTTGATATTGTTCGACCAATTTCCCAAAAAAAAAAAAAAAAAAATAAATTATGTCTTATTGTGTATAATTTTTATAGCATAACGAGTAAACTTCGAAGGGAAAGAAACATAACATCTTTATATTATAAGCAACAATTTTTAAAGCTATTTAACTTAGAAAGAAGTGACCAAGGACAACATAACCAAATAGTCTCTCATTTCCATTTCTTTTTCCTCACTGCTTCTGTACACCAAACAGATGTTTTAGCTGCAGTGGACCAAGCAACTCTTGTACCAATTATGGAAGGAGAGGATCCCCATCAGCATGATTACTTCCAATTCTAACCAACTTTAATCTCACAATGTACAGAAGGGGCAAAACCCAGATAGTCAAAATCTTCAAAAGCTAAACAAGAATTTATATATTTGAAGATTGTTCTCTTCCTCCAACATAAAGAGCAGAAGAAATGTAACAAGAATCACTCTACAATCCCCCAGTGTAGTCCAAAATCATTGAACAAGAATTCACCTTTCATCACACAGTGGTTTCATCAGTTGCAGGTCATTCATTTCTTGTAAAATTGAATCATGAGCCAGAAGGCAAGTTCAATTCATGCTATAAAAAACGTATGCTTACTCCATCTCCATAACTATTGCCTTCAACTATATTTAACGAGAACTAGATTGATGCAAGCCGTCATTCTAAAATGCCTCATTTCTTTGCTTTTGAGAACCTGAGGCATCGGTATTTCTCGCCGCTTACGGTGATTTCAAGAGCTCCGTCTTGGTTATCTTGATTAGATGCGGTACCCATTAACACACTTTTCTCTTTCTCAAGGTTTTCTCTCTCCATCTTCAGCCTTGCTTCCTGTCGAGCAATCTCCGCCTGAAAGACAAACAAATTTCTATCAGGGGACTAAAGGGAGAGTTTTAAAAAAGAGTCTTGCTATGTATTGCGAAAGTTTCTAGCCTAATTATAATTGCAACGTATGTGTATACATGAGATAGGTAAGAATTAGGAATGGCCTCACCCTAGTTTATTCTATCATATGGCATAGCCTTCCACGTTTGTCGCAATTCAACTTCGTCACAAATTTGTCGACATATAAATCATTTCCCTTCAGAAAAATGTCATATATCCCCCCCCTCCCACCACAAAACAATTGATAAGTTATGTTAAAACTGCAAAGCATAGCTTGGCAACAACATAGATTTGCATAGGGAAAAAAATCTTAATTCAGATCCATGTTCCAAAATCAGTTTTGGATTAAAAGATAAACACACGTATTAGGAGAAAAGAAGTTAGTTATTATGTATGACTGATTAGATGCAAGGGCTGGAGATCTACTATTACAAAAGAAAGGGAAAAAACATGTGGCTTGCAAAGAAAGTATGAAACCTGAAAATTTAAAGTTGGAATGAATGAAAGAGAAGATGTCAAAAAACATAAGTACATAACGAAGTGGTGCTAGTGATGATTTTTGCACATAAAACATTACTTCTACAAGTACAGTTGTTTATACATTCTTTGTTATGATACATGTATCACTTGAATGAAAACTAACAATGACAAGAACCAGCTTTTTCCTGACTGGGGGGCACTTGCAAGAACATAATGACATAATGAGGTAACGCAGGAGTAGCAAACTCTTCTAATACCGGTACATCCACCAGATGTGAATATGAAAATGGCAGCTGACACTATACAAGCTCAAATGCTCATAGTTCCAGGGTATCGTTGGTGACTGCCTGGGAGTGACTGGTCCAAAAATGCCTAGGCAATTACCGCCTGGGCCAGTAGTAATCTGGACGATCAACCAATTCTGAGATATTTCTAAGGTTCCTACAAAAATATCTTAGAATTGTACAGTCTGAGAAACCCAATACCTATCACCGTGTAGGAAGATTAACAACTACATTCCAAGCCAACCAATCACAAAGTACCCAGTGGACTACTGGTGTAATTACATCCACTATCCTACCACTTCAAATGAATATAATCAAATGTACCAACTTCAAACTAAAGGCCGAGAACAGAAAACAAAGACTAAAAGAACAGTTGCCAGCATAAAAAATAGCAAGAATACTAATAATCTTTCTTTCTAAAATATAATTCAAAGCAAGGATATGCTGTGTATAATACTTTGCGAAACGAACATAACTCCATTCCTAGGAGGATAAGATATAAACACACACACCCATCATCATCCCATTTCAATTTCCCAACTGCACAATTCATTCAGTTTGTAAATTTAAAATTTCTGTGATTTTCATAAGTAATACACTCACAGCAAATATGTTCTGCAGAAATCAATATGTAACAAAAAAAAAATGAAACTAAGATAAGTTCTCTTTTGGTCATTTGAAATTTCTATGAAAAAAATAAAATAGAAGCAAGCAATAAAAGGGGACTGAATTGAATGTGCGAACCTCACGACGAGAAAGTTCGGCCTTCCAGGCAGCTTCCCGTTCGGCGACCTCCCGTTCGCGCTCTTCGATGTAACTCTGCATCTCCCGTTCCTTCATTATCCTGTCCTGTATGTCTGCATCCAGCGCTTCCTTCAGCTCCTCCACGAATTTGTCCACCACCGCCTTTATCCTTAGCGACATACCTCTAAGCAATTCAGTTTTCAGGTTAATTGATGATAATTTTACGATGGATAAGGAGTTTCTCTCTCTTCCTCCGTCCGCCGCAAGCAGCTCAGCTGAAACTTACTCCGTTCAAATCTCCAAATTTGTCCTTCGTCGCCGCCGCAGAACGCCATCGTTAATTCATCGGAAAAAGTAGTGGATAAACGAATCGCTGAATACAAGTAGTGTTTGCAAATGAGGAATTTGTGCGAATTGAGCCAATTAATTTGAGACCTTTTTGCCTTTTGTTCTTTTTTGACTTAATGACAAAAAAAACCTCCTGAACTTGTCAATTTTTTTTTTTAATTTAACCCTCGACTTATTCTTTTTTCACAAAAAAATCTTTAAACTCTAGTAATTAAGCAAAACATACCCTTAAAATCTAGTTGAATTATAATTAACCAATAATGAGTTGGCACATATAACATGTGTAAAATATAGGCAACTATGAGCTGACATCATATATAGAAGGGACACGTAAAATTAAAAACAATATATATATATATATATATATTATTTTTTTTATTTTTATCTTTTTTGAAAAGAAAGTTACAATGCTAAATAGATACTACTGAAAGGTCTTATATAATATTTACCATATAAATAGTACTAATATTAATACAGATACAGAGATAAAGAAACCAAGATTCAATTAGAATATGAAATGTATTTTTCACCTAATTATTATAGTTGAAAGATTTTTTATAAAAAAAATAATTTATGAATTAAATTGAAAAATAAAAATGACAAATTTAAGAGTTTTTTGAGTAATTAAGTCTTCTTTTTTTCTGTTTCGTTTTGTTGTTCTCAATGGCCCCTCTTGGCCTCTCCTCCATGTAAGCCTAATTGCCACCTGAGACCACCAATGCAATGGACCCACTTATGGAAATTTAAGGCCAAAAAATGTTTTGTGTTCTTTAAAGTTTGCATAAAATTTCACTTTGCCTTAAAAGTTTCAATTTAGATACTTTTGAAGTTTGCGTTTTTACAAAATCAATTTTACTCTCTTCAATTGTTCATGTTCCTATTACATGCCATGGCTAAAAGGCAAGAAGGAAAATAACATTAAATTTTTTAGGACAAATTAGTCATTTGCTTTTTTCTCTTTTTTTTTATCCTCAACATCATTAAGGATGAGCAAAAAACGGATAAAACTGAATTAACAAATCAAACCGAATATTTTTAATTGAATTATTTTGGTTATTTTACTTAATTCAGTTATAACCGTTTAATTATTCGGTATTTGAATTCGCTTACAGTTTTTAAAATTTTACTGTTCGGATATCCGTCGAATTAGATATATTTTTTTTAAAAAAAAATCAACTTTGTCCTATGATTATGTACTTATGTATTGTTAATTTAAAATTATTAAATTCGTTTATGAATTATTATGATTGTGATTAAATATTGTTTGAAAACTCTCGTGTGAAATTTGAAATGTATTTTTTTGTTTGGTAAAAATAAATTCATATTTCGGTTATATACCGAATAACCGAATAATATAATTCGGTTATTTGGTTTTCGATTATTCGGTTATTGCTAATTTCAGATATTTATTCAAATAATAAAATTATATAAAATTCAATATTCGATTATAACCGAATAAATAATTTAATTTAGTTATAACCGAATACTCACTTCTAAACATCACGACAGGCACAGCACCCCAAACACGTATAAGTACTCCACGTAATACACTTTTACCTCTACCGCTATCGTTACCTACCATAATTTTACTATCGTCAAGTCACACCAAGTACGATATTTTACTATCACAATCTCTTAATAGATTCACCGACAATATATCACTAAGTATGAAAGCCGTCAACCTTATTTAAATTGGTACTAGTTCTAATCGATTTATTAGGGGTCAAAGCTGATTTGGAACATTTTTTTATCCATGACTTATTAATTTTAGATGACAAAGCTGGGATCAGTTATGTGTCAAGGTGGAACAAGCGACAATATAGACATTAGAGAATTTGTTGGTAAAACAATAACTCGATGCGATGTACTAAATCTTTGATTTGGCAAAGTTAAGTCGAATAAGTGCATATATGATCTACAAAGCATTATAATATTAAATATAATTTTAGTTCTCTCATTATTTTTTACCCAATAAATAACATTCTCTTTTTTCAATACAAAAACAATATGAATAACTGATATTATATTTAATGCTATACAATTATTTTCTTAATATTTGTACACAACTCTAAAACGACTTATATTAAAGGGCGGAGGGAGTATTATTTTTGTTGTTTTCAAAACTTGAACGAACTTATATCAATTTGAGTTTTAAGATATCACGAATTGACTTTAAAATGTCAAAATGTATATCTAATTTTGAATTTGAGATAATATTAAATTCTTCAAAGTTCATATCCTATACTACATTGGTCACTACAATACTCTTTGTCTCTCTGTTTCTCCTTTAGCGGCTTAACCTAATTCTTCTCTCTAGTTCGACTTTAGAGAAAATTCGATATATAGTATTTTTTTTATTTATAATTTCACAAATTTAGCAATTGCTTTGAGATTTTTTATAATTACTTGCGGTTTTTTTATAATTACTTGTGAATTTTTATAACTAATAAAAATGAGACTATCATACAACAATTTTAAGTAATGAAATCTCAAAAAAATTATTATAAATAATATTTGGGCATTATTTAGTTTTGTAATTTATTTTATTATATTTTTTTGCGAGAATTTATTTATTTCAAATTTGACCTCACTGACCTAAAAGGTTGGATCCACCCCTCTTTAGAAAGTACTCCCTCCGTCCCATAATATATACATTTTAGAGTTGTGCACAAAAATTAAGGAAATGATTGTATATCATTAAATATAGTATCAATTGTCTATAATACTATTTACCATACTTATCTCATATTCTCTCTCTCATCTATAACATTTTTTCATGATTTACTCCTAAAAAAACTCATTGGCCTCATTTACTCTTATTCTCTTTCTCCCTTTCCATAAAACACCTTATCAGATTTTTTAGAAATCTTCTCCACTCTCTCTCTCACACATAAAAAATTAGGAGGAGTAATGAAGGGTAATTTTGAAAAAATTGTGGTTAATTTTCCAAAATTATATAAAACGTCAAATAAATTAGAAAAAAATAAAATCATCTAAAACGTCATAATAATATATTATGGGACAGGGGGAGTACAATATAATTTCATAATCAACTATATCATCACCCACCGTAAAAATTAAACTTACGATCTAAAGATCACAACATCTTAATCTTAATTTTCCCGATCGTTGGTTTGAAATCAAGTACTTATGATAAAGCAATATTTATTATTGTCGAGGTCTTTGACCTCACCTTCGAGTAAGATGAATAGTTAGCTCACACTATTTGATTTTTTAATTTATTTTATAAGCCTATATATAAAACGTACTTGGACATGATATTTTTAATAAGTTATTATATTACTAGGACTATAAGATTTGTTATTTTTAAAAAAAATAAAATAAAATTAATTGTATTCTAAATAAATCTTAATATGTTTAAAAGAAAATTAAATTAAACACTCAACTCATTTGTAGATGAATCCTAGTTTTCATGTTGATTTTTTCTCTCAAATATTAAGCTACACTTACACATAATTTTTTTAAATATAAAATTTTAAAGAATAATATTAAATAAGAGAATTTCTTATTAAATGTCTAATTATATCTATGGAAAATTTAATAACCAAAGTATAAATATATAAGAATACTCTCATCTTCAAATGAAAAGAGAGTAATTTATGTAAAATTTTGTGTAAAGCTATAAAACTACCCTTTATTGGATATGAGTTGGAGAGTTGGGTCATACGTGGACATGGGAGTCCTGGTTGATTTAGAGAAATTATATTTTTAGATGTATTTAATATTTTTATATGTATTTTTTTCACATGAAAATAGAATTCATTTTTACTTTCATATGAGAGGAATACTATGTAAAAATATTAAAAATATAGGTTAAAAGGAAGTCTAGGTATATAAGTTTATAACGGTCTTACAATAAGATTTATAACAGGAAATTTAAGACATAGTTATATAAGGGAGCAAATCAATAAGGAATTTCTTAACATGTGCCCTTAGGGCACATGCTAAACACACGGTTAAAGAGAATATCCTCTTGAACTGTGTGCATATTCCCTTGAACTTGGTGTAAATGCAGAAATCAAAGGAATATGCACACAGTTCAAGAGAATATTTTCTCGAATTGTGTGCTTAACATGTGCCCTTAGGGCACATGTTAAGAGAACCCAATCAATAAAGAGTTATTACCTTTAATTATGTAAAGTCAAAAGAAAATTTGACGAATCCTTTTACAAAAGGTCTAGATAATGGTGTAATATGTAAGATTTTCAAGGGGATGGGTTTGAAACCTTTGAATGAGAAGTAACCTATAAGTGGAACCCAATTAAGGTGGTATTTGTTTGTGTTTGAATGCCTCTTAATTCACCTGCCTTTGATTCAGTCAGAGGCAAATCTTGTTTAGTATATTTTTTTTTCTCTTAATGTCTCTTAATCGTTAAGACATAAACTCAAATCTTAACTATTAAGAGCTGTCTTTTAATAGTTTATGTAAAATTTATGGACAAAAATAGTCTCAATAAATATTGTACTCCTTCAATTTCAAATTTTAAGATCATTCAAATAAAATTTTTAAATAACTCAGATGTTAAAATGGTAAAATAATGTCATTCAGATATTTTACACTTTTTAGTTATCAAACATTTTTTTAGATTTAGATGTTATTTCATTCAGATGATCTAATTTATTAAGATGTATTAACTATTCAGATTTTAATTACTCAATTTTATCAAACACCACCTAAATATTAGAGTAACATCTAGTATATTAGTTCAATGAAAAAAATACTTATAGTAGTAACTATCATACACTAGACAACTATGAATAATAAAATTTTCAAAATCATCTTAACGTTGGTGTATACTTGTATGGAGAACAAAAAAGGTAAGGTAAAGCTTGAGTGAATCTATGTCGAGTTTAAAGTACGCATGTCATACAAGTGCATCTAATTAGATTTACCTATGTAAGTGAGGAAAGTGAGGCCACTTCCGTGAGACTCAAGGCTTGTCTCTAAGTCACATATGAAACTAAGAGGTAAACATAAGGTCATAAATATGTTGAATTTTCTTAATTACTATAAACGATATAGTATATGTTCATTGAGTAAGACGTCACCTTAAAATTTCTTAGTTCAAAGTTAACGCTACTAAGAATTTAGATATTTTGTGATATAGACTATGTAAAGATTCAAGTCGAAAGACATATCTTACTTATGTATGCTATATTTAATAAGAAAAAGAAGAAGGTCAAAGGAAAATGATTACAAGATTGTGAAAATAGGGAATTATTATTAGATATTTTCAAATTTAGAAAGTATATAATAAATATATTATATGCTGCAATTAAAACCAATAGATGTGTTGGTTAAATTAGTTTGGTTTGAAAGATTATAACTCTTTGAACAAGAGGGATCTATTCGGATAAGAGATGTATTGATTCAGGTTAAGAAACAACTGAACTAATGCAATGGTTCGAGATAAAACAATTGAATGGACACAGTGGTTCAAATTAATAAGACTATTGGATGAATCATTAAAATGATTCAACATATCTTTTCAAATGAATATATATCTTTAATATTTAAATACTATTTCAAAGGATGCATCTCTTCAAAAGGGTACTTGAAAATATATAACATAGATTGTAAATCCACCCAAATTTTTGACAAAAAGATCCATTTCAAATCCTTCTCAAGTTCTTAGAAAAAAAATATCATTCTAATTTTTTTTTCTTGCTATAATTTTCATCTCTCTCATTTATAATTTTGCACTAGATTTTATTTCTACACAACAAATTATAGTTTTAGAGTTAAATTTGAGCATGTCTTATATTGGGAGAACTAATTCGTAATAAACTTTGCGTAACAAAAGTAAGGGACGAATATAGTCGTAAAGATAGAGTGCTTAACCATTTCGATTCATACGGTAATATTGTTATTCTACATCAAACTACAAAGTGGATTACAACATTTATGTTTACTAAATTTGATTCTGACTTTGTTCAACGATACTTTTATAATTTTAAATTTAATAATAACTCAATTTTTTATTTTTTTAAATCAAAATAACTCTTATTTATACCCAATTTGTTTTTAAAACATAAGAGCCTATATAAAATATAAATAAATAAGTAAAATCCTTATTATTTGGAACAAAGCGAATGACATTAATAGCATAAAGTAATATATAGATAGACATTAGTCAAATTCAAACAAAAAAATTATCTCTCTTATTATTTTTCCAAATATGCTAAATAAACATTTTCACATTAAAAGTGTTTTTTATGTCATCATCCCACCAGGTGGGCCCCTCTGATTATGGTTTCTTAATCGTGGTTTTCAAGTTTTGACTATGCTACAAGCCAATGAAATTATTAGGATAATTTTCTATGATGAATTTTTAAGTAAGGTTTTATTTATTTATTATTATTTGGTAATAAACACCATCTTTTTATTAAGTTTTAACTGAATGTTAACATATATATATATATATATATATGTATGTCGATAAATTTATGTGATATTCCTTCCGTTCTAAAATTAAAGATAAATTTTGATTTTTTTTAATTAATTTGCGAAATTCTAAAATTTAAAATTAATATAAAGTTATTTAGTTTTAATAAAAATAAATATAACAATTGAAAGCTAACTATAAAGTACTACTAATTATCATTATTATTCAAATTTTGAACGAAAATTATATCGATTTTGAATTTTACGATTTTACAAAATTAATTTTAAAAAATTAAATTATATCCTTAATTTTAAGATGGAGTACATGAAATAAGAGAATATAAAAAAAAATTAACAAGTTATTATTTTTATTTTATTACTTATAGTTCTATATTTTCGTAAATTCATATTTGACATAAAATCAGTTGGTTTGTAATTTTTTTTTTTTGCATAAAAATTATAATAGTTTAACAATTATTCCCGTACATAGTATATATTGAGAGTATTTTGTTATCATTTAGGGAGTACATTAATGGGGTAAATAAAATAAAAAAATAAAAATAAATAAGGCGGTGAAAGGAGTAGAATTATTGTAATTAGAAACCTTTCCAATTTCAAACACTCCCCTCCAAAAAATTACTACTTCTCCAGCTAAATCAAAACTCTTTTCTTCTCCTTCCTCTGTTTTCCGTTATGATTCCTATTTAATCATTTATTTCTTTCCCAATTCTTTTCTCTCTCTCTAAATTCTTCAAAACCAGAGACCCAATTCATATATATATATATATATATATGATATAGAGAGAGAAAATAGAGAGAAAGTTAATGGCAGATGGGCTGAAAGAGCGGATGAAAAAGCTGGCAATATGGTACACCCGAACCTTCAAACCCATTATCAATCATGACGAACTCGAACCCATTATGACCACCCTCGGTTTTGTCGCTGTCCCTTTATTACCGGCCGCTACTGACGGCGGCGGCGGAGACTCCGCCACCGCATGGAAGGAGTATTTCTATTCCGCCGCCGGCTGCTGTCAGTCTGCGACTGAGCCACCGCCACCGCGGCCACGGCTGCCGTACCCAAGAATCGACGGGCTACACATTTACACCTACAGGGCTTTTTGGGATGCCGTCAACTTCTACCTCGGTATGAACGATGACCTCTCCAATCTCTTCCATATTAGGTACATGCCCTTTTTCTCCCTTCTCAGTTTAATTTCCCCAATACCCTTTTTTTAATTTTTATTATTTTTCTGTAATTGTATTTTTTTTATGAATAAAATAATTTTGTTTTTCAGTGCTGATAGCTCCTATAGTTGTTTTAGAATACCAATGCCTTTTTCATTTTCATTTATAATTTACAAACACACATACACATGTATATATTTCTTGGAAGATGGTTTTCATGTTGTTATATGCATATGGGAATTGGTGATAATTATTAACTTAATTTGAATTTAATTAAAGCATGTCAAGATGATTATGGAGTATGGATTCTGGTAGATATGAGATACTCCATTTAAAAGGATAGGGAAGCAGTTGGAAAATTGGAGTATTTTTAATTTTTATACAAAAATAAATAAAAATTCCAATTACTTTGAGGTCAAGAAAGCTGAACTTGATCAACTGGAGTTTAAGTAATTTCCCAGTTACTTTGAGGCCAAGAAAGCGGAACTCGATCAACTGGAGTTTTAAGTTAACTATTCAATTCAGATGATTTCTAGATGCCCCAAAACCTTGTCATTTTCTTAATTTTATTTTAACTTATTCTACATTTTACCTTTATTTTAAAGAATAAGGGAGAAATATGTGGTGGAGGTTCAATATAGGATAATTTAAAAATATAGATAACTCTTACCCTTTTGTCGTTACTTTTTTAAAATGCGTGAAAGTCATATGTGCACACCTGATTCACGACTAGGAAGTATTTGATATGCAACAAACTATTTGATAGCTTAACAATTTTGGGTACCTAGACTAAAATTGTTCAGTATTAGTTTTTCTATTTCATTAAAATGGACATGAATTCTTATCTGTCATGTAACTGCTACCTTCCTTCATGATTATTGTGTATGTTTCTTCCCATAAGTAATGGCTGTTTTTCAATATTATCACACTTCTAATTAATCATTTTATCCGTTACAGCTGCATTTGGATTATATATTGCGAGAATTTCTTTATTTTTTAGTGACAATTCTTTTCGATAAGTAACAGCTGTTTATCATTACTAATGGCAGTTTGACGGTTTCCCCTTTTTAGTGCATTTTTTTCATGATATCATGGAATCTTTTTCAATAATTTCTGCTGCGTAAAGCCAATTCTAGGTTTCCTTTATAATTTCTATGTAACGTATAATTATCTTGATGAGAACATACGTTTTGTACAAAAAATTTAGTACAAACTAAACATGCTTTAACCATCATAAACATACGTGGAGATAAAAAAATTGGAAAATAAAATAAAATTCTGACTGTGATATAGTCTTTAGAATGATTGAACCACAGAACTCCAACTTGTGACAGGTGAGAATCATGCTGCAGTGCAGCATAGTAAAAGTTCATGTGTGATATACTACAAAAGGACTAGAATGCTTTCCAGTGTTAAGGATGGACATATATATTTTCCTTACTGTCTTTAAGGGGTATGATTTAACCTCTTGGGTCATATATCACCATGGTGAGGGGGATATTTTTTTTATTTTTTTTAATTTTTTGTTTCTAATTATAGGAAGTACATACCTTTACGGGGAATAAAGGTGAAGACTTTGAAGCAACAATTAAAATTATTTTAGCAGTAAGCAGCAAGACTAATAGAAAATGGCTATGAGATTTTCTGTAAAAGGTATATGTAGCATTTGACATTAATATTTTCTCCTTATTATGGATTTATAGGTTGTTTACCAAATATAAGTAAAGCACTTTAGTGGTTTAATTTATTCCCAGCACTTGTGGGAATAATTTTGTTTATATTGATATATATTGACTACTTGCCACAAATTTTAGGACATTCTTGTCAACATTGACCAAACATTGCCTGATGATGGTATACAAAGTTGCACTTTAGCTTCTAGAAGAACTGCTCATTATTATTTTGCAAAAAAGTTATTCTGAATTCTGTGTTTCAAACTAGGGACAAAAACAAAACATATTTTTTAAGAAAGAAGAAAGTGAAAACACATTTCCTGCAAATTATGTCCATAAATTACAAATATGAATAAAATGTACCGAAAATTAAAAAATACAGAAAACTGAAACAGACCCTGCATGGCTATTGCCTAACGCAAATTTACTTGGCTTATAACTTCAACAAGTATTTCATAAGCATATCAAGAGGGACGATTGTAAATACATAAGTAAGGTAAACAAGCTTCCATCGGCATCTATGAACAGGATGCCTAAAGCTATATTCATTGATGAGCATTGCTTGCTATATTAATATTGCATTGATTATTGCGTTGCAGAGAATCATCACAAATCCCATTTTGATGATTACTATCCAGTTCTCGTCTATTATCAGCCCACTTTCAATTCCCAGAAAATGTGGCATTGTAGATGTAATTATGAGAAATAGGAAGCGACCTTGTAAATGTTATGCTTGTGAAAGTTAGTTTGATCACCTTTTTATGAAGTATGGGGAAGGAACCAATTTAATTTGAGTGTGGCATTGGCCCTAGGAGGGACGGTTCACCATCCCTTAGTAACATTTCTGGCTTGCAATTGCTTTAAATGCTGACTGTTGGCCAAAGGCAACCAACGAGTGGACTGGTTTCATTGGTGGGAGTTTCAGATTCAGTTTATGTTTCTATAGGTTGAGATGGAAAAAGGAAGGCTCCGTGCTTGGAGATATGGTCAAGCCCCCGATCAATTTCTTGAATGCTTGGTCCATCGGATTCAAGTCCTGCCAAAAAAAATAATAAATAATAATTAAGGGAACATTTCAATTGAAACTGGAGACTTTGAGTGCACTCTTGTTTGGTTTTTTTTTGAATGTTTGGAAGTTTTGTGGTCTACCTCAGCTGCATTTCTGTTAATGGTCAACTCGAACCAGGCTTATCTTGCAATAGTTTTGCAGGAAATCTCTGCGAGTGACAGCACAACACATGGAAAACCACTCATTGTTTTCGAGTATATTGGATACCATGCTGCTTTTTCCCATGCGAGTGGCTCTTACTTATAATTAATAAGTTCATCTTTTCATTTTCATACATTTTTTTTACCCAAGATCTTTAGATAGGTCATGTATTACACTTCCATAACATCATTCAATATCTTTTAGGCATTTATTTTGAAACCACTTTTAGATTAATTTTCTGCCAGTAGAACAAAACCTTTCATCATTATTTCCAATGGTCAATAATTTTTATGGGTTCACTTTTTTTTTGTCAGGGGGAATGCCCCTCCATCGAGTTCATGACCGAAGCAACCTATGGCGAGCGAATGGAGGAAGATGATAATAAACTCATCCTTTGTGTTACAGAGAAGGGACATTGGAGCATAAGCAACACACAAACTTTTATAATGCCTAACAAGAACGATGGTCAACAAGCTAGCAGCAGCAGCAGCCAGCAGAAACAAAGAGTGCAACTCAGTCTTTTCATTTCCGCAACCCCCGGAAACAATATTCCTGCTGGTGGCTGCAAAATTGTTCCCTTGAAAGATATCATAGTTGAAAAATTTAGATTCGGCCAAAAGTCAAAAAAATGTAACAAAGGAAACAATACCCAGGGCTGTGAAGCTGGAATGAGGTTTCAGTTCAGTAATATAATTTATTCCATAATATGGATGGCCATTTGATTCGCTTTCTGGCTAGAAAAAGTATAGAATGTAACTTACTTTCAGCAAATGAAACAAAACTATTATCCTTGGACTATTTTTAGGCCCCATTAAGGTTTGTTACACCTCCCACATATATATTATTTTTTCTAGCCTAACCATTTTTTGCTATAATAGATTTTAAATTTAAAAAAATCTACATGTTGAACAAAAAACCAACCCCCTTAATTCCAAATTATTCTATTGTTTAATGTATAAAATCTCTATAATAAATATAGTGTAGAAAAAGTGCAACAAATAAATTTTTTATTATTTTGAAAAAAGTAATAAAGCGAAACCTTGTTGGTACATTTGTGAGACTAGGAGTGTCTGGATAAAGGGCGTAGCAAAACGGCTACTTTTTGTCTTGAATTTCTATTTCTCTTTTTCATTTTTTTTTTTGTTTTAGATAATGTTTAAAGAGTCTTAAAAAAAAAATTTATTCCTCAAATAATGTGCTTAATTAGACAAATTATTATTTTATGAGAATAGTCAGAGTATATATCTCATATGTACTCAACCAATATATTAATATCAATTATTTGAGAAAAGAAAATTGGAACAAGTGAAACACTAGCTTTACCCCTTGTCCCCCCCCCCCTTGGATTACAGTTTCTTTTTGACAATAGGAGAAAAATTTTCTATAAAACTTTATTTTTCTATAAAATTGTCAGGGAAAATTTATTTAATAATTGTGAAACGGGGGGGAAAAACAAAATTTGAATTGCGAGTGTAAAATAAAAATAAATAAATAATGTACAAGTCACTTTATTTAGTTTTCGCCTATCTTGTATATTACACGTATGTCCAGAATTTAATTATTAACATAAATTTATATAATATGTAGCGACATTCTAAACTTTATTTGTCAATGGTAAGGGTTTGCCCCTCGTTTACTCTTGGGTCTTAGGATAATATATAATATAACATAAAATCCCATCATACTTTACATCCTTTTTAATTATTAATTCACACTTATACTGTGTTTGTAAATTTTTATCTGAAGGGGAAAGAAAATGAAGGGAATGGAAGGAGAAAATAATTAAAATTCCTCTAAATTCCTTGTTTGCGAGTTTTTTTTTTTAGGGAGGAAATGATTTAATTGGAATTTAGGAGGTCAAAGTGATTCATTTTCATTTTTCTCTGATCAAAACTTTCCTTCCAAAAAATAGTGAGAATTTGGAGGAATGAAAAAAAATGAAGAAAATTAAATATTTTATATTACTTAAAATAATCCTTCAAAATAAATAATTTGATAATTTTGTCCCTAGCTAATAGACTTTTCCGCTTAGTGTTATATCAGTCTGGATTGTTGCCCATGAAAATTTTGAAAGGAAGGAATTGGCCCCTATATTAGTGTTTACTGCTATTTTCCTGCTTGCTTTGCCCACTTCGTGAGTCTTCCGGATGTTGTAACTATTCTTTGGTTGACACAGTGTAATGCGATAAGAAATAGGAAATTGTAAG